>CM073579.1:21616062-22003826 GCA_037074715.1 Magnolia kwangsiensis | reverse complement strand
AACAAAGGGCAAAAATTGCCTACATCATTGCAAATCACCTCACAAACCAGTATTAGAGGTGAAACTTAGGCAAGTTGGGTTGAGTTGAGGGTCAACCCAACCTCAACAGGACGGACCAACTTGCAACCTAACCCAACCTGAATTCCAACCAAATGTGACCCAACCCGAAGTCCTCTATGCTCAACCCAAGCCAACTCGACCAAACCTCAACCCAACCCAACCCAGACATATGTGATTAGACCCACCTAACCCAACGAAATTTGCTCAACCCAGACACAAAGCAAGGACCTTGACAATCATTTTGTTGTCGTAATCAGTATAGTATACTAAAAAAAATATTCCTCTCATCATCATGAATGCTACCTAACTAACAAGGTTGCTCAAGATATGTAACCCACCTAACCACATTTTGCCTCATCATTCAACTTACACTCCATCAATGCCTTTTGACAGCCATGGTTTTTTTAAAGAGCCATAAATGATTTTATTAGAAAGTAACCTGACAAATAGCCAAGCTGAAAGAATACAAGAAAACATATTAAAAACCCAAAAAGGAACGAGCTACATTAATGTCAAAGTTATGAATATTCGAAGCCCATTCCGATGCGTCTCTCTAAGATTTCCAAAGAACTTGATCCCATGATTTAAACTTGTTGTCAAAGCATCACACATTACGTTCACCCCAAATATTGATAAAGCATCATGCATAAATCATTTTGACAGCCATGGTTGTTAAACCTCTTCACACGAATCTTGTATCTTCTTGTGCTACATTGGAGTCTCTCATAGCCTTAAATGGATAGAATGAACTATCTTCCACAGATCCTAATTGCCGCCCTGGAGACTCCCAATGTCTTAATCAAAGCACCAACCAGTGTTTGAAATATCGGTATCACGATACAGATATGTATCGCATCCTTGCGATACAGATATGTATCGGTTCTCGCATGGGATATATCATTTGTATCAGGTAATTTATCACACTTTTTGGAAACATGGGGAAACATTGGAAAAAATGGTTAAATTTTTCAATTGAACTTCAGGGATTGTTTAAAAAGACCTTAATACACACTTTTAAATCATATTATCTCAAAAAAGAAGTGCACATAATAGGTTTCCTTTGTATAGGGTTCTAAGTTATGCATTGACTAACTGAACTAATGCAACTATGTTCAAATTGGAATGCATAACATTTAGGGGTCATTTGGCACCATGGATTTGGGGGGATTTGAGGGGATTTCAAATCCCTTGGTTGTTTGGCATCACAAAGTAACCGGGGGTCTCAAAACCAGGGGGTTTCAAATCCCCTCAAAGAGGGGGTTTGAAATCCACGATGAAAGCTTCGATTACATTTAAAATCCTTCTATGAGTTGCATGTGTAACATGCGTGTCACTAGACTATAATCTATTGGGCACATGGCCCACTAATGATATCCTAAAACAATTTGATTATCAATTGTATCACTATCATTACTTTAAAATAATGATCGGCGCAATCCAAACATTGTCCATGTAAATCAACGGTAAAAAGTCATTGGTTAGTCACTCGAACATGATCTTGTGCTTGTGGCCCATCCGAGACTTGGAATTTCATCATTTTCAAGCAAAGTATATATTTTAGCAAGCTTATTACAACCATTGTGTCAAACATTATGATGCAGGACACATGATTTAATGCTAGCATGCAACGTGGAAATTATGAAAGAGTCCATAAAGTAATTCAATTAACAAAATCTTCTAATCCACCAAGTAATTAAGAGTATACAATAGGAAATAAAATCTGATTTAGCCTAAATCGCATGCCCACATGCTAACAAATTACATAAATCAATTAAAATTAGGCTCGATGGAAGGATAGAACTTTCAATGTAGCATAGGCATGTTCCACACTCAAGGGATAGATTCGTACGTTTTATAATTAGGGTTGGAAGGAGAAAATCTAAAATTTGAAGAATTAGGGTTCATGGGAATTGAGAATTTTGGAATTGGGGTTTTTTTAGAAATTGGGGAAAATCTAGGAATGTTAGGATTTTAGATCTAACGTTAGAGTTTTGGGAATGAAAGAAAGGGATGATGAAAAGCCAAAAAGGGCTAGGTGGGATTCACACGTGTGATCGTATGGTCACACATGTGGTGTTAGAGGATGGGTTTAGGTCGGTTAGGGTTTGGATTGTGGATGGGTATGGAAAGTATGGTTTGGGAGGAGATGGAGAGAATGAAGAACCTAAAAAAAATATCTAGATGGAAGAGAAAAGAGAATATGGTGTGGGGATAGATGGAGACCTCATGCCTCCGTTGATGAAGATTAGCCTCGCACAAATCTTTCTTCCAAATCGCATGGAAGTGTCTTCAAATCGCATAAAGATAAGAGAAGAAAGCAAGAGCTTTTCTCTTCTTCTTTTTAACACAAAATCTAATAGGGTTGGATCTCCACCCCCTTATGCTTTTATTATTAAAAATTCGAAATTAAAAATTCAGCATAATTACAACTTGCCATTCACTTAAGTGAAGTGGCCCATAATTATAAAAAAAATTGGTAGATAAAAATAGCAAAGTGGACTGGCAAATGACCCATAATCTGATCACTTAAATCGGAAAGAAAATTGTAGGGGGTTGGCAATTTAGGTGAAAACTCTTAAGAACTTCCTTTCACTATTTGGATTTTAGTTCATTTTTCGTTATAGGCACCATGATCCATATAACAAAAAAGTAAAAGCTTTGTTGCTCTTTTTGCATATTTATTCTTTTGTTGGGGTTCTCGATTTTTTAACAAAGCAAGTGATGTTCAAACCACTATGACAAATATAGCCGAGATATTGAAAATCTCAAAATATTTTCAGAAAAAATTAACCGAACAATATTATTACATAGTATAGCAAGATTGCCAAAAACTCAGCAGTTTTAAATTTTCCATGATTCTATCACAAATTTATTGTGATCTTAATGCGAAAACATTATTTTTTTAGCTAATTATTTCATTTCATTATATATATACACACACACATACTAACTTTAAATGTATTTATTATTTGTAATACTATATATATATATATGTTTAACGAGATTTTCCCAATAAAATGCCAAGAAAAGCCTAAAAAATTGACATGAACGAGATCTATCATTGTGGTTCATACAAACTACTATACCTTAACATGATTATGTGTTTTCAATGTCTGGCTAATTGAATATTAGTTAGTTTACATTATTATAATTGGTTTCTGCTGGAACTACATGAATATTCTTTACCAATTCCTTTGTTATTAATGTTTTCAGCATTTTATTTTATATGATAATTTATTTATTTTATTAAACTATTACGTATTTGTGAACGGAAGTGTCATCGTGCCCAGATTTATGGAGTCTATCATGATAGTTTAGGACATTTTGAAACTTTGCACCCATGCCACATGTCTAAAAAACACCACTTCAATAAAAATGCACTTATGAGCAACCAAAGAACCATCAAATATTTGCCTTCCAAGAAGAAAGAGCCCATGGGATTTGGAGATAACTCTGCCTGGCATAATATCCAATCTTCACCCAAGAACCTTGGCCGAGATTTTTTATGGACTATCAATAAGGTCAATTGGTCTAAATCCCTTAGACCTTCCAGTCCATCACTCTTTGGGACAAGCACAATGAAGAAAGCCTCTATTTCTTTGGATAATAGGCCTCTAGCATAGAACTTGAAGATAAAGTCCAACATATCCCCTTTTACCTCCTCCCAGAGGCAATAGGGTAGCCATCCAGTCTAGGAGACCTATCCTTGCCCAGGTCACAAACCACTTTGCCTCTTCCTCCCCTATTGGTTGCTCTAACCAATCCACTTCTTCCTTGCTGAGCCGATCAAATTGGAGGTTCTCAATATTCAGGCAAGAGCGACACAAACCATCATCAAAGAGCAGTACCAAGTAGAAGTCAACAAGTAGACTTTGGGTTTTGTTCTATAGACTCCAGCCATTAGCAGTCCCATGAAAAACTTTCGCACTTTTTGTCCCCGTCTTTTAGCCACAGAGCTTAAATCTTTGACATATAGGTGTGCAAAGCATGAACCAAAGTGGCAACATATGCAAGTGTGGGAGTAGGAAGGCATTTGTTTCAAAATGTAAACAAGTATAAATGGGAGCTGGAGTCCGAAGCATGGTTTGAAGCAAGAGCAGCAACTAGTTAGAAGGATCTTACAACTAAGCTTTGACATCGCATTATTTTCCCTTATATTTTTCTTTTAAGCTCAAGCTTCAACATGTCTCTTAAGCTTTTCTTCCCTAGTTAATTCATTACTTTCTTCCTTACCATCAAGGGCTTAAATTATAGTTGCACACAGCGTGAAGTGAAGTGCCAATAGATTTGGATGTGAGGGCGGGCAGGCTTCTGTTTCAAAATAGTTCCGAGTATAAATGGGTAGGAAGTGGAAGCAAAAGCACAAATCTAAACCACGATTTGAAGCAGGAGCGGTACCTAGCTAAAAGGATCATGCAACTAAGGCTTCAATCTCCTAAATGATCATGCTTTGACATTGTATATTTAACAAAACATTCGTCATTCCACAACCCCCCCCAAAAAAAAAAAATGTATTCTATTTTTTCAGTTTCACCATTAATCCATGACCTTCTCCTCTTTAAACAAAAATGAAGAGGAGGCTTTGAACTTATTCAGCCAAGGGAGTATCTTCAATCGTAATATCTCTCTCAAAAAAAAAAAAAAAAAAACCCTTTCCAACAAGAAAGCATGTACCTTTCTCGAGTTCATGGCCCGCAGCAAGCTAAGTGTTCAGGTCCCCTGGTCGTCTTCCCATTTTGTTTATTTATTTCCACATTTGCATTTCTCCATTATTTAAAGTTTAACTTGGAAATCAACTCCTCCGCTTCCCCAATATTCTCTCACTATAACTTCCCTCCAAGTAGCCTTTGATTCCTCCCCAAATCTCCACCACCATTTGCTCTAAAGGAACCAATTTCTCCTTGATTTTCCCCCTTCCATGCCACCTTCCTTCATTGGTCTTTGCATCTTCTACCAATCCCCGGAATGGAATTTGAATCATGGTTCATCTCCTTCCCACAAGAAGTTACTTTGGATTCACTCCACCTCTGAAGCAAACTTCTATCAGCATCTTAAATCGTGACAGAAAACCCGATATGATCAATGTGATTCTTCCATATCTAGATTATCATTGACACGGGACACATCATTTTAGATCGGCTAACATTCCCTCAAGATCTCTAGAGTCTTCAACTATGATATATCACAATCTCTAAATTTATATATCTCAAACTGTCCTACTCTTCCAAATAGAACAAACCTATTGGACATGAAGAGAAAAGGTGTCAAAAGATTTTATTTGTTGGGAACCAAAAAATGTCTAGCTTAATTTCACAAATGTCCCCACATCCCATGCAAGAGATATAGGTCTCACCCTCGTTCACCACAAACCTATCTAATGAAGTCATGGTACATACCATTGGCACTTTCCTACAGTGCGCGCCTATGATTTGGTCAGTTTGGATTTTAGTATATAATGGCACATGTTCAATGGAAATGTAAACATATGTATGGTCATGTTCCGCCATGTAACAGGTAATAAAAGATGCTTTAAATGGAGGTAAACTATCACCATAATCTATCTCCCTTTATAGAAAGGATAAAGGAATGAATGTATGAGGTTGAACCTTATCCTCCACACCACCAAGGTACTCATTGCACACACACCCCACCCCCCCGTACTCTTGCCGTACTCCTATCAAATTGACACAAATATGCAGTGGTGTTTTAGAGGACCAAAGTATCTAAGGTTGGTAAAATCTGACTCTGTTTTGACCCTCTTTCCACACAAAACTTGCTTTTCATGCATCTTAAAAAACCACCCAGGTGCTACCACAAATGTCGGAACTGCGGAAACTCGACCAAGATGAGTGTGTTTTAACTTTTACCACAACTAATCACCGGTTACACTATCCTGAAGCCCCAAATTCCATCAATCATCTCCCACAAACACAATTACATAACTAGTGTCTAAGACTCCTATCCAATATCAATGTTGTTGTAAGAACAACAAAAGCAAGCTTTTAATGGGCACAATCCCCATGTCTCAAACACATCTTTCCATAATGCACTACACAAACTCATCCATTGGCAGACAATAGAAAGGGGAGTCACGATTTACGATACTTGGGTCTTTCAAGAAATTGGAGTACCCGATCGAATGCTTGGACACTTGGATGCAGGTAAGGACATGGGTTCCCCCATCTCCATGACTCGAAATCTATGCCTCTAGTGATTTAAATTTTAGAGCAAATGGCACCAATCAGGCTACAAGCCTAACTTGTCATGTATGAAAATTTTGATGTGATCATAGTTATAAGCTGTCACTGATCCGTGTTGCGCCTGTATCCCAAGAATTCAAGGTTTGGAGGATCTGTCATGCTCAACCCTTGATGTCTCAATATCCTTACCTGAACTTGGATAACACTGGGGAGAATGCAATAAAAGGACAAGGTTCAAACAAATTAAAAGGGTGCTCAAATTGTAGTGATCCAAACCAGGTGAACCCAAGCATTCCATTCTTCAATTAAATGAGAGAATAAATCAAAGTCAAGAAACTATGAGGAGTTTTTCTTCTCAACTATCTATCCAACAAAGTTCATACCACTGTTGAACACTTCAAGAGAAACAAATTAAAGATTGCAGTCTTTGTTTTTGTTCAAGGGACATGGATTTTCCACTTCGATTGTTCTAACAGCCCAACAAGTGACAATGTGTGCATGAACCTAGAGAAGGACATCACCATCTATCTCCAAACCAAAGACATTTTGATCCCATTTACAAGCTAGACTACAATACGAACAAAGATAAAATCAGGTAATTCTAATTTTCGCTGTGGGTTTGCAATCTAAAGCGGTTGAGAGAAACCCAAAACAAGAATTTGCACCAATCACCGCACAAAAAACCCCGATTCTAATCCCTTAAATGCAATTGCAGTCACTCGTCCAGGCAAGAAAATGCATGGAAATCCAGACCCAATTCTCAACAACTGAAAGTATCGATTTCCAATCTTTGAATCTCCCACCAAAATAAAAGAACCAAGATCAAGAAAGTCAAATCAAAAGGCCTTGAAAGGGCCCCAAATCACATTTCCAAATCTAACCCACTAGAAATGAATGCATCCCACGAGAAATGAACAGATACCCAAATGCCCCAAATCGCAGAAAAAACCATATACTAATCGAAAAAGGGGGAAAAGAGGGGTGAGAGAGAGAGGGATGGGAGAAGGGTATTGGGACCTTGATGAGGCGTCTGGAATAGAATGAGAAGAAGCGCCATGGCTTGCAGAGGAAGATGAAGATGAGGAGGAGAAGCAGGAGCATGAGGACGAGACCGACAATGCTCTCTACCATAGCCATCGCGCTCCCGTTGGAATTTTGGAAAAAAGAGAGAAAGGGAGCGAGAAGGACGCTTTGAAATGGTCGCATTATATTCTCTCTCTCTCTCTCTCTCTTCCATGGATGTATGCATGCATGTGCGTCCGCGATGTCCGCGATGCATACCCTACATTGCTACTCTGGTAGAGTAGGATGGTTGACATGCGGGCGCTGAGAAGTCGATCATGTTGCATGCAAGTAAGATTTGAAGTAGTATGGGCCTACAAGGATTTCCCGTGTGAAATTCGGTCAGTCCATCAATTATGCCAGCTCCTGTTTGAGGTTAGAGAACCAATAAGTAAAATAAATAAATAAATAAATAACTAAGGGCCTGTTTGGGAGCGTGCATTTGGAACCCCCTGGATTAGGAACCCAGGCTTGGAAACTCCCAAGATTTGGGATTCTCACGGTGTGTTTGGCACCTTAGAGTGTGAATCAACTTTAATCCAAAAATACCTATGCATGTTATATTTACAGGGTATTAATTTAATTACTAAATCAACTTTAATATCTCTAATTAATGAGACATACAATTTTTGACAAAATGGTTGTGATAAGCCCGCTGAAATATATGTTTTGCCTGAAAACGATGAAATTTCAAGTCTCAGATGGACCGCAAGCACGGGATCATGTCGGGTGACTAACCAATGATTTTTAATCATTGATTAATATGTATAATGTTTGGACGATACTGGACAATGTTTAGACAGTGCAGATTTACATGGACAATATTTGGACAGTGCTGATCATTATTAGTGGGTCATGTGCCCAATAAAATAATGAGTGACACACATGTCACACTTGCAACTATTGAAATGATTTTAGATGTAATCCAAGTTCTCACCGTGGATTACAAATCCCCTCAAAGAGGATATTAGAAACCCCCTGGATTTGCCCTCAAGTTACTTTATGCTGCCAAACAACTAAGGGGATTTAAAACCCCCTCCAATCCTCGCCAATCCACCATGGATTGGAGGGGGTTTCAAATCCCCTTGGTTGTTTGGTAACATAAAGTAATTGAGGTTTCAAATCCAAGGGGTTTATAATCTCCCCTACAGTAAGAGCTTGGATTACACCTAAAATCATTTCAATAGTTGCAGGTGTAACACGTGTGTCACTGTACACTATCATTCTATTGGGCACATGGCCCACTAATGATAATCAGCACCGTCCAAACATTGTCCATGTAAATCAGCACTATCCAAACATTGTCCAGCACCATCCAAACATTGTCCATATTAATCAACGATTAAAAATCGTTGGTTAGTCACTCAAACATGATCTTGTGCTTGCGGTCTATCCCAAACTTGGAATTTCATCATTTTTAGGTGAAGCATATATTTTAGCGGGCTTATCACAACCATGGTGTCAAAATTTATATATCTCACTAATTAGGGATATTAAAGCTAATTTAGTAATTAAATTCAAACCCCCATAAATATACCGAATATACCATGCATACGTACTTTTGAATTAAAGTTAAGTCACACTCAGGGGTGCCAAGCATACCAGGAGGATTGCCAATTCGGGGGGTTGCTAATCCTAGGGTTCCAAATCCTAGGGGTTCCAAATCCATGCTCCCAAACAGGCCCTAAGTGGACCACAGCATGGGAAACGGTGGGGATAGGAATGCTCACCATTGAAACCTTTATAATGCTCCCCATGATGTTTATACGTCATCCAACCCGTTCTTAAGGTGATCCCATCAGTACAAAGGGGGAAAACACAAATGCAAGCATGTAATCTTGATAGCCCAATAAAATTTCAATGGTTGGTGGTCAATTCCATTTTTTTATGGTTCAATCCCTACTATTTCTTGGAAGGTGGCCTGCTTAGTCTAGTGCCTGCATTATTTTTTAGGCTACCATGGGCTAGCAATGCTCTTAGATGGACATCAAGGTGGGCTCCACATGGCTTGGGTTATGATGAGCCCCCATAAGCAACAGGTGTTCAATCATAGGGCCCCACTTGCCTACTACCTAGGGTTAGCTTTGTAAGACCCATTGTGATGTCATTGTCGAGTACATTATTCATCCGATGCTCCAAATCACATGAGGGCATGAGCTTGAGGCAAATCTAAAACTTGAGTGGACCACACCACATGAGATAGTAGATATAGAAATGTCCATCGTTGAAACCTTCCCAAGACCACTTGTTTGTGGGGTGATTTTGTTGTTATTCAATTTGGGCGTGCGGCAACATGTGTTGTAAACTACCAAATTTGCTCAACTATATGCGATTCAAAATAGTTTTGAGTATACTAAAGCTATGCTTGACTTGAATTGATTGAGCACTTATAACCATTGGGCACCAAATTAGTCAGACTAGTATCAGACATGAAAGTTAATTTGGCTATTCAGCCACTAATGTTATAATGATTAAGAAATTTAGAATGGGATGATTAGTCCTTTAAAATAAAATTTGTCGCATCCTGATGACTTTCTTTCAACGATAATAGTATTTATAGGTTTTTTAGTGATGCGATGATAGATGAACGAGATTTAAAATTAAAGTTGAATCGCCAATTTCATTAACCTAGGAATATGAACAATATAAGTAGCCTTTTATCGAATGGAAAATAAGTTAAGCTTAGAAAAATCTTTTAATTACCTTGATTGCCTATGTGGATAGAACAATTGAGGTGTGCATTATGCATGACATGATTGGTGTGATATGCCAAGTAAGGACTTGATGATCGGTGGGATCCACTTATGGTGGTTGTGGATATTTTTAATACACCTAAGACATACTACGACAATGGTGTTGAATAGTAACAAATTTAAGTTAAATTTTGAATTCTAAACTTACTACCGTGTGGCTAGACAAAAGTGAAATGTATGAGCTAATAAGCTAAAAATTAAGACGAGCAGTACTGTATTGTAAAGATTAATTGGTTGTGCATGACAATGGCTTGGAGCTATTCACTGAGTGTTGCTTTTATATGCTCGGAGATGTGGTAGTTGTATGCAGAGTTTCACATTATAGAATATTTAGATAATTGGGCATATGGATTTTATTGATTATTTATATTAGTGTAGTTCATTGTATCTAGCTATGTGTACAAAAAATCACATACACTCTTACTAGTGAAACCGTATGCAAAAAAGGTTCGTCGGAGTCTCCATGCTATGATTTTTTGTATAAGAAACTTTAATGAAGTCCTTACATTACTAAATTGTTGTATTTATGGAGAGTTACTTTTGATATGACTTTGACAATTAATGCTTGAAGAATATTTACTTTGATGGAATTTGCTTTGCAAATAATTACCTTTGATAAAACCCTATCATTTGAGGCTTTCACATATATACACATCTAATTCATTTTTTTTAAAGTTCATCTACAATACGCATAGCACAACTATCATGTAACATATTTTAAATTATTTGATTTGGCTGTAATCAATTGAGTGTAAACAGATTCTAACTTAGAAGAAGAAAATACAAACACCGACCTAATCCAAAACTTAATAGATCTCAAGAAGCCTTCTGACGCAGGGATGAACGTGAAGAGGTCGATCACTGTCTTCCTCAAGGATAACTACTCCAAATCCATGGAGTTTCTCTGGACTCCTCACAGAGACTTCTCGAATCCACGAGGAAAGAAAGCAGAAAAATAGGAATAAACTCTAATAAAATTTAAAATTAATTGATGAATCATTGATAATTGTCTAATGCGTCTCCTTACACTATTAATATATAAAAAATAAACTAAAATTCGTAATTACCAAAAATAGCAAAATTCTAACTCCAATAAAAATCTTAATTCTAGTAAAACTCTTCTAAGGCCTAATTTTTAAAAATAAAATTACAAATAAACTTTCTCTAGAAGAGTCCTGGTATAACTAAAAGTTATTTCTAAAAAAAAAGAAAATATAAAACTCTAAAAATATTAAAAAAATCGAAATTACTAAAAATAGTAATTATTTCCTAAAAGTTCATTTTTGAGCTGAAAGTGCGCATTTTCTGACGAAACAGACAGATACGACCCACCATGCGGGTCGGTTCACCTCGGGTGGCCCGTTTCAGTAAAGATTGATACGTTGTACGCCCTATAACGATGTCCGGATCAAAAGTTATGGTCAATTCACGGTCCATCTTCTTTTGGTTCACCCATGCTGGGAATATCGCTGTGACACGTTCTGCATCAAACCCCTCCACTTGAAAAAAACTCATCCTCGAGTTATTCAAGGGACTTGTCTCATGATTCTGAGATAATTTCTGACGCCGATGTTTATTAGCCATTTTTTTGTATTTTGCATTAAGCTCTTGAGGTGACACAATACATGTACTCATGCTTTCCTTGACTCGACTAATATTGATCAGTTCCTTCCCATCTGTCTTCAAGATCTCATATTCTTTTTGATAATGTAAGCAATTTGTCACGCCCCGAACTCGGAAACCGGGCTCACAAAATTTTCGATCGTCGAATTTGATGCCGACAGCCTCCGTAAAACCCCATTCTCGGGTCCCAGCTCCTATTCGCCAGGTTCCGATCCTGGGATGCTATGAGGAGGATTTTCAAGATCAGTTTGAATCGTGATAAGCATAACCAAAGGCATAACTCACAAATAACAACCAAAAACTCCATTACATTTCCACTATGATCAAAAACTTTACAAGTACAATGAGCATAAAGGGAAATATAATGATAATGAACAAAAATTTCTAAAGTGATCTGCAAAGCGCTCCTGCCTCAGCGCTGTTGCGCCCCAACGTCACCTGCACGCAACGGTTGTATATAAGCTTATAGAAATCTTAGAGAGTGGTGAAAGTGTGTGCGCAAGGTAGTAATATAATCATGCAATATCAGAATAATGCGGAATATGCAGATGGATCCATGAATACCGTTAGCCGTACCAAGGCTATGCGATGCAAAGCATGAATGATGTCGGCCATACCAGGGCTATGCGGTGCAAGATGCAAGTCAAGCATACAATCCTCATCTAAGTCCACATATCAATACATTTCAACTCCGGGATATCACCGGGGTCTAGTACACTCTAAACCAGATCGTCGCCCCATTGCGCGCAATAAGGTAAGTGGAAGAGACCTCACTATCCGTCTGCTAATATCGGGCTCGACTCGTCGATAGTGGACCCATTCCTCGAGTTGGTCAGACTCAGCCTAGCTTTGCCCCCTACTCTCGGGCGGGTAAGGTCGCACCCCCTTCCAACCGACCACGACACAGTGAAAAGCACAACCGTATGGTGATCGACACTCGGTACTCTTGTACCCACTCAGTCTAGACGTTGGAGCAACCTCTTGGTACCATAAGGGTTTAGGGACTTTCACCCAAGGATATCTATAGCACTTTATGTAGAACAAGATTTTCAGTATCCAATCCTACCAACCACGATACGTCTGTGGAGGCTACGACCCTGATGTCGCTAGGGCGTACAGTAACCATATCACACGATGCGAAATGCATGAATCACACTATCCAATCATGCAGCAATCTTACTCGTATCGTGCGCTCATGTAGGGCAACACCGCCCAATCGGGGTCCAATAAACCATCTGTCCGAAGGCATATGTTATGATCAGTCACTTCTCATATTAAGCATACATATGATGCGTATGATCATAAGTCATGGAACTATAGTAAACATGTTATAAAGTAATGCACTATTCTTGTAAAGCAGATGGGCTTAGACGGCCTATACACAACAAGTATGGGCCTAACAATGGGCCCTAAGGAGAGTCGTAATGTGGACATCCAACCAACATTACACTCGCAATGTGGACGTCAAACCAACATTGCTCCCAAGGCACGATCGTCGTAAATATCGTTACATTATCCGTGTTGGGATCACACATTGGAATGGACCTTAAGTACATTCCATTGAGCCTTAGATACATCAAATGGGTCATATCATATGGGCCTTTTATTCATCAACTGGGCCACATAAATGGGCCGCACCAATGGGCCTCATGTGCATTGCAATGGGTCATAACCCGTGGGCCTTATATTACATTCAATGGGCCTAATCTCATGGGTCTTATATGTAACAAATGGGCCACACCAATTGGGCCCCACATGTACATCAAATGGGCCTCAACCCATAGGCCCTAGTATATCTCAATGGGTCTTAACCCATGGGCCCCTAAAACATCAAATGGGTCTGATCTCGTGGGCCTTAGAATACATCAGAATGGGTCTAACCCCATGGGCATTAGAATACATCAAATGGCCTAATTTCATGGGCCTTAGAATACATCAATGGGCCTCGACCCATGGGCCCTATATCCACATCAAAGTGGGCCCCAAAAGACTACCATAAAGGCATTAAGTTAGCCTCATAACATGCCAAGGTGGGATCCACTTGGACTATGGATCCGGCTCATTCTCTAGCTCAAAAATAGATAGACGATTTGGATGCAATACACTTATCACGGTGGGGGTCCACATGAGCTAAGGATCTGACTCATTTTTTATTTTTTGTAGCTCATGTGATGAGTTCCAAAATGGGTGGACGGACTAGATGCAACACCTGCAGCACGGTGGGTCCCACTGTCATTGGACAGGGAATAAAATACATGCATTACAGTGGGCTCCACCGTTCGCTGGACGGTGTGAATGAATCAGGGGGGGGGGGGGGGGGGGGGTCCCACCATCCACAGCCATGGCCGGTGTGGTAAGCACATACATCAATGGTGGGGTCCACATGTGTGGCCCACTATAATATTTGTCTGCCATCCAGACCGTTCATCCGGTCACAGGTATCAGCATGAGGAGGAAAAACAAATTTCATATTGATTCGAAATTTCTGTGGCCCATAAAAGGGATTCCAAGGGCAGCCACATAATCCCACTGTTTCATATCATGTGGGCCACCTGAGTTTTAGATTTGGCTGATTTTTGGAAGGCATCCAGCGGCCCTAAGGGCCCACAAAATGGACGGTATGGATTTACAAAACATCAGGGTGAGGCCCACGACTGGGCCGTGGGGCTGTCCGTCCGCCCCCAGACCGTGCAGCAGGCGCTGCCTGCGCCCGTCTGACACCAGCAGCGTAAGCTGCGTTGCTGTCTCTCCTTTTTTCCTTTTTCTTTTTTTTTATTTCTGTGGTTTTTCACAGGTGAGACCCACATTTAGAAAATCTATCTCAGCCATGGGATTCTATGACTCATAACAGACTAAATGAGTCCAAAGTTTGAGATTTTTGGGTGAATAGGGACTTCAGGCGATGTTTCAACGGTAACCACCGCAGTTTTCTATGCTATGGCCCACCAGATGCTCAAAACAATCTCATTCTTATACTCAATGCCTAAAATGATTCAAGGAATGGGATGAACGACGTGGATTGAATACATATACCAACGTGGGGCCTATACAAGTGGCCCACCCCAAAAGGCCTTAAACCCAAGCTCATAGTTGTGTTTTCCATTCAACGTCCAGCGTCCCTGGACGCTGGACAGTCTAGACCTAATGCAATACATTGAGGTGGGCCCCACCTATGGATGTTGGCCACCAAGAAGGGGTTGTAGGGCATGAGAAATACATACATCAAGTGGGGTCCATCCAAGTGGGTCACACGGCCACACCATCACTCACAAAAATATATATATATATATAAAAGAGAGAGAGAGAGATAGAGAGTGGGACACGCTTGTGATGGAGGTCTCCGCCACTATGAGCCCTCCCTTGTAAGCAATCATACATCAAATGGATCCCTTCACATGGGTCTACCGAAATCAAAAATCAATGGTGGAGATCCTTTCTCCACCAATATGGACGGTCTAGATGGCCTTCTTATTACAATGAAATAAACATCATGATGGGGTCCATGGAGAATGGCCCCATCATGGATGATCATGATGATCAAAGTGGGCCATCGGCCACAACTTAGAGTCTCAAGTGAGATACAAACCATTGATCGGTTGGTCTCACTTGGCCTAATTTAAAAATATAAAAAATTACTATTATCAAGCACCCACCGTTCGATCTTGTAAGACCCGTATCTTAGTCCGTACTGTTCCGTAGACTTCCGCGGTCTTACCGGTCGAATTCCGGTAACCCTCGACCCTAAATCGATATTTGCGCGCGACCCTGATTCGTATGCCGTTAACCCGAGTCGATTAAACCCAAGACCTTTATTATAGAGACCTCGCCGTCGTTGCGGTTCCGATGCCGCGACTCGCACGTCAAGGCGATACCCTGGTCAGGAGATGTGGGCTAACGTTCGGTGTGAAGGAAACGTCGCGCGTTGCGAAACTCAAGAGAATCTCTACGAGGTGTCACATCAATCTCATCAATCAATCAAATCTTATCACATCACATGTCAAGTACACATCACCTTTCACCCATACCCAAGCAACCACAAAAGTCAAAAAGGTCTTACAAGCCCATGCCTCTCTTACACAAAAGGCCACCAAAGTCAACAAAGTTCTTACACCCATTACCACCACATCCATCACTCCATCATCCATCACTCTCTCTCTCTCCCTTTACAAGTCTCTCTCTCTCATTTTCAAACCCATTCCAAGTAAGAGAGGAAAACTCCATACGTATGAGAGTTCTCCAAGCATTCCAAGCTCCAAGTGTGGCCCACCTTTCCTACCCCTTCATCTCCCATCCTAGCCATCCATTTCTCATCTCCTCCATTGAAATCAAAGCTAAGGTGCTTAGGAACCCATAGGAGCAAGAAGATCGAACGGTGGGTGCTTGATGTTAGTAATTTTTCATGTTTTCAAGTTGGGCCAAGTGAGACCAACCGATCAATGGTTTGAATCTCACTTGGGACCCTAAGTTGTGGCCGATGGCCCACTTTGATCATCATGATCATGCATGATGGGGTCATTCTCCATGGACCTCATCATGATGTTTATTTCATTGCATTAGAGAGGTCATCTAGACCGTCCATATTGGTGGAGAAAGGATCTCCACCGTTGAATTCGATTTTGTTAGTTTCATGTGTAAAGGGACCCATTTTATTGTATGATCTCTTACAAGGGAGGGCTCATAGTGGTGGAGCCCTCCATCACACGCATGTCCCACTCTCCATCTCTCTCTCCCTTTTTATTTCTTCTTATTTTATTTTATTTTATTTTATGAGGATATAATAGGGTTGTGTGGCCTATTTGAATGGACCCCACCATGAAGTATTCATTTTATCCAAATTATCCTCAAGTGGGGCCCACCTTGAATGCATTGTACCTGCATTATCCTCCATGAGGTGGCCCACCTGATCAAGGCCCACCTCATTGCTTAAGTCCAACTGTCCGGCATCTGGGACGCTACACGTCTCTGTTTAAGGAAAACACAAATATAAGCTTGGTTCAAAGCTTTGGGGGTGGGCCATTGTGTAGGCCCCACCTTGTTGTATGTGTTCAATCCACGCCGTCCATCTCCTACCCTGGGGCATTTTAGGCATTGAGCCAAGTGATGGGGTTGGTTGGAAGGTCTGGTGGGCCATAGCGTTGGAGATTGCACCCTTACCATTCAAAGATCTTTTTCTTTTTTTAAAAAAAATTTTCTAAACACAAAAATTACTCTATATTAGACTTATTAGATTTGTTCCGAGTCGAGGAAGCCAATGGACGGGGTGGATCTACTTGATGCGGGCCCCGGATGCGAAAAACCCAGAAAAAAATGGGTTTTTCCAATTTTTTAAAAAAGTACAGAGGCTCTGCCTCTACCTCTGACGCGCAGCAGCAGCAGGCGGTCGAGCAGCGTCCCACGACCCCTGCCATGGGCCCCACCATGATGTATATGTCTTATCCACGCCGTTCATATGGAGGGCCCCTCTCTGAAGCAGGCCCCCTCCAAGTTTCAACTGAATCCAAAACTCAGGTGGCCCACACCATACGAAACAGTGGGATTGAACCTCTACCATTGAAACCCATTTTTGGGGCCCACATAAGTTTTGAATCAATCTGAAATTTGTGTTTTCTCTTCATCCAAGTCTGAGTGACCTTATGAACGGTTTGGATGGCATTTAAACACTGAGGTGGGTCCCACATGGGACCCACAGTGATGTATGTGTTCTACATCCACCATCCAGGCGGACGGTGGTACCCACCGTGATATATGTGTTTCATTTCCATCGTCCAGTGGACGGTGGAGCCCACTGGGTGTGTGTGTATGTGTGCATGCGTGTGGGTGCGTGTGTGTACTTGTGCATGCGTATGGGTGCGTGTGTGTACGTGTGGGGTTGTGCATGTGTGAATATATATATATATATATATATATATATATATTATATTATGTAATATACCTGATGGTGGGCTTTTGTGGACCCACCATGATGCAAGTGTTGCACCTTGTCTGTCCACCCATTTTAAAAGCTCACACATGTGCTAAAGAATGAGTCAAATCATTAGCTCATGTGGACCCCCCCACCGTGATACATATGCTAAATTCAAACCGTCTATCCATTTTAAAAGCTCATAAATTAAGGCTTAGATAAGCCAAATCATAGTCCGAGTGGACCCCACCTTGGCCTGTTTTGAGGCCCATCTTAATGTAGTTGTAGTAGTTCATTGGGGCCCACTTTGATGTGGATATAAGGCCCATGGGTCGAGGCCCATTTAATGTATTCTAAGGCCCATGGAATCAGACCATTTGACGTATTTTAAGGCCCATGGGATTAGGCTCATTTGATGATTTAGGGGCCCATGGGTTAAGGTCCATTGAGATGTACTGGGGCCAATGGGTTGAGGCCCATTTGATGTACATATGGGGCCCAATTGGTGTGGCACATTTGTTACATATAAGACCCATAAAATTAGGCCCATTTGATGCAATCTAAGGCCCACGGGTTATGACCCATTGCAATGCACATAAGGCCATTGGTGTGGTCCATTTATGTGGCCCATTTGATGAATAAAAGGCCCATATGACATGGCCCATTTTGATATATTTAAGGCTCAATGGGATGTACCTAAGGTCCATTGCAATGTATGCTCCCCATTACGACACAGGTTATGTAACGATGTTTACAACGATCGTGCCTTGGGAGCAATGTTGGTTTGACGTCCACATTGCGAGTGTAATGCTAGTTAGATGTCCACATTACGACTCTCCTTAGGGCCCATTATTAGGCCCATACTTATTGTGTATAGGCCGTCCAGGCCCATCTGCATTGTAAGGATAGTTCATCTTATTATAACATGTTTAGTATAGTTCCATGACTCATAATCATACGCATCATATGTATGCTTGATATGAGAAGTGACTGATCATAGCATATGCCTTCAAGCAGATTGTTTATGGGACCCCGATTAGGCGGTGTTGCCCTGCATGAGCTTTCGATACGCGCAGGATTTACTGCATGATTGGATAATGTGATTCATGCATTTCGCATTGTGTGACATGGTTGCTGTATGCCTTAGCGACATCGGGGTCGTAGCCTCCACAGACAGATCGTGGTTGGCAGGATTGGATACCGAAAATCTCATTTTACATGGGGTGCTTTAGATATTCCTGGGTGAAAGTCCCTAAACCCTTATGGTACCAAGAGGTTGCTCCAACGTCTAGACCGAGTGGGTAAATGAGTATCGAGTGCCGATTACCAGATGGCTCGCTCTCCACTGTGTCGTGGTCGTTTGGAAGGGGGTGCGGCCTTACCCGCCCGAGTGTAGGAGGCAAAGCTAAGCTGAGTTTGACCAGCTCGAGGAATGGGTCCGTTATCGACGAGTCGAGCCCGATATTTACAGACGGATAGTGAGATCTCTTCCACTTACCTTATTGCACGCGATGAGGCGGCGATCCGATTTAAAGTGTACTAAACCCCGGTGATATTTTAGATTTAAGCTGTATTGATGTGTGGACATAGATGAGGATTTGTATGCTTGAGTTACATTTCACATCGCATGGCCTTGGGATGGTCGATATCATTCATGTCTTGCATCGCATAGCTTTGGTACGGCTAATGGTTTTCATGGATTCATCTGCATATTTCACATTACTCTGATATTGTATGTTCATATTACTATCTTGCGCACACACTTTCACCACCCTCTAAGCTTTCTATAAGCTTATGCACGACTGTTGCGTGTAGGTGACGTTGGGGCGCAGCAGCGTTGAGGCAGAAGCGCTTTGCAGATCACTTTGGAGATTTTGTTCATTATCATTGTATTTCCCTTTATGCTTATTGTACTCGTAAAGTTTTTGATCATAGTGGAAATGTAATGAAGTTTTTGGTTGTTGTTTGTGGGTTATGCCTTGGTTATGCTTATTATGAATCAAACTGACGTTGAAAATCCTCCTCGTAGCATCCCAGGATCGGAACCCGGCGAATGGGCGCTGGGATCCGAGAATGGAGTTCTACGGAGGCTGTCGGCGTCGGATTCGGCTATCGAAAATTTTGTGAGCCCGGTTTTCGAGTTTAGGGCGTGACAGATCTTCTTGCTCGTATGGGTTCCTTAGCACCTTAGCTTTGATTCCAATGAAGGAGATGAGGAATGAATGGCTAGAATGGGAGATCTTGGGATGGAAAGGTGGGCCACACTTGTGGCTCTCTTGGAGAGATGGGAGAGGCTCATACGTATGAATTTTTTTTCGGTTGCTTGAGAGAGTGGTTTGAAAATGAAGGAGAGAGAGAGTTGTAAAGAGAGAGGAGTAATGGGTGATGGATGTGGTGAGTGATGGGTGTAAGAACTTTTTGACTTTGGAGGCATTTTGTGTAAGAAAGGAATGAGCTTGTAAGAACTTTTTGACTTTTGTGACTTGCTTGGGAAAGGGTGAAAAGTGATGTGTACTTGACATGAGATGTGATGGAATTAATTGATTGATGGGATTGATTTGACAAGTCGTAGAGATTCCCTTGAGTTTCGCAACGCGCGACATTTTTCTCACACCGAACGTTGGCCCACATCTCCTGAGTAGGGTATCGCCTCGGGGCGCGAGTCACGGCATCAGAACCGCAGCGACGGTGCGGTCGCTGTGGTAAAGGTCTTGGCTTGAGTCGATACGGGTTGACGGTATACAAATCAGGGTCGCGCGTAAATATCGGTTAAGGGTCGAAGGTTGCCGAAATTCGACTGGTAAGACCGCGGAAGTCTACGGAACGGTACAGACTAAGATATGGGTCTTACACAATTAGGCGGACTTGCCCCTGAGACGGGATCAACATGATTTTGTATATCTCGTATAGGAGACAATTTATTGGGGGGTTCTTCGAGCACAATCTCCTTGAACTCCTGCAACATTGGCTTCAAATCTTTTAGGATATTCACAGGCTCCATTTATTCTTTCTTTTCAACTAATGGATATATATCTCTTATTTCCTTATATTGTTTAACAAAAGCCTGTTCAGTTGTGAGAGACTGTTCCTGAACTTTAAAAGTCCTCGGTTTGTTCTCCGTTCCCATAGGAGCCATATGTTTGCCACTGATGAATCTTGTGACTTGTCGCAATTTCGTTTAAATGAGGTGGTTTCTCGTGGACAAATAATATGATTTTTCTGCAAAATCTTTTACTGATCGGCTATCTTGGTAATAATTTTGGTTTTGTTAGAATAATACCTGATTGTAATCTCGTGGGAGAAATCGCATGCACAATAATTGCTTCATCCGCGACCATGTGCGGATTGACATCTTCATCTGTCTCACCCGCTCAAGTTGAAGTTGTTCCCACCAATCTGAAGTTCTGTCCGTTAACTTGGAGGCCACGAGTTCAACTTTCTTTTCTTTTACGATGTTCATATAGTCGAAGAAACGTTCAAGTTGAAGCAACCAATCGAGGAAGTCCTTGAAGTAGAGTTGGCCATTAAAACTACGAAGATTGACTTTCATCTTAAATTCTTGACCCATCCGATCTACCTGACCAATGCCTCGTTTAGGATGTTGTGAAATCATGTCTCTAAATCCCACATTCTCAGGAGTGATCCTGTGGTTCACTGATAGCGTCGTCATACGATCAGTATGATTATGAATTCCAGCAATTGCTGGTGAAGGATTACCACTAGGAACACAGAGTTGTCCTAGGGTTTCTGCGAAGAGATCCGCTATGCGGTCCATGGAAGCCTGCAACCCTTGCATGACTTGCCAATTCTCTTATTGTGTTGCTTCAAAAGTTGCCGCCGTTAAAGGTAAATTCCCTGGGGCACCGCCCATGAGATTGTTGCCCAACCCATCGTTAGAAGCCATCGATCCGAGAAAAAACCTCACTCTGATACCAAATTGACGCAGGGAAGGACGTGAGGTCGAGCACCGTCTTCCTCAAGATGATAAATATTCCAAATCTACGGAACTTCTTTGGACTCCTCACAGAGACTTCTCAAATCCACGAGGAAAGAAAGCAAAAAAGAAGAATAATTTCTAATAAATTTGAAATTGATTAATGAATCATTAATAATTGTCTAATGTGTCTCCTTACACCATTAATATAGAAAAAAATAAACTAAAATTCATAATTATCAAAAATAGCAAAATTCTAACTCTAATAAAAATCTTAATTTTAGTAAAACTCTTCTAAGACTTAATTTTTAAAAATAAAAATTACAAATAAATTTTCTCTAGAAGAGTCCTGGTATAACTAAAAGTTATTTCTAAAAAGAAAGAAAATCTAAAACTCTAAAAATATTAAGAAAATTGGAATTACTAAAAATAGTAATTATTTCCTAAAAGTTCGTTTTTGAGCTGAAAGTGCACGTTTTCTGACGAAACGGATAGATGCGACCCACTTTGTGGGTCGGTTCACCTCAGATGGACGTCCCATAACGATGCCCGGATCAAAAGTTATGGTCAATTCACGGTCCATCTTCTTTTGGCTCACCCATGCTGGGAATATCGCTGTGACACATTCTACATCACCTTTCGATGGTGTGTTAAATCCCCAATATTTCTTGTGGTGTGGCACACGAGTTTTGAATCATAATTTGTGTGATCATACCCTTACTAGGCATGAGGGATGCATATGATGAATATAACACACGCATCATGCTGCATCCCACAAAGCTCTGTTAAATAGAGATTCTGGTGCCCTATAAACTGCGTCCACTTCAAGTATTCCAATGATGGGCTGAAAATTTAGATGAATCATAAATAAGTGCACTTATTCGGTTATCACACTAAATTGATTATCTCATGAATAATCAAGGGACATTTGATGAGTGGTTAGAAAAAAAAAGTAGCCAAAAGTTCTAATTCAACTAACAATTTGGAACATCATAGCACACCAAAGTTACTCGCTATGTTTTATGCAGTGAGAGGCCATATCAAATGCAAAATTCGACGTTTATGGCCTACTCGGCCCACGGATTTCCCTAATAAAATAAGGAAAACTTGCCACCGTTACAGTTTTATTGTTACAGACCAAACATGGGAATTCTGATTAAATAAAATGAATTTATAATCATTATACTTTTTAGTTATTATGAAAATTTTAAATTCAAAAAATAACATTAGTATATTTTGATAATTAAGATAAACCAAACGTGGAAATTCTCATTAAATAAAATGAATTCATAATTATTATAGTTTTTTATTACCATGAAAATTTTAAATTCAACCAACAACATTAATATATGTAGATAATGATAAACCAAATGCAAAAAGCTATTCAAAATCTTAGAGCCTGTTTGATTTTCCAGTGGAATGGTAAATACTTGGAAAAAGAATAATAATTATTTTCAAGTTGCTGCGCTCTTTCCGTAACTGATTTGACGGTTACTTTTTAAGGTTAAAATGATAAATATTATAAAACATTTGTGAGACCCACCATGATGCATATTATATATTCACACTGTTCATCCATTATGTTAGATAAATTTATGGTATAAGCAAAAACATGAACTATATTCAATGCTCAAGTAGACCACGCAATAGAAATACGTGAATTAAATACTTATCGTTAAAAATTTCATGTGGCCATTGTTTCTTTTGACACGGGCTAGTTGAGTGTTGGATTTGACTCATTTTTCTTCTAATATATCAAATGTTGTGATAAAATAAATGAATGAAGTAGATATATTATATACATCAAAATGGAATCTTAAAATGTCTACTACTATTTTTGAACCGGTTTCCAAGTAGTGAAATCACAGTAAAAATTCAAACAGGTGAAACGGTAATAATCACCCATTTCTTGGTATTTACCATTTCCCAGTGAAACGATGAAAATCAAACGGGCCCTTAAGTGCTGGAGTGCTAAGGAATCATTACACATTTATTTTACACTACCACAGTCACCATGCACAGAAATAAGAACCTGACCTATGTATGAAGTCACATCACGTGCTGCTCCTGCTCACTTGAGAAGTTTGATCTGAAAATTCAGGCCGATCGAACACTCAAGTGGGCCGCACCATCACAAATAGGGCCGGGAACCTCCAAAAAATGGCGTGATTTTTTGGGTGTCCATTTCTCCGACTGGGATGCATCTTTTGAATGGATGGGATGGAATATAGAAAACACGGCAAGTGGGCCACACCATGACAAATCGTGCCTAGAACCTTGAAAGAAAATTCATGTGTCGTGGCTTACTTGAATGTTCAAATGGCATGATTCTTGGGCTGTCCATTTCTCCGTCTGGGGGTGCATCTTTTGAACGGATGGGATGGAATATAGAAAAAACGGCAAACCTCACAAGACGTTTGAAAGGTTTTTAATGGTTGGTGTCCCATACTTCTGTTTCTTGTGGTGTGGCCCATACGAGTTTTCAATGGACCATATTTTTGGGAGTCAATAGAAAACGAGGGCTGCTGCTCCTGATGGACGCATTGGATGTCATGGACACGTCATGGTGGGCCCCACATTTTTCCATCGTATAGGTCAAGCTTAATCTAGAGAAGCTGTGGTGTATCGGGCATCGTACACTAATGTGGCACGTGTGTGAGGGAAGAATTATATGCCACGTGGTCCGCATCTTTTCGGAAGCCCTTTCGGTGGATTCCCGGATCCATCGAGGTTGGTGATCCCGAGTGTGGGGCACACACCGTGATGTACATCCCTTACATCCACGCCGTCCATCTGTTTGGACGGCTTATTTATCACAAAATCGAAGCAGCTCCCACCATAAAAACATTATTGGGGCCAGTTTATTTTCCATCCAACCTGTTGATAAGATCACATAGAACTGGAAGAAGGGATCACACAAATATCAGCTTGATCTAATTTTTTGTTGGCCCACAAAGTTGTTAACCGTTAATAATCACTGTTTCCTCTGCTGTGGTCCAAATGAGATTTGAATATGCTTCATTTCTTGGATCATGCCTAAAATGAGCTGTTAAAATGGATGGACGGTGTGGATTCAAAGCATATACATCCATGTGGGCCCCACAGTCAGAGATCCACCGAAGCCGTGTCCCATATTTATACAGCACACGAGTTTTTTTATTCCGAAAAGTGGGACCATGGTTCATTACGAACCATTGATCTGTTAGTGCCCACTTGCGATGTAGAATGTCTCAAAACTAATGTATTTCTTTCTTAATTGTCTGTTGTAGACCATCGATCGAAAGGACCGCTGATCTGATGGGATTGGCAGTGAACGGAGATTTCCTCATAAATCTTCCACGATGAAGATGGTTACCCTTCAGCCAACCGCCCGCGGTTGAACCGCCGAGGACAAAATACATAAACGGTGTACAATGAGTGAAAAACAGCTCAAGAATCGAAAGACTGCAGCCCTTTTTTCCTCGGAGATTTTTAGGATTACCCATCCATGATTGGTCCCTTCAGATCAACGGTTTGGATCTCTAAACCATGACCACGCAGGTGTAGAATCCCGTCTTAGAAAGCAGTACATTTGCTGAAAAGCAGGCCGTGCAATTATCGGGCCTTGTTTTTCGTGCGGGGTCATGGCAGGGGCTCGGATTGAATACTGACAAGGTCAGTAGATAAATCGTTACTGAAGTGCCGTCACCAAGCATCACGCTATATGTGTTGTATCCATACCGTCTAACCATTTTTAAAAATTGTTTCATGGCATTACGAAGAGAATTAGACAGATATAAAGTTCAAGTGGACCCGCCATTAAAAATAGTGGAGACAGTAACATCCGCCGTTCAAAACTTTTTAGGAGCTACAGTAGTTTACGATGAAGTTGGTATTTTTGTTTTCACATCACCAATCTCTATGTTAATTTATGATTTAGATAGATTTCAAAAACTACGTTACATTGGGCCTTATAAATGTTTTTAGGATAGGTGTGACGGCTCCCTTGGTTTTCTGTGGTGGGTCCACTTTAAATTAGATTTATATGATTTTCTTTATAATGCCATGAAATGATCTCTAAAATTGATTAGACGGCATGGATACAACACATGCCTCGTGATAAGGTTAACGGAGCTTGATAACATTACTTTAGTAGCGATTTGGCTACCGACCTTTGTCCGTATTCAATCCGCACCCATGGCAGCCAGGATACGTATTGCGTACTACCCCCGCCCGTCCCTAGTTTGGGACGTGCAATTATATAGGCAAGCTTACCGTAATGTATTTGTGAATTCAAACCATCAGTACCTTTTCACATATTATTTTAAGGCACGAACACAAAGATGAGATATATCCACCGCTCAATGAGGCACATTATATAAAAAGGTTATTTGTACTAAATACATGTGGCATTAGATGTAAGTTGCGTTAAATGCAAGAATGATTTGTCGTGTAGTCTATTTAGTCGCTAGATCTAACTCATTCTTGCTTTGATACATTAAAATAATATGCGAAAAGGAAATGACGGTTTGGACTTACAGATACATCACGGTGGGCCTGGTCATAGGACTGCCCGTTCGGAGGTAGGGACGGGTGGGGGTAGCACGCAATCCGCGTCCTGGTAGCAATGGCGATGTATGATACATGATATGACGCATGGATGCGTACGTGTTTATCAACACACGACACGAGATGCAACAGAGTCCGCGCTCGCGTCGTATACGAGGAGGATGAAATGTACGACGTTGGATCCGGCAATTTGCTTGGCCCAACAAAAAGTAGTTGTGGGCCCATATTTTGGTGATCCAAACCGACCGAATGGATCGTTGTATCATGGATGGAAGGCCACACCATGATGATCACCATTCCTCTTACTAGGCGGGCTACGCTGTATGTTGAGTCAGAGACTACTGATTAGGCATTGAATTCGATGTGTGGCCCACCTAACCCACAGAAATGTCTGATTTTAGTCCCAGGAGATCTTCACTTGGGGCCAACCATTTTCATGGTACCGATGTCCTGCAGAAGGGGTGGCAGGGAGATTTGTACGGTACCACCAGTCGTAACTGCTTGCCTGTTTATGGTTAGTTCTACTTGTGACGACGGTAACCAACGGCGGATTGCAGACCGAGTTTGTCAGTCCACTGGGCCGTGTTTGGTCGGTAGAATTGAATGACATTGAATTGTACCGAATGTCATGTGTAAATGTTATACATAGAGGGACCACATGCACAAATACACTCATCAATGTGGGGCCCACGTGTGTAGTAAATTTTAAATTTCACGCATATCTTTTATGGGATTAAATGCAATTACATACCACCTAATTCCAACCTTTTCCATTATCTCTAAATGCTTGTTTGGTTTTCTGACTCAAGTGTAATTACATTGTAAATGAGTAACCATTATTTACCAAAATAATTTACCTTCATATACCTTAATCTTTCCCATACTGACTTGACCGGTTACTTTTTAAGCACTCAAATCGAGAAATTAATAAAATAAATATGGGACCCACCATAATGTGCGTGGCTTATCCACACCGCCCATTCATTATGTCAAATGAATTTAAGGCACGAGCCCAAAATTTAGGCAAATCCAAAGGTCAAGTGGGCCACACCACACGAAATTATGAGAATTAAATGCCTACCATTAAAAATTTGTTGAGGCTCTTAGAAATTTTAGATCAGGCTTATATTTATATTTTTCACTTATCTATGTCCATATAATCCTATAAACGGGTTAGATGGTGAATAAACCTTAATGTGAGTCTAGTAAAAGAATCAACTTTCAATGGTGGACAAATTAAGTCCATTGTTTCTTTTCATGTGGGCTAATTGAACATTAGATCTTTCGAATTTTTTCGGATAAAGCCTCAAAATATTCTAACAAAACAGATGGACAACGCGGATATATTATATACATTATGGTGGGGCCCACAAATTTAAGTCAACATTGTTGGACCGATTTCCCAGGTAAAATTACTCACTCGTTTCCAAACGAGTGAAAGAATGTAATAATTACTTTTTTACAATGATTTACAGCAATTTATCGGTATATGGAAAACCAAACATGCCCTAAATGCTATATGAAATTGAACAGAACAAATGCAATTCTATCCCACGTAATCCCATGCGCTAAATGCCCCTTAAGGGCTTGTTTGGCCGGGCAAATCCCATAATATTATGAGGGATGGGATTGCGATATCCCACCCATCCATCCCGCGTCTGTATTTGGGTAGGGCTATAACCCTCGGTACGGTGCAGTCCCACCGGATCAATTGAGGGAGTAGAGTTTTCGGGTGAGGGATTGCCAAATCCCTCTGGGATTCACTACCATCCTTCTTCTGTCCTCGAGCCGATCCCATTAATTTTTCTCCCATCCCTCTTGCAGCTCCCCTGCACTACTCTTTCCTCATCCGACATAATGAAGCAGACTCGACTAGATGAATATGTCATCTCCCGCCTCTACCTGATTGTCATCCTTATCTCTCCGCTCCTCCTTCTCATCCAATCCACCACCACCGCACCCCCCAGTTGGCGTGGATCCAAAACCTACATTGTCATCTTTGATGCCGGGAGTACCGGCAGCAGGGTCCATGTCTTCTGCTTCGACCACAACTTGGATCTCATTCCCATTGGAAATGAACTTGAGTTCTATAGTCAGGTTACTTTCTCATACTATTTCTTACTGCGTGCTTCCTTCTCGTCTCAACCATGCCATTCCTTTTTTTCTTTTCTTTTTTTAAAGACTAGAACTATTGCATTGTACGTACGTAAAAGATTGAGGGATTGCTGCAATTCTATGCCTAACCAAACAGGCCAGGCGTCCTGATCCCGGGATATGCCCCACATCCCATGGACGTCCCAAACAGACCGTCCAATTCCGTCCCGGGATTGGTCCATCCTATGGGATTCTCAGCAATCCACTGACACCACCATCATTACCTTAAAATTGATTCGATCCCTTCTCATACCATGAGATTTGCTTCGCCAAATAGGCCCTAAGGTCATGTTTGGTCCATGCGATTAAATAATATAGAATTGTATCAGATGAGATTAGTAATATTATTGCACAATGATTGCATGTATATAAATATCCTGATATTTGGGCAATACAATCCCATGTTTGGGATAAAATTTTTATCACGGGAAAAACACCAAATTAAGCAAATTTTGGTCCGGTGGATGGTGGAAGTGTAATCAATGAACCAAATTCACAATGAATGTTGGTAACTTGCACAGGTATGTGACTAGAATATCACGTAAAGGGCATATTTAAATGAACAATATGGATAAAACACGCACATCAATGTAAGTCCCATGTGTGCAGTGGATTTCAAAATCCATATAAATTTCACATGAGATCAAATGAATTCCATCCTACCTAATTCTAACTTATCCCATCCTATTCAAATGGTGGATGAAATTTGTACGGTACCAAATATAATTTCAACCTTCGTAATCTTATCTAATATCATGGGCCAAGTGCTTGTAAAACATACATGTGATCATGAGTTGTGCATTCATTTTATGAGCTTATTTTAAATCATGATTTTTAAAGTATATATAAAGCCCAAGCGGACCGCACCACATGAAACAGTAAGGATGTAACAGGCTAATGAAGTTATGTTAGGGCCACCATGATATTATTTGTCATCTAACTTATTCATACGTCACTGAGACATGAATGAAAGAAAAATACAAATATCATTAGTCTGATCCAAAACCTACTCTGCATCCGAGAAATTTTCAATGGTAGGCATTTAATTTCTATATCTTTTGTGTGGTCCGCTTGAGCTTTGATTATGCTTTAATTTTGGGTTCATGCTCTGAAATAAAATGAAAAAAATTGGGTGGATGAGATACATACGTGACGGTGAATCCTCAAGCTTTATTCCTTACACCAGAGTTTGTTGAGTTACTCCGCTAAAGGACGTAGATTCAGTGTACCAGCAACCGTAGAGCTCGGCAGATTCGTTACTGTGAGCCCACCGTGATGTGTACGTTTTATATTTGAATTTGGATCTCTCGGAAACAACGAATTTCCCATTTACTGTATTTTCATTGGACCATGTCATCATGCATGACATCATTGCGGTGTCGATGACACCAATGATAATATCGCCGATGAAAATACAGAGATGGGAAATCTAGCAAAAGGGAATCTGGACTCATTTGTACCGGCTCTGTTCATTCGTTTTTACCGTGAGTATAAAATTGAAATAGATTCAAATCACAGGTGAAACACACAGCAGGAGGGGTTGGTGATTACAACCAGATCCATATCTCAACTGGTAGACCGGGTGGAGATACCTTGTTTCAACACTCGAGGTCTTGGTATGGATCCCAAGCGAGGGTGGATAACAAGAGTGTGCATGCTGACATGGGTGTGTGCTAACAAGCTAACCAAAAGAAATAAATACATAAATAAATAAAAATGAGACGTTAGTAATTGTATGCTAACCGTTAAAATTTTAAATAGGTAACAAAAGTTTTGGATTCCGTTGGTAGAGTTATGTGTGACCTTCTCGACTTATAGTGGAGGTTTTCAACGATAGGCGTTCAATCACCACTGTTTACAGTGATGTGGTCCACCTGATATTTGGATCCGCTTCACTGCTGGGTTCCTGGCCTAGACTAAGCTGAAAAAACAGATGCACAGCGTGGATATAAATCACATGCATTACAGTAAGCCCCACAGTTACAGATCCACAGAGTTCGGTGGTTTCATGGATCCACTGAATCCGTGTCCTCTGTTAAAATTTTCACGTTGATTGTAATGGTCCACTTGCATTCCACAGGCATTGCATTGGGGCATGGCCCATTAAATCATGTTTCCACCAAAATCAACGGCTTGGATCAGAAAAAGGCAAGCCTCGGCCATGCTACCACTTTTTCCTTTTTTTTTTTTTTTTAATGTATTGGCATCACATGATCGCTCGTGAAGAAAAGGCTGGCGGCAGGTTCCTTTGTGCTCAGAACCGTACACGTGACATACGTTATCATCAATCCAGACCGTCCAAGCATCAAACGCGCTTGGATTCGCTATGATTAAAAAAGACAAAGCAAAACGGCAACAATCAGATGATGGACCGTGCTCACCCCCAAATTCGGACTCTCAGCATTGCCAACACGTGGAGCCCACCGTGGACCCCAAAATCGCCCGGACCATCCATACCTTAAAGTAGAGATTGGCCAGAAATAGAGACTGCAAGATCAGAATCTTTCAATACTTTGGTTTTTCAGCTGAATCTGGACCGTTGATGTTACTAGTTTCTTGACAGTTAATATCGGTCATCACCAGAAGAGTTAGGGTAATTCAATATCGGCGATTTCAAATGAGTGTTCCTCCTCCACATAGAAGGAAATCAGATCAACGGTCTGGATCACCCGACTGTTGGTCCTACATGTTCATATTCATGGGCAATCGGTTTAGTGCTGGTACTGTGGGCCACTCAAATTGAGGCCCAGCACCAGGGATGGCCTAGATTCAAAGAAACCAGAGTGACAACGGTTATAGCGCAGTATACTATTTTCCTCGTGGCCTATGAGATGTGTCCTTTTCAGGGGTGGCAATTGGATGGTCCAACCCATGGGTCAATTGGTCCCAGCTGCTTCTAGCCTGGATGTCTGCCAAGTCGGGCTGGTTGCGGGTTTAGCTCAGGTAGAAAGCAAAAGAAGGCTTAGTTGGATTAATGGGCCAAGTTGAAACTATGTACACAAGCTGAACTTAGTCGAGCTTCGCCCAGCCTAGTTCAGCTCGGCCAGTAGACTACCTTACTCAAAACTCAGCTAGGCTTGCTCTTCGAGCCTAGCCATCTCATCTTGGCTTGATCACCGACTCAGGCCAGCTCAAGCAGATCTTGAGCTTGATTTTTTAAGCTGAGTACAAGTTGGAGCCAACCAGAGCTGCGTTTGAGTTTAGGTTCTAGGGTTTTTAAAATATATAACACATAATATATATATATATATATATATATATATATATATATATATATATATATATATATATATATATATATATATAAAATTTATTAAATATTTAAATATTTAACTAAGGTGAATCGATTCCAATCGAGTCAAGTTATGAGCCAAGTCGAACCGAGCTCAGTGTAGCTCGGACTCAACTTGAAATGTTTTCAAGCTAAAAAAATCAACTCAACTCAACCAGTTTCAAGTCGAGTTGAGTCGAGCGAGTTAACCAATTTAACTCAGTTCTAGTACATCTCTAGCTAAAACAATGGCTAACCTGTTTTGAGCTATTATGTATTGAATCAATGGGCTAGGCCAAATGAAAGCAGATTGGTTCACACCACCAACCTTAACCGTGTGTCAAAGTGGCAAAGTTCTGTAGGGCCGTATTGTGATTCATGTGTTATATCTACACCATCCATTTTATAAGGTCATTTTAGGAAATAAGATAAAAATGAGGCGAATCCAAAACTCAAGTAGACAACACCACATAAAGCAAGCAATGAGGACAATGAGACACATGGTTGGTAACCTCCCGGGGGACATGGAAGTTTCGAACAAGTTGATATTTGTATTTTCCCTTCATCTAGGCCCTTGTGACCTCATGAACAATTTGGATGGCAAAGAAACGTCACGATGGGCCCTAAGAAGGTTTCAATGGTGGGTGCCATCATCCTCTAAGCTTTAACATGCAATGTAAGCTCAATGTCTATACATTGTCATATATAGTCAACACATACATCTCTTTGAGAAGAACAATGAATTTATGATATCAATGTTTTGCATGCTTACATATTCATCTTACAGTAATAACTGTTCAGAACATTAATTATACAACAAGGATCATGTTAACACAATAATTATATCAGTCATGGCAATCATAATGATCATAACAGTCATAGTAATCACATCATTTGTCTTGACTGCATAGGTATGAGACACGTAGGAATTCACCCACCTATTCTTAGTCGAGTTGAATTTTCCGAATAATTGTACACTTTGGAATCTAGAATCTAAATTCCTATTAAGATGATTTAACACTGTAAATTTAATTAAGCTATTCCATCACACAGGGTCCACCGTTGATCAAACCAAAATGGCCAACTATTAATCCATTATGAACTTATTACTCTATTAACTCATTTTGAAAATCAAACGGGGGACTGTCAATCAATATAGTCGATTGATCGAGCCACATTGAAGGCCCTTGATTGATCCTCCGATCAATTGACCACGAATCGAGCCAGTTAAATTTTTAATTACTTACTTCTCTGGACATTTCGGTCACTTTCGATCGATTGAACTTACCCATCAATCGATTGAAATAGGTCAAATTAAATTTAATTTTCTCGCTGGACAATTTTTTCTCTGCTCGATTGTTACCCTTGATTGATCGCGATCACTCGAGAAAACCCTCGATTGATTGAACCTGGATTTCGATCAATCAAACCATATTATGAATTTCTAACACTGGTCATTGAACAAAAATTGACATGTTCTCTTAGTTTGTATGGGTTTAATCAATCTAAGGGTTAGGTCCAAACCATCCACCAATTTCTTCATCAATAAAATGTTAAGAACCAATTGTTAGTGCATTGATTTGTGCACCTTTTTTCGTCAATCATGTGTGTCCATGTGTCAGGGAGTCGATTGAACTATTGGAAGTTAAAGACCAAAGATACATGAAGATTGAAGCATCAAGGAAGTGAAAAATATGTATTTGACGTGCCTTGGTGACCCTAACCTTAATTCAAAACAACTCTCTGTAGACACCCCACCCTAGGCTGATAAGCTGATTGAGTTTGAACGAATGGATGGACAATCGAACCCTAATCTAAAACCCTAACCCTATGAACCCCAATGTTAAACCTTAAGCTCAACCCATTCAACCCAGTTAGCCCGATCAGCCAAGCCCTAAACCTTAGGAACCTAAAACCCTAGAGCTTTGATTATGCTTGATGAGTCAACTCACCAAGTCGATTCACTGAGTTGACTTCCCGGTCAACCTACCCAACCCCACAACCTAATCAACTTACCTATATAAGCCCAAAACCAAGCTCGAAAGTAAGCCTAATTGAAAAAATGATTGAAACTTTAAAGCAACAACCTTCACAGTAGAGCCTTCACATGCTTGGAGGATGCTACCTGCCAAAGCATGGAGTCTAGGTGGGGACCAATGGCAGCTAGGTTGCTACCAACCACGTGGTACTCCCTCTCTTCAGGTCAGTGCCCTTCAAGCATATGGAACACTCCTTTTTTGAATTGAACTATAAGTGTGCGGTTGAAGTGCATTGTTGAATGTTAAATATTGTATATTAGACCACAGTTATTATCTAATTTTATGAACATGATACTGTTTAATTGTAAGACCCGTATCCTAGTCCGTACTGTTCCGTCAACTCCCGCGATCCTCCCGGTTGAATTCTGGCAACTTGCGACGGATGATCGACATTTGCGTTCGACCCTAAGTCGTATCCTGTATATCTGAGTCGGTTCAATCCGAGACTTGCACCATTAGGACCGCACCGTCGCCACGGTTCCAACGCCGTGACTTGTGCATCGATCCGATACCCCGGCAGAGAGATGCAGACCTGCGTTCAGTTCGAGAAAAATACCGCGCATTGCAAATCCCAAGAGAATCTCTACAATATGTCTCATCAATCAATCACTCTATCAATCAATCACCTCACATCATGTTAAGTACAACATCACCTCATACCTCATCCCCAAGCAACCCATAAGTCAAAAGTTTCTTCCACACCCCATACCTTTCTTACATTACTCCCTCCCTAAAGTCAACAAAGCCTTACACAGCCATCTCTCTTCCATCCATCACCCTATCACCTCACATCTCCTTACAACTTTCTCTCTCTCTTTCTCATTTCTCATCTCATTTCTCAAGCAACCAAAAGCTACACACGTCTAACCATTTCAAGAGAGAAAGAGTGACTTTGTGTGGTCCACTTTCCTATCTTAAGATTTCTCATCCTAACCCTTCACTTCTCATCATCCACCATCAAAGTGAAGCACAAGGAGATAGGCGTTCCAACGAACCGAGAAGATCATTAAGTGAGTGCTTCTATAGGGTAGTTTTCTTATTTTTAAGATGGTTAAGTGTAAGACCCGTATCTTAGTCCGTACCGTTCCTACACTTCCGCGGTCTTACCGGTCGAATTCCGGCAACTTTCGACCCTTAACCGATACTTACGCACGACCCTGATTCGTATACCGTCAACCCGAGTCGACTCAACCTAATACCATTACCATAGCGACCGCGCCATCGCTGCGGTTCCGATGCCGCGACTTGCGCGCCGAGACGATACCCTAGTCAAGAGATGTGGGCCAACGTTCGGTGTGAGGAAAATGCCGCGCTTGTGAAACCCAAGAGAATCTCTACGATGTGTCACATCAATCCCATCAATTCCATTAATCAATCAATCCATCAATCCATCACATGTCAAGTACACATCACTTTCACCCTTTCCCAAACAAGCCACAAAAGTCCTCCATGCCCATACTTTTCTTACACAAATGCCTCAAAAGTCAAGAATGTCTTACACCTCCCATGCCTTTCTTACACAAAAGGCCACCAAAGTCAAAAAGTTCTTACACACACCAATCCCTCTCCCATCCATCACTCCATCACCCATCTCTCTCTCCCTTTTACAACTCTTTCTCTCATTTTCAAAAACTCAAATCCAAGAGAGGAAACTCCATACGTATGAGCATTCTCCAAGCCTCTCCCTCTCTTCCAAAAACTTTAAGTGTGGCCCACCTCTCTGTCCCAAGATCTCCCATCCTAGCCATCCATTCCTCATCTCATCCATTGAAGTTGAAGCTAAGGTGCTAAGGAGCCCATAGGAGCAAGAAGATCGGACGGTGGGTGCTTGATGTTAGTAGTTTTGCATATTTTAAAGATGGGCCAAGTGAGACCAACCGATCAATGGTTTGGATCTCACTTGAGACCCTAAGATGTGGCCGATGGCCCACTAGGATCATCATGATCATTCCATGATGGGGCCATTCTCCATGGACCCCATCATGATGTTTATTTTATTATTTTAAGAAGGTTATTTAGACTGTCCATATTGGTGGGGAAAGGATCCCCACCGTTGATTTTGATTTAGGTGGTCCCATGTGCAAAAAGGGACCCATTTGATTGTATAATTTCTACAAGGGAGGGCCCATAATGTCGGGGTCCCTCCATCACAAGCGTGTCCCACTCTCTATCTCTCTCTCTCTCTACTTCATTTTCTTTTTTCTTGATCATATTGTGTTTGTGTGGCCCACTTGAATGGACCCCACCTTGAAATATTTACTTTGTTCAAGCTTTCTTCAAGTGGGGCCCACCTTATATGTTGTACCCACATCATCCATCAGTGGTGACCCACCTAATCAGGGCCCACCACAATGTATTTTTTGGACCAAACCGTCCAGCGTCTGGGACGCTGGACGTCCCTGTAAAGAAAAAAAAAAGAAGGAAAAAGGAGCCTTTTTGGGGGTGGGCCCTTGTGTAGGCCCCACCTTGATGTATGAGAACAATCCAAGCCATCCATCCTATTCCTTGGATGATTTTAGGCGTTGAGCCAAGGAATGAGGTCCATCCGTTCATTAGGCGGGCCATACCTCTCAAAACAGTAACTCTCACCATTTAAATCAATTTTAATTTTTCTACAGGCCTTAATAGGTTCAATAGCGGACTCATTGGGTCAGTCTTGGGCCACTGAAGCCAATGGACGGGGTGGATCCACTTGATGCGGCCCCCAGACGCGAAAAACCCCAAAAAAATGGGTTTTTCCCAAAATTTTTAAAAACAAGAGGCCCTTGCCTCTGACGCCAACTACAGCAGCAGCGGGCAGCCGTGCAGCCACCCACGGCTGCTGCCGTGGGCCCCACCATGATGTATATGTTAGATCCACGCCGTTCATGAGGTGGGTCCCCTCCTCAGGTGGGCCCCCTCCAAGTTTCAGCTTGATCTAAAACTTAGGTGGCCCACACCACATGAAACAGTGGGATCGTACCTCTACCATTGAAATTCATTTTTGAGCCCACAGAAGTTTTGGATTAATCTAAAATTTGTGTATTCCCTTCATCCAGGTCTGAGTGACCTTGTGAACAGGTTGGATTTCAAATGAACATTTCGGGTGGGCCCCACAATGATGTATGTGTTGCTTCCACTGTTCGCTGGACGGTGGAGCCCACCGGATGCATGTGTTTTATACATGCCACCCTCAGCGTGTGTGCAGCGTGTGTGCAGTGTGTGTGCGTGCAACGTGTGTGTGCATGCAGCGTGTGTGTATATATGTATGTATCTATCTATATATATATATATATTATACTATATATAATATTATATTATATTATATATAATACTGTATATATTTTATATATATATATATATATATATATATATATATATATATATATATATATATATATATATATATATATATATATAAATTGTAGATTTTATGTTACATACATGATGGTGAGCCTTCATGTGGGCCCCCACCATTGATGCAGGTGCTGCATCTAATCTGCCCGTCCATTTTAAAGATCATTTTATGGAATGAATCAATGAATGAGCCAGATCCACAGTCCAAGCGAACCCCATCTTGGCATGATTTGAGGTCCATCTTAATGAAATTGTGACAGTTTGTTGGGGCCCACTTTGATGTGGATGTAAGACCCATGGGATTGGACCATTTGATATATCCTAAGGCCAGTGGGACCAGACCCATTTGATTTATATAAGGCCTATGGATTTAGGCCCAATTGACATATAAGGCCTATGATTTTGGCCCATTTGATTTAGATAAGGCCTATGGGTTTAGGCCCACTTGATCTATATAAGGCCTATGATTTAGGCCCATTTGGTATGTATAAAGCCCGTGGGATTAGGCCCATTTAAGTCACATAAGGCCCATGTGATTAGACCCATTATGATGTACTCTGAGGCCCATGGGTTATGACCCGTTGCAATGTATCTAAGGCCTATTGGTGAAGCCCAGTAATGTAGCTTATTTGATGAATAAAAGGCCCATATGACAAGGCTCATTTGATGTATTTAAGGTCCAATGGGATGTATCTAAGGTTTATTGCAATGTGTGATCCCAACACGGATTATGTAGTGATGTTTGCGACGATCGTGCCTTGGGAGCAATGTTGGTTTGACATCCACATTGTGAGTGTAATGTTGGTTGGATGTCCACATTACGACTCTCCTTAGGGCCCGTTATTAGACCCGTACTTATTATGTATAGGCCGTCCAGGCCCATTTGCATTGTAAGGATAGTTCATCTCATTATAACATGTTTAGTATAATTCCATGACTCTTGATCATACGCATCATATGTATGTTTGATATGAGAAGAGACTGATCATAGCATATGCCTTCGGGCAGATTGTTTATGGGACCCCGATTAGGCGGTGTTGCCTTGCATGAGCGCACGATACGCGCAGGAATTGCTGCATGATTGGATAGTGTGATTCATGCATTTCGCATTGTGTGTCATGGTTGCTGTACGCCCTAGCGACATCAGGGCTGTAGCCTCCACAGACATATCGTGGTTGGCAGGATTGGATATCGAAAATCTTATTCTATATGGGGTGCTATAGATATCCTTGGGTGAAAGTCTCTAAACCCTTATGGTATCAAGAGGTTGCTCCAATGTCTAGACCGAGTGGGTAGATGAGCGTTGAGTGCCGATTACCAGACGGTTGCGCTCTTCACTGTGTCGTGGTCGGTTGGAAGGGGGTGCGGCCTTACCCGCCCGAGAGTAGGGGGCAAAGCTAGGCTGAGTTTGACCAGCTCGAGGAATGGGTTCGCTATCGACGAGTCGAGCCCGATATTAGCCGACGGATAGTGAGGTCTCTTCCACTTACCTTATTGTGCGCGATGTGGCGACGATCTGGTTTAGAATGTACTAGACCTCAGTGATATCCCAGAGTTGAGCTGTATTGACATGTGGACTTAGATGAGGATTGTATGCTTGACTTGCATCTTGCATCGCATAGCCTTGGTATGACTCATAATATTATGGATCCATCTGTATATTCCGTATTACTCTGATATTACATGATCATATTACTACCTTGTGCATACACTTTCACCACCCTCTAAGCTTTTTATAAGCTTATGCACGACCGTTGCGTGCAGGTGACGTTGGGGCGCAACAGCGCTGAGGCAGGAGCACGTTGCAGATCATTTTGGAGTTTTTGTTCTTTACTATTGTATTTCCCTTTATGCTCATTGTACTTGTAAAGTTTTTGATCATAGTGAAAATGTAATGGAGTTTTTGGTTGTTGTTTGTGAGTTATGCCTTTGGTTATGCTTATTACGAATCAAACTGACGTTGAAAATCCTCCTCGTAGCATCCCAGGATCGGAACCTGGCGACTGGAAGCTGAGAGCCGAGAATGGGGTTCTACGGAGGCTGTCGGCACCGGATTCGGCGACCGAGAATTTTGTGAGCCCGGTTTCCGAGTTTGGGGCGTGACAGAAGTGAGGCCTACCGATCAATGGTGTGGATCTCGCTTTGGATCCTAAGATGTGGCCGATGGCCCACCTTGATTATTAATATCATTCCATGATGGGGCCATTCTCCATGGACCCCATCATGATGTTTAAATTTCTAGTTGATATGGGTCATCTAGACCTTATATCTTGGTGGAGAAAGGATCTCCACCGTTGATCTTTCATTTGGTGGGCCCACATGTAATGGGACCCACTTGTTATGTATTTGATTGCAAAGGAGGGCCCATAGTATCGGGGTCCCTCCATCACGCGTGTCCCACTCTCTCTCTCTCTCTCTCCCCTTTTTATTTGTTTTCTTTGTATGTTGATGTGGCCGTTTGGCCCACTTGGATGGACCCCACCATTAGGTATGTATTAACCCAAGCCATTTATAAGCGAGGCCCACCTTATGTGTTGTGCCTACACCATACATCATGTGGTGGCCCACCTGAGCAGGCCACCTTCGTTTCAACAGACCGTCCAGCGTCCGGACGCTGGACGTGGAAAACACAAATATTAGCTTGGTTCACAAGCTTATGGGGCGGTCCACTTGTGTAGGCCCCACCTTGATGTATATATTCAATCTATGTCGTTCATCCCATTCAGAGGATCATTTTAGGCGTTGAGTCAAAAAATGAAGACCATTCGATCTTTGGGCGGGCCATAACATGTAAAACAGTGGTTTCTACCGTTGGAAGTCACCCTGACGATTTTTATGCGCCGAAAAACATCGGATATTGGGCTCGTTTGGATGGTCATGAGCCATAAGTGCAATAGATGGGATGGATTCAGCTGATATGGGCCCCCCGTATGAAAAACCGTGAAATTTCATTTTTTTTCAAAAAAATAAATAAATAAAACAACAGCAGCGTTGTTGCTGCTGCTATCGTCAGAAGTGGGCAGCGCCTGCTGCTGCTGGCGGGCGGGCGGACGAGCAGCAGCCCACGGCCCAGCCGTGGGCCCCACCGTGATGTTCATTTGTCATCTACACCGTTCATGAGGTGGGTCCCCCCCTAAAGTGGGCCCCTTCAAAGTTTCAGTATCATCAGACGATCAGGTGGCCCACACCAGAGGAAATAGTGTGAATTGAGTGTCTACCATTGGAGCCCTCTCATGGGCCATAGAAGTTTTCGATCATGATGAAATTTGTATTTCCTCTCCATCCAGGTCTGTACGACCTTATCAACAGATTGGATGAAAAATATATGTTATGGTGGGCCCCACATAGAGTCCTCAGTGATGTATGTGTTATAATGCTGGACGGTGGAACCCACTGTAATGTATTTGTCTCACTTCACTGTCCACAACGTGGGACGGTGGGGACCACCATGATTTATGTGTTTTATACACATTGTCCACTCTTTGAATAGTGGGACCCACCATGATTTATGTGGTCTATCCACTCTGTCCACACTAGATTGTGTGTGTGAGTGTGTGTGTGTGTGTGTGTGAGTGTGTGTGTGTGTGTATTATATTGCATATATTATATATGTATATATGTATGATGGTGGGCCTTTATGTGGACCCTCCATCATGATGCATGTGATGTATCTAAACCGTCCATCCACCTTGAAAGCCCATTTTAAGGCTTAAGACTAAGAATGAGTCCGATCCATAGTACAGTAGGCCCACCCTTGATGTTTTGTGTTATATTCAAACCATCCATTTTATTGGTAGGCCAATTGGTGTGGACCCCATCATGATGCACGTGTCACATCCAATCTGTCCAACCATTTTGAGGGTTTATTCTAGGGCTTGAGACCAAAATTAAGACAAATCTAGGATTAGGTAGACCGCATTATAGAAAGTAATGGGTTCGAATGTCCACCATTAAAACCCTTGGGCCACCCATTTTGGACAATTATGATATTGGCTTTTCCTCTAAATCCAGGTCCTGGTGACCTTATGAATAGATTGGATAGGAAATCAATGCTAGGGTGGGCCTTCGGAATTTTAATGGTGGAAGACATCATCACCATTTGTATTTGAGTGTGGCCCATTTGATATGTATAGGGCCAATTGGCGTGGCCCATCTGATATACATAAGGCTCATTAGTGTGGCCCATTGATGTGACCCACTTGGTATAAGGTCCAAGAGAATAGGCCCATCTCGTCATATTTATGGCCCATTGTTGAGGCTCACCTTGATGTGTACGAGGCCGTTGTTGAGGCCCACTTTGATGTGAACGTAAGGTCCATGATATGAGGCCCATTTATGTATTTGTGGCCCGTGGTTGGGGGCACACTTTGATATGTTTTGTGGCCCATTTGAGAGGCCCACTTGGATATACTTGTAGCCCATCATGATGTATAGGCTTTCCCACGTCGCCTACCCATTTTTAGGCCCACCTGATGTATGTAAGTCCCATGAGCGAGGCCGTCGGACCACCTTGATATATGTATGTTATATCCACACCGTCCATTTTCGCGATGCTGTATGAGCTGACCATGATGTTTGTGCTTTGCAGCAATGCCGTCCATCTGTTTTGTGGGACGGTGGGCCCCTTGATGCATGCATCCTATACCCAGTCGTCCTTTTGTTTTATCATAGGACGAGCAGGGCCCACCTTAAGATGTGTTGTATATTCACACCGTCCATCCACATGGCCCCCACGTGATGTACGTGCTTGATCCAAGCATCCCATTATGATGTATTTGGAGCCCATGGGTTAAGGCCCATTATGATGTATTTGGGGCCCATGGTTTGAGACCCATTGTGATGTATTAGGGCCCATCGGTTGAGGCCCATTGTGATGTGTTTCTTGCTCATATGTTGTGGCCCATTTAATATATTTTCAGCCCATGAGATTAGGCCTATCTTGATGTATTGTGGCTCATTCGTTAAAGCCCACCTTGATGTATTTCGTGGTCCATATGTGAGGCTCACCTTGATGTACCTTATGGCCCATCCGTCAAGCCCACTTTGATTTATTTGTGGTCGTTGTTGAGGCCACCTTGATATATATGAGGCCCAAGTTGTAAAGGCCAACTTGAATTCATTTGCGGCCGTCTGATGAGACCTATTTGATATATATAAGGCCCACGCAATTTAGGCCCATTTTGATGGATTCTAAGGCCCATTGGTTAAAGGCCCATTGTGATGTATTAGGGCCCATTGTAATGTCTTCAAAGGCCCATGGGATATAGCCAATTGCAATGTACATAAGGCCCATGATGCGGCCCACTGGATTCATATAAGGCCCATATGATGCGACCCGTTTGATGTATTGAAGGCCCATGGGTCGAGGCCCAATGGGATATACAGAAGGCCCATTGTAATGTGATTCCACCATGGTTTATGTAATGATGTTTATGGCGGGCCGTGCCTAGGGAACAATGTTGGTTTGACGTCCACATTGTAAGGATGATGTTGGTTAAATGTCCGCATTGTCGCTCTCCTTAGGGCCCATCATTAGGCCCATATTTGTACGTGTAGGCCATCTAGGCCCATCTTCATTGCGAGGATAGTTCATCATTTTATAACATGCTTTCATGCATCATGTCATACGCATCATATGTATGCTTGATATGAGGAATGCTTGATCATAGCATAAGCCGTTGGGCTGAGAAATTTACGGGACTCCTTATGAGGCAGAGCGCCTGACATGAGCGCATGGTACGCGCGAGATTGATGCATGACTGGATTGTATGACACTTATATCTTGAATTGTGTTGTGATTACTGTACACCCTAGCGACATCAGGGTCATAGCCTCCACAGGCATATCGTGAATGGCCAGATGGGACACAGAAAATGTTTGGTTTGAGCATCGGGCTGCTATAGATGGCCCTGGGTGAAAATCTCTAAAACCCTCTTGGTACCAGAGGATGCCCCAACGTCGAGATCGAGTAGATACATGAGCGCCCGAGTGCCGAATACCAGTAGGCCGCGTCTCCCACTGCATCGTAGTCAGTTGGGAGGGGGTGCGGCCTTACTCGCCCGAGCGCAGGGGGCATTACTAGGCTGAGTTTGACTAGCTCGAGGAATGGGTTCGCTATCGACGTGCCGGATAGGTATTAGCAGACTATTGGCTAGGCGGATAGTGAAGTTTCTTACGCTCACTTGGACTGTGCGGCTAGGGAGAGCGGCGGTGACATTTAGAGTGTAATAGACCTCGATGATTTCTTCAGAGAGTAATTGTACTGATATGTGGACTTATTGACCAGAAATTGCATATCCATTCATTCACTATCCACTCGGGCTGGTGGTGTGCAACTAATAATTGTGTACCTTTGTTATGACAAGGATTTTGTGCAACTAACCTGAGATCAGGAGTTTACCACATCGTGTCTGTCTATCCAAGTTTAGGTATGAGACTGGTTTGGATAGAAGTCCCTTGTGATGGACCCCATAGCCTGCGATACTACGCACTATCATCCCGACTTCACACTCCAGCATGGTCATTCCATTCGCACCACATATTGCATTACATCCGCAACATATAGTTACTGTGTTTCTGTATTTATATGGTCTAGATACGGCTGACGCTATTCGTGAGCTCATCAGGAATTGCGTATTGCATTGCATCCTCGACATCTGACATTTGGCTCTTGAAGGCTCCTCATTTGCATAACTGTCTATAATGCGTATTCTGATATTGATTGACTCATGGGCTTGTCTGTATTTTCGCTTACTTTATTATCATATAATTTATGATCTTGTTAATATTCTGTTTACTATGATAATTCATGCTCTTGTCAGTGTTTCTGCTTATTCTGACATTATACCATTTATGGATTACTAGTATTTTTGGTATTGTATGATTATGGCTTTGTATTGAATACTTGACACTTACCTTGTGCACATACTTACACCACCCTCTAAGCTTTCTATAAGCTTATGCACGATAGATGCATGCAGGTGATGTTAGGTTGCAGTAGCATTGAGCTAGGGGCGTACAACTATTTTTTGGAGCTTTAATTTTGATATATGTATTTTCCTTTCAGTACTGTATTCAAATGATTATATTAGTGGATATGTGATGATGATGTTGCCTTTATGATTTGGGTAAACTTGTGGTTATGCTTCTTACGAGATAAATGTACGTTGAAAAATCCTCCTTATAGGATCCCAGGATCGGAATATGGCGTATGGGCACTGAGAGCCGAGAATGGGGTACTACGGCGGCTGTCGGCACCGGATTGGCGATTGGGATTCCTGTGAGCCCGATATCTGGATTTGGGGCGTGACATTAATGCTCTACTTTAATCGTGTTTATGATGCAAGGTAAATTTAGGAGCTTGGATTGAAAAAGGGTATTAAAAGCATGGATTTAATGCTCAGAAATCACTAAGGTAAGGGACGGATCCCAGGAGATCGAGATCGAAGAATTTACACTCCAGAGATCCAATAAAATCAAGTGATCAACGATAAAGAGGCTTGAAAGTCGTCCAGAATGCAAGATCACAGGGTTCCCATCATTCGTTTGGCTCGAAATTCTATATTTGGCCTGAGGACAATAAATTTATTGTACACATAAAGTTTTAGCCATTGGATCCTTGTGGAAGTGGCCCAACGGACAGATCAACCCATAAATCATCAATCTGGGGCCCACCTGATATCTGGATATGCTTCAATTTTGATCTCAACCCCTTAAATGGGATGATAAAATGGGTGGATAGAGCGGAGTTCGTATGCATATCACAGTGGACCCCACATGTGCATTGTGCATACACAGTGCGCACGTGCACCGGACCAAGATCCGGTCAATTATCTCACTGACTCAATCCTTCTTCAGCACGGGCGTCCATTGGACACACCACATCGAGCCGGCTAATCACAATGGGCCACACCCATCGTCCAAATGAACGATCTGGATTGTCCATTGCGCCCAGGGGGTGGCCACGACCCTGACTATGGTGACCTTTTGGCCCCATGCATGCGTACACATGTGGATCGCTAGAAAACGTAGAATGAATGGCGAGTTGATTTGATATAGTGGACCGCACCAAAACTTGACCAAAATCACTCCTTCCGATTGGTTTTTCGTTAGGAATCTAATGAGTGGAGTAGATTTCACCGAAAACATCACTGTGGGGCCCACCGAACATGTCAGTGCAATGAAATTCGTAGGATACGCATGTCCGATTTTCCCAGACATTGCGGGGAGTTATGGCCCATCGTCCTTGAGCAGTTGGATGATCTGAACCATTTAGAGGAATCCCAAGTCGAAAAAGACCCTAGCCACGGAGAGAAACATGATTGTTTAGCTCCCTTCTCACCGAAAAACCATATCAAATGCAAGCGGTGTGTTTTTCAACTGTGTACGGGACGTGGTTCGAGTTTCTGCAGGTGTTTTCTCCACCAACTTCAGCAGCACCGACCTCTTGCTTGCTGTCTATAAAAGGACGTGGGAGAAAGAGAGAGAGGCATCTATTCTTGGACGTGGGGTGGAGCACAAGAGAAAGAGAAAGCTGTGGACGGCTTCAACATCTTCTCATCCTTCTTCCTTTTCCTCTTTTTCTTTGTTTATTTATTTCCTTTTAAGAGTTTTTAGCATGACTATGTTAGGCTAAGCCTCTTAGCTAGGGCTAAGAGGTGAAGCTTGTAGTGTGATGAGAGATTTTTCTTTATACCTTTTGATTCATATTTAAACTGAACTGATTTTGATTCTAATTTGATTATAAGGAATGCCTTTAGTTTTTAATGATTTGTTGCAACTTAAATTACAATAGATCTGTAATAGCTTTGAGCATGTTCTTTTCATTATTGTGATTATGAAGTTAGGAAGCCCTGTTGTTCACCATCGTCTCCTGGGCATGGTTGGTTGATGGAATCCTTCCTAACGTTCATACATCTCTTAGAGTGGTTGTGGATTGGTTAAATTCTGTTGTTTGCTTTGTCTCATGGGCATGGTTTTGTGTGGAATTAATTCTAATTCTTGTACCTCTCGTTTATTGAAAACTAGATCAAAGGAAGTTCGAATTTGAATTTTAATGAAATATCTTCCAATTGAATGAAGATGGGACTCTGATTCCAGTTGTGTTTAAGAATCAAGCATAGATCTCCTTAATCTCTACAAGTGGATCCTTGGAAACCCTATTTTTCCACCTTTGAATTTTACAAGTTTTAGTCTAATATTTCACCATTATTTCTCTTAAAATTCTTTAATTTAGATTACATCTTCTTCTAGTTTTAGTTCTAATTACTTTTAGAATACGTACAAGGTTCAGTTCTTGTGGATTCGACCTCGGTTTTACCGAGGTTATTACTACATCACAACTCTATACTTGGGGTATGAACATGCATTTACTCCAATGCCCATTTCGTTACCTAAAATTATCCTTTTACTACCTCATCTAACCTATGAGATGATGTCATGTGACAGTCTCCAATCCCAGTCATTCAAACACCTTTTGCCATTAGGATCACTAGGAATTACTAAAAAATCAGGTTGGGAGACTATAAATAGCCCCCTCCCCTTCTCATTTCAAGCATCCACTCTCGTTTCAACTCACTCCCATTTGTAGAAACCCCTTAACCTTAGCCTTAGGAATCCTTCCACCCAGGAGAGTGAGAGCCTAGCCCTGGTCTAGCCTAGTCTAGCCTAGCCTAGCCTAGCCAGAGTCAAAGCCCCCGAGCTACCCAAGCTCAAATCTAAGCCACCCAATCTAGCCTCACGACACTATTGTTCATCCTGTCATTCTAGCCTCAATCAGTTTCATCAGATCAACGCATTAGCATTATACAACATTCATTCCATTCTCAAGTCACTTGCTCCCCATATACATTAGCATCATAGTACATTTTCATTGTTTTCAAGCATCTGACTGACGAGCATATGCTTTGAGGTTTGTTAATATAATTGGATCTTGTCCACCAAAAACATTAGATAGTTAGTTGTCATTTTAAGCATGCACATTACATTCCATTGTTTTCTTGTATCTGACCGGCGGACATATGCTTTGAGATCTGCCGATATAATCACAGCAGGTCTACTAGAAACCTTGGTCGGTCGGCCATCATTTTATCATAAGCATTCATATAGCAACAAGCATCCCATACATACATACTTCGTACCCTGCACTTGATCATTTCAAACGTATGCTCTGCGGCTTGTTGATATAATCGAATCCTGCCCATCATAAATTTGAATATGTCAATCATTACTGCTATCACATCGCATTACATTTTCTATACGCGTGAACTACCTTTATTCTTCAGAAATTAGTAAGATCTTACGAAGTAAAGACCGTACATTTGTACGGGCAGAGTGGGTGCCTAACACCTTCCCTCTCTGTAACTGCAGCCCCTTAATTAGAATCTCTAGAACGTAAACTCACAAGTCATCTTAGCGTTAAGGATCTCTGGGTTATTTATCTTAAGCATTTTTAAGGGGTCTAACCGACTGTAGAATCATAATAATTGGTTAGTGGCGAACCTGGTCAAATATTACACCCTTTACCCCCTTTTAAGAAAGCCCTTGAGTGAAGCAACCGGTGGAAAGAAGATAGTTAATCTCCCATACTCTCAGGAAATTCACCCTCCAGCGTCCGCACCCTTGAACCTCTAGATGATCCTGACCTTAAAAGGTACACTTTCTTGATCATCGCTTAGCCCTAGAATCTCTATTAGAACATGATAAGTAAGTATAGAAGAATACAGAGCTATTGTGAAATCATATACCCAAAGCAACAATTCTCGAGTTGTCCTTGTTCCCTTTGACAAGTTGTTGATGTGACATGATGGAATTGAAATAACAATTCTCGATCCAATTGAAGAATTGGTTTAGTAACCTAACAAATAAATTTTTAGATTTTCTTGATGGGATTGAAAGACTGTTCGATCCTATTGAAGGACATTCGATCCCATCGAAGGGCCTTTTAATCGGATTGATAGAGCCATTAACTAGCCATTGCAAATGAATTCATTGTAAAAGGGCATTTGGTTCCTAGGAAAATTAATGGGTTTTTAGTGCAATAGAGGGATAGGTAATTCCACATCCATATCTTATATCGTTATTAGACCTCTGATCCTATGAGTTGCAAGTCTTCTTCCTTGAGATTTTCACTTTAATGAGGATTCCAACCTCCACCTTGAAGATAAACTCGATCTCCACCATTATTCTAAAGATTAAACTTGAATCAATAGTTAAATCCTTGTCTAAATTATCTAAGACACTTATATAGATGAATCCCCTGGGAATTACAACTTTTTCACGTGTTGTAGGAGATTCACCTAAGCTTTCTTACCTTAGTCACCTCATTGACATATCATATGCAAGACAAATAATCTTGGAACGAAAGCGTTGACAAGCATCAGCATCAATATTCATGAGAGCATATATAAATACATAAGTGCTTTGAAAAAGCAACCCAAGAAGGTGTATTAAAGATGTTCAATTCGACAAGTAAGTATCATGTATGAGTCTATACTCTCTTTCCATGTGTAAGTTTGAAGGTAAGAGTTTATAATCCAAACTTGATAAGTTCTTGTATAAGACCAAATTTATTGGACATAGATGTGTATGTGTTAGTTTTCGTGGGAGCCTTCGATGGGAGTAAATATAGGTCCCTGACCTAGGACCGATGTTGTTGGTTAGCCGATAAAAAGACAACTAAAGTCTCTTGTTGGAGCATCTGACAAGAGTGTACTCTTGATAAGTCTTTGTGTAGGCCTCTAGTGGAATTATACGTTCGATAGGTTCTTGAGTAGGAAATTGGTCTTTGTGTAGGGCTATAAAGGTTAGAAGTGAAACTGATTTGTAACCTTTGAAAGTGAATTCGAGTACACTCAAGGAGAGTGGTCCGCCGAGAGTGGAGTAGGCAAACTGAATCACTATACATGTTTGTGTTTGAGATTATCATTTAAGCAGTTTTCTAATTATACTTGTAAACTTAAATTGCTTAATCATATGCATTCATCATTAGATGAATTCTAGGATTGAAATAGTTAGCACGTCCCACACACACCTGCACACTATCATTTATATACTAGTTGCTTCATTGACATATCATATGGAGTCTATGCCACTAGACCCACTAATGGCTTGAAAGCCCAAGTGTTAATTGTTTTATTTAATTTAAATTGGTATATTAGTTTAAGTAAGCAATTGTGTTTTAAATGGCATAATTTTTAATTAGTCGTAATCACCCCCCTCTAGCATATAGCCATTCATTCCATAACTTCTATAAGCTTTCATGCATAGCCGTGGTATCCCACCACATAATTTCACTAATGGATCACTCAGATTTGAATTATTCAGAATCTAAAATTGTCATCTATGATATTTCTAAGATAAAGTCAATTATCATTAACACCATCCATATATTGCTGTTGGCAATCCAACAGTCAGACCACTTCTATAATTAAGGTCATGATATGGTTTGGCCTTAAGAAATCTTTTATTCAGATCGATCTGGACTGACATGGTTGGATTACTCAAACCGATATTTGCGACACTAGCGTTACGCAAATCCTTCTTCCTTTTCTCTTTATACTTCTCCGTAAATCAAAACAATAGACGTAAGGTTGATCCACCTCGTTCATTATTTAGATTTAAGGTTTTAAAAATTGAACTACATAAATTTTAAGAAGAAAAACGAACTGGGGACTTACCGGCGGGAGTTATCTATCCATGAATTCCTTCTGTCTCTCTTTCTCTTTGGACTTTAGGGTTTTGAGGAGGAATTTCCTATGGTTTCGCCCTTTTTATAGAGAGAGCCCTGGATCTAGAAGATTCCTCTCGGGTTTTATAATTTTTCACAAAAAAGTTAAATATCGTTGTGTCATGAGTCAATCCTTTGACCCATCCTTTTATTGAGATTACCTCTACCAACATGCTAAGTATTTTGTTTTTGTTATTAATCCCAGATTTTTTTTAAAAAATTAGTTTAGGTCTTATGTGGCTCAAAATTTAGGGGCATTACACACTCTGCCTGTACAGATGTATGGTCTATACTTCACAGGTTTTTACGAATTCTTAACAGTTGGATGTAATGCCTATTATAGGCTTTGGATTGGGATAGATAAATTTGCCCCAACTCCTCAACTTGCCAAAATGTTTAACTAATTGGTACAAGTTTCTGATGGGAAGATTTAATTTAGTCGGCAAGCCATAAAGCATATGATTATACTAATTGGGTATTGCATGCTATGTATGCAATGCGATGAGTGGTACATATGTATAGGATGCAGGGCGTGCGATGCTATGTTAAATGTAATGCCAGTGACGTGTTTTGGTTTGGGCTAGATAAATTTGCTTCGACTCCTCCTTTAACACCCTGAATTTCAAGGGTCGAGCAAATGCTCGACTCTCAAGTTTCCAGGCATCCCTTATGTTTTGAGGAAGCCTGTTCTAATTACTTACACATTTGGTACTTGAGCATGTATAGAAATATACTAGACAATGTATCATAATTTGGGATAAACATAAATAAAGTGAATGAATCAAATTTTTGCATATAGTATGATCATCCAAAATACGGTCCATAGCCGGATCTGATACAAAATTTTAAAGCCAAACAAAATGTGGTATAGTAGTATCTAACTAAACCCAAAGACTTAGTGTCCCCCACCGCATAGTAAACCGCTTACATCGGCCTGTTTGAGAGCTGAAAATAAGAGAACTCCTCCTCCTTGTCCATCCATGCCTGATCCAATGCATCGGTCTTCGTAGTCCCTATACTACATCAACATCCGATTAGAGTTTTAAAACACCATCCTAGAGTGAGAGTGAGTGATCAACTCAATGGTTACATAAAGCATGAGTTACACTTATTATCAAGTCTAATAGTATATGAATGATAAAGTAATGCAAACAGTCACTTCCTAATTACTCTTATTAATGCGCATAATGGGGTTTATGAAATGATGCATGCACTTGCATTCTAACACTACCTCAACACACGAATTTGACCACCTGGTTTGCAAATGACAACACTCCCTCCACACGTGAATTCAACTCCTGATTCACCACATCCTATTATAATGCGATGTGATGAATGGTTATGTTAGACGAGTGATTAATTAAGCCTATTCATTCAGCAATTTAGGGAAGCTAGGGCACCTTCCTTTTAGTCATTAATCTCAACTAAATCATTGGGCGCAGAACAACCATAATAGTCCTACGCTTGTATTAAGGAGATGGAGAACAAACAAGAAATAACTCCAAGTAGGGCCATCTTCTCTTGGATTTGGAGAAGTGGTGGATTGAAGGATGATTTGTAAAATATCAAGGATATTGCTAGAAAAACAGTTGTTGTAGAGGCTTGGGGATTTAAGTATTTGAAGTAGGCTTTGAAATGTGTGGTTAGAGTATGAGTTTGAAGGGATTGAGATGAGAAGATGGGTTTTAGGATGAACTTGGTAAGGGATTTAAGAAAATGGGAAGGTTTTTTAAGATAGGTTTGAGGCAAATGGGTATGAGAAAATGTAGGAAAAGAAGATGTGTTGAGAAAGAAGGTTGGGATGAGAAGATGGGTTGTAGAGATTGAGAAGGAGAATGAAGAAGTTGTGATTTGAGAAGAGGATGAGATTTAAGAAGATGAAATGGGTTTTTGGGATTTTGGAGTTTGGGATTTGAGATGGGATTTGAGAGAGTGGGTTAGAGATGTGTAACATCCTAAAATTTCACCACCAGAGTTTATACTTGTGCCTGAGAAAACTGGGTGTTAATAATTGAATGCTTTGAAAATCACACTATATATATCATTTAGATCACATCTAGTTACATTCATGAAAGTAACCATTCACGAGAATAAAATTAACTTTGTTTATCATTTCATTAGATTAAAAGAATTCAACAAATTATTAAATACCCTCTCAATGGGAGCTTATTACATTATCTAGTTTGCAGCAGAAACATAAAATTAAATTATAAAACTATCTTCTTATTTATTTAGTATAATCTTCCATAGAGAAATGGTCATCTGGGACTTTAATCTGTATATTACCTGCAATATCTGTATGGTTGGAGAGGGTCAATGCCTTACTTATAGTAATGGTTATCTTTTAAGATTAATAATAATTCAAGAGATTCATAAAAGTAATATAAAAGTTCTAATACATCCCATACTCCACAACTATGAGAGGTATCAATATGCGCAAGCAACCTACATGAGATGCATGCCTAACAAAGTATATGTAGTTCATCACACTTAGCGATCGCCATAATGTGGAAAATAATTTAGAATTATTAGGCTCGCCCTACATCCCATTTTACGGAGATTCCCTGGCGTGTCCCACGTTTAACATGGATTTACGTGGTTATCCCAAGATGACAACAACAAATGACTTGGATGAATTACGTGACATGATTTGTTCATGGAGTGACTATTTGCGACATCCAATCCTGAAAGTGATGTAACACGCATTACGAATTTCTTACATCGATTTGTACACTACTATCCAAAATTCATAAAATTATGTGTTAACTCAGGGGCCGCTACCAAAATCGCAATACGTCCATGATATTCACTTGATTGCTAGAGGTGGGATTTCCAACATAGTACTTGCACAAAAGAAGAAATCAATTGAATCATGGGAGCTTTGGAATTCTAAGGCACATGCCCATGCCTTAAAGGTAGATAGCACAAGGCTAATAAAGTAAGGAGGAAAGTAGTAATGACTAACTCAACAAAGAGGAGAGTGACAATGACTAACTCAACAAAGAGGAGAGTGGCAATGACTAATCCAATAAAGAGAAGAGTAATAAGGGATAACTCAACAAAGTTGGTAAAGGCTAGGGTAAGGCTTGTATCTAGTGCCCCACATAAAAATAATGAAGATCACTCATAATTAACATTATATCATAATTTCAAAGGGTAAATAATTGTTGATGGTAAATTAAACAATTACAGAGAGAGGATCATAGTAACATGAGAACAGGTAAAAGGCAAGATAGTTCATATGAACTTAAATTAAGCTAAGTTTAAAGGAAAATCCTCACCTTTAATTATATGGTCGTCTACTAACAAAGTTAAAGGCCCAAGGTAACTTTAAGATCAAACCTTTTCTTTCATCCTAATCCACATGGTTCGCATGGTTAAGATTAGGACTTAGTTTACAATATCACCAGGTTCTAAGTTTAATGATTCTAAAAAATACCTTGATTAAGATGTGGTTTAGGTGTGTATTTCATCTTAGGATCTTATGAGGTATTTGGTGTATTATTCCATTGAGTTGACTCGCTTCATCACGGTGGAATTCTCCATTTCCATTGGTGTTAACACTCAATTCTCCTAGACCCAATTGTTCGTAAACCGAGTAAGGGATCAAGTTAACACTCGCCCCCAAGTCAAGAAGTGCATGCTCAGTCCGGTGGTTCCCAATTACACAAGTGATGGTTGGGCTACCGAGATCTTTGTATTTTTGTGGCACATCTTGCTTGAGGATGACACTCACTTTTTCTGTCAAAAATATTTTCTTTTGTATGTTTTATTATCTTTTGGTTGTACATAAATGTAACACCTGACCCAATCAAAACAGTATTCTGAGGCGTCCACATGTGAATTGCCACAGGACCGCACGATCCGATCGCACATGTGGGCTTACCACCAATAAATTAACTTGGATTAAGCCACTAACATGATCGAGTCTGATTATGTTCAGGCCGAACGTGGGCCATAGAGCTAGTCTGCCTAGCTATACTTGGTGACTGTTTGTACGGGTCGTGCATTGCCCAAGGAGGAGCAGAAAAATCTGAAACTTTGGGAGGCCATGGGCCTCATTGGGCTTATGGCCCATCGCGGGCAACAAACTCGAATAACGCCTGGAAACAGACAATTTGTGCCGTTCAGTTGGCACTCGTAAAGTGCAAATCGCCCTAGCTTTGGCCTAAAATCTGAAATTTTAAAGCAAATGGCCCCGCCACTTAGAACAATGAATTGGGGCATTTCAGCTGTCGGATTTCATTCAAATTTGCACCAAATGTTGAAGATATTTCCTTGCACCCGTCCGCCAAATTTGACCCTTGATCGAGGAGCAGTGACCATCACTCGCAAATCGGACCCTTGTGATAAATCTCCGCATCTGTTTGTCGTTAAACCTTGCATAGCCCCTCCCCGGGCCATGGGGCACCCATCCTATAATTCAGATGGGCTAGGGGATTTGAGGAAATAAGTAGCACATAGAGCCAACTGAGCTAAGTTGCATGGTATAAAACCCTTTAAACCCCCTCTCCCTCACTCCTACAGTAAAAATTCCAGCAGCTGAGAGAGTGGAGAGAGAGAGAGAGAGGGAGGGTGTGAGTGCTTGAGGAGCTAGGAAATTGGAATTCCCGTACTCCTACCTCCGACATTCATTAGAAACCTCGTCCCTACCGCCGTAGAGATGAGGTGTGACCAATTTAAGGTAAAAATTCAAGCTCTCCTCCATTTTTCTTAGTTAGGGCCGCATGCATGCATCCTAACATGCAATTCATGTGGCACAGGGCCCCGAAACGTCAAACTTGCTGTCTCAGCGCCACTAGAGCGACTGCAAGAACTTCCGGTCTATGATAGGTGCGGACCATCACCTTTAGGTGACCTGTTATCATTCCTAGAGTGAACTTTAGTGATTTTGTGTGGAAAATTTGCTTGCATGTTGCTGTTTTTGTATGAATTTGCTGATTTAGAACTTATGCCTAGAACTTTCCTAAATTGTGAAAGGAATTTCAATTCTAAGTTCCCTAATATATGCATTATTGAATTGTTTGTCAAATTATGAAGTTGCATGTGCATTATCCCCAATCTTGCTGATTTCATAAGTTAGATCCCGTTGCATGCAACAGATTGGTGTATTTCTATTTGTACCATTGAATTGTTGAAATTGTGGAACTCCTAGTTAGGAATGTCCTTGAATTTGCTGAATGTACACTATGGACTAGTACACTGCCTCTCGTAGATTTGAAATGGGAGAATTCACTACCCACATTGTTAAGAGTCAAATATTGTATATTAGACCTCAATTATTACTTAATTTTGCAAACATGATACTGTATGCCCTATTTTAATCGTGTTTGTGATGCAAGGTGTATTTAGGAGTTTGGACTGAAAAAGGATACTAAAAGTATGGATTTAACTCTCATAAATCACCAAGGAAAGGGACGGACTCTAGGGGACCGAGATCGAAGAATTTACATGCCAGAGATTCGAGAAAATTAGGCCACTCATGTTAAACGGGCCCAAAAATCATTCAGAATGTGAGATCATAGCGTTCCCACCATCCGTTTGGCTCAAAAATTTATATCTGGCCTGAGGACCATAAATTAATCATACATGTCAAATTTTAGCCATTGGATCCTTGAGAAAGTGGGCCAACAGACAGATTAGCCAATGAATCTCTGATTTGAGGCCCACCTGATATCTGGATATGCCTCAATTTTGGTTCCAACCGCTTAAAAGAGATGAGAAAAGGGATGGACAGACCGGATCTCTCACATGCATCACAAGGGATTCCACTTTAGGGCTTGCATGTGCATAGTGTGCATGCACCAGTCACGCATTAAAACTCAAGTCGGGTTAAACCGACTTTGATCCAATAGATTTAGAAAGAAATCCAGCGTCTGTAAGTTGCAGACGTTGGGATGAGTAGTGGGCCTACACTATCCATCACACCAACGATCAGGACCGTTCATTTGGTCCAGGAGGTGTTCACGACCCTTGCCAAGGTTTCCTCATGGTCCTATGCATGCACACACAGACAGATTGCATTCAAACGTAAGATGGACAGTAGAGGAAAAGATCCTATGGGCCTCATCAACGGACGACAAAAAATATCCATTTCTGAGCAGAATCTCGAGCCGCATCCAATGGACAGAATGAATTTCTCTTTAGATTCCAATCATGAGCCCCACCAAGCACCAACGTAACCAAAAATCTACCGTTCGTGTATGTTTGCGAAAACCGACCTCTGTGGGCCAGTTCTGTAATCAAGGAGACGGTTGGATCTACGTTCCAGACCGTCCAAAACTCTTCCAAGTGGGGACCGACCAAGCATAAGGAGTTTGAACGACTCAGATCCCATTAATGGATCGGTTATTAATGTCAAAAAGCAGGCCAAATGCGGTTTTTCTATTGTTATCGCGCACACACGTTCTACACCGACTCTGTCTATGCAAACCGACCTCCCCAGGCCTCTATAAGATGAAGGAAAACAGACGTGAGAGGCATGGTGGGACGTGGGAGAGAAAAAGAAAGAGAGAGAGAAAGAGAAAGTGGCCTTTTTTACTTCTTCCTTCATCTTTGCTTTTCTTCTTTTCCTTTCATGTTTTTTTTTTTTTTTTTTAAAGTTTTAGCATGATCATGTCAGGCTAAACCTCTTAGCTAGGGCTAAGAGGTGAAGCTTGTCGTGTGATGGGTAGTATTCTACGGTCTTTGATTCATATTATGAACTGATTTTGATTATAGTTTGATTATAAGGAATGCCTTTAGTTTTTAATTAATTATTGTGACTTAAATTACAATAGATTTGCGAAGGCTTTGAGTATTTCCTTTCCCTTATTTTGATTGTGAAGATAGAAAGTTTTGTTGTTCACCATTGCCCCTTGGACATGGTTGGATGATGAAATCCTTCCTAACATTCATACATCTTTCAGATTGGTTGTCGATTGATTTAATTCTGTTGTTTACTTTGTCTCATGGGCATGGCTTCCACGGTCTTTCCAGTCGAATTTCGACAACTTTTGACCACCCTTAATCGATATTTGCACGTGACCCTGATTCGTATGCCATTAACTCGTATCCACTCAACCCAAGACCTTTACCATAGCGACCGCGTCGTAGCTGCGGTTCCGATGCCGCGACTCGCACGCCGAGGCGATACCCTGGTCAAGAGATGTGGGCCAACGTTTGATGCGAGGAAAATGCCAGGCGTTGCGAAACCCAAGAGAATCTTTACAACTTGTCATATCAATCCATCAATCCATTAATCTCAACATGTCAAGTACACATCAACTTTTACGTATTCCTAAGCAAGCCTTAAAAGTCAAAAAGTCTCTTACACTTCCATGCCTTTCTTACACAAATGGCCACAAAAGTCAAAGGGCCTTTTACACCCATCACCACCACATCTATCACTCCATCACCCATCACTCTTTCTCTCTCCCTTTACAAGTCTCTCTATCTCATTTTCAAATTCATTCCCAAGCAAGAGAGAATACTCCATATGTATGAGCCTCTCCCTCTCTTTCAAGCTCCAAGTGTGGCCCACCTTTCCATCCTAAAATCTCCCATCTCAACCATCCAAACCTCATCTCCTTCGTTAGAATCAAAGCTAAGGAGCTAAGGAACCCATAAGAGCAAGAAGATCAAACGGTGGGTGCTTTATTAAAGTAGTTTTCATATTTTTAAGATGGGCCAAGTGAGGCCGATCGATCAATGGTTTGGATCTCACTTGGGACCCTAAGATGTGGCCGATGGCTCACTAGGATCATCATGATCATTCCATGATGGGGCCATTCTCCATGGACCCCATCATGATGTTTATTTTCTTGCATTAAAAAGGTCATCTAGACCGTCCATATTGGTGGGGAAAGGATCTCCACCGTTGATTTTCGATTTCAGTGGTCCCATGTGTAAAGGGATCCATTTGATGTATGATTTCTTACAAGGGAGGGCTCATAGTGGCGGAGCCCTCCATCACAAGCGTGTCCCACTCTCTATCTCTCTCTCTCTCCCTCTCTTTTTCATTTTCCTTTTTTTGAGATCATAATATAGTTGTGTGGCCCACTTGAATAGACCCCACCATGAGGCATATATTCTATCCAAACCATCTACAAGTGTGGCCTACTTTGTGTGTGTTGTATCCACACCATCCTCCATGAGGTGGCCCACCTAAGCAGGGCCCACCTCAATGCTTGTGTCGTGACCAAACCGTCCAGCGTCTGGAACGCTGGACGTGAGTTAAACACAAATATAAGCTTGGTTCAAGCCTTGGGGGTGGACCATTGGTGTAGGCCCCACCTTGTTGTATGTATTCAATCCACACCGTTCATTCCTTTCCCGAGTTCATTTTAGGTGTTGAGCCAAAATATGGGGCCAATCCGACTTTCGGGTGGGCCGTAGCATAGCTAACAGTGGGTCTACTATTGAAATATTCCCCTGTCGTTTCTATACCCCAAAATATATGGAATATTAGGTTCGTTTGGCTTCTCTTGAGCCCTAGCGACCGATGGTTGCATCAGATCCACTTTTTGTGGGCCCCACATGTGAAAAACTGTGAGAATACCACAATTTTTTTAAAAATAAAAATAAAACAAGAGGCAGCGCCTGTTGCAACTGACGCAGCAGCAGGATGTTGTAGCGTCTTGGACGGGCGGGCTGCCAGCGACCCACTGCTCCAGCCGTGGGCCCCACCATGATGCTTATTTGCTATCCAAAACGTTTATACGGTGGGCCACTCCCAGCAGTGGGCCCCCTCCAAATCTCATTCCCATCCACAGATCAGGTGGCCCAGACTACAGGAAACAGTGGGATTAAACCTTTACCGTTGAAACTCCTCTTATGGGCCACAAAAGTTTTGGATCAAGGTGAAATTTGTTTTTCCTCCTCATCCAGGTCCGTGCGACCTTATCAATGGTCTGGATGAAAAAAAAATGTTATTGTGGGACCCACGTGGGACCCACAGTGATGCATGGGTCTTACCGTGGATGGTGGAACCCACCAAGATATATGTGTCTCTTTCCCGTCCAGCGGACGGTGGAGCCCGCTGTAATGCTTGTGCTTTACCACGTCGTCCAACCATTTTTCAGGCTGCTGGACGGTTAGTGGGACCCACCATGTTGCATGTGTTGCATCCTGTCCGTCCACCCATTTTGAAAGCTCATACATGAGCTAAAGAATGAGTCAGATCCTTAGCTCATGTGGACCCCCACCGTGATACGTGTGTTGAATCCAAACCGCCTATCCATTTTAGAAGCTCATTTCTTGGCATGAGCCATAGAATGAGCCAGATCCATTGTCCAAGTGGACCCCATCTTGGCATGTTTTGAGGCCTATCTTAATGTAATTGTGGTAGTTCATTGGGGGCCCACTTTGATGTGAATGTAAGGCCCATGTCATGGAATTAGGCCATTTGATGTATTTTAAGGCCCATGGGATTAGGCCCATTTGATGTTTTAGGGGCCCATGGGTTAAGGCCCATTGAGATGTACTAGGGCCTATGGGTTGAGGCCCATTTGAGGTACATATGGGGCCTAATTGGTGTGGCCCATTTGTGACATATAAGACCCATGAGATTAGGCCCATTTGATGCAATCTAAGGCCCACGGGTTGACCCATTGCAATGCACATAAGGCCCATTGGTACGACCCATTGATGTGGCCCATTTGATGAATAAAAGGCCCATATGATATGGCCCATTTGATGTATTTAAGGCCCAATGGGATGTACCTAAGGTCTATTGCAATGTGTGATCCTAGCATGGATTATGTAATAATGTTTATAACGGTCGTGCCTTGAGAGCAATGTTGGTTTGACGTCTACATTGCAAGTATAGTGTTGGTTAAATGTCCGCATTATGACTCTCCCTAGGCCCATTGAAAGGCCCGTACTTGTTGTGTGTCGGCCGTCTAAGCCACCTGCGTTGTAAGGATAATGCATTACTTTATAACATGTTTAGTATAGTCCCATGATTCCTGATCATACGCATCATATGTGTGCTTGATATGAGAAGTGACTGATCATAGCATATGCCTTCGGGTAGATTGTTTATGGGCTCCCGGTTAGGCGGTGTTACCTTACATGAGCGTACGATACGCGTAGGATTGCTGCATGACTGGATAGTGCGATTCATGTATTTCGCATTGTGTGACATGGTTACTGTACGCCTTAGCGACATCAGGGTCGTAGCTTCCACAGGCGTATCGTGGATGGTAGGATTGGATACCGAAAATATTATTCTACATGGGGTGTTATAGATATCCCTGGGTAAAAGTCCCTAAACCCTTATGGTACCAAGAGGTTGCTCCAACGTTTAGACCGAGTGGCTACAGGAGTGCCGAGTGCCGATTACCATATGGTCACACTTTTCACTGTGTTATGGTCGGTTGGAAGGGGGTGCGGCCTTACCCACCTGAGAGTAGGGGGCGAAGCTAGGCTGAGTTTGACCAGCTCGAGGAATGGGTCCGCTATTGACGAGTCGAGCCCGATATTGGCAGACGGATAGTGAGGTCTCTTCCACTTACCTTATTGCGCGTGATGGGGCAGCGATCTAGTTTAGAGTGTACTAGACCTCGGTGATATCCTAGATTTGAGTTGTATTGATATGCGGACTTAGATGAGGATTCGCATGCTTGAGTTACACTTCGCATCGCATGGCCTTGGTATGGCCGACATCATTCATGCTTTGCACCGCATGGCCTTGGTATGACTAATGGTATTCATGGATCCACTTGCATATTCTGTATTACTCTGATATTGCATGATTATATTACTACCTTGCGCACACACTTTCACCGCCCTCTAAACTTTCTATAAGCTTATGCACGACCGTTACGTGCAGGTGATGTTGGATCGCAGTAGTGCTGAGGCTTGAGCATGTGACAGATTATTTTAGAGCTTTTGACCTATCATCATTGTATTTTTCTTTATGCTTATTGTACTTGTAAATTTTTTTGATCATAGTGGAAATTTAATGAAGTTTTTGGTTGTTGTTTGTGGGTTATGCCTTTGGTTATGCTTATTACGAATCAAACTGATGTTGAAAATCCTCCCCGTAGCATCCCAGGATCAGAACCTAGCGAATGGGCGCTGAGAGTCGAGAATGGGGTTCTACAGAGATTGTCGGCGCCAGATTCAGCGATCAAAAATTTTGTGAGCCCGGTTTTCGAGTTTGGGGCGTGACATGGATGCAAACCAACCTCTTCTACCCCAACTTAGGGTGGAGGACATTCATGATGAGAATGAGATGCATCAAGCACCCTCGCCTCGAACTTTATGAGATTATTTACAATTGGCGGGGGTGAGCACGCCCTCATGCATAGTTTTTTCAAAAAATATGGGACACATGAATATCAAACCAGGGGTGATCTAACTCCTTCCAAAATTTCATGGGCTTGAATATGAAAAATTCGTACCTACACTTGAAAGAGTTTGATGAAATCATAGCCATTTTATACTTTTCTAACATGTCTGAGGACACGGTCAGGCTGAAACTCTTTTCCTTTTCTTTGAAAGAGAAAGCTAAGACGTGGTTACATTCATTACATCCCCGATTTATTGGCACATGGAATGACATGATAAGGGAGTTCATAAAGAAAATTTTTTCATATCACAAAACGAACACACTTAGAAATTTAATCATGAACTTTGTATAAAAGGAGGATAAAACATTCTTCCAATGTTGGGAAAGGTTCAAGGATCTTTTTAGTTCATGCCCACAACACGGTTTTAAAATGTGGTGCATTACACACTTTGTCTATGATAGACTGACATCTTCCATGCGCCAATTAGTTGAGACGATGTGTGGGATTACTTGGATAGACTTGTTGAAAACGCACAATCATGAGACACATATCCAAAATTGAGTACCACTTCTAGTCCTACTCAATTAAGGGAAAGGGGCAGAGTATACCTTCTGAAAGAGGATAATGATATCAATGCTAAAGTGGCTAATCTCGTAAGGAAATTCGAGGCCATGGAATCAAAAAAGGATAAGGGTAAGGAAGTTCGCAGTATTTGTGGTTGTAACAGTCACACAACTGGAAATTTTCTAACTATATTTTTCTTTCAAGAGGTATTGACTGAGCAATCCAATACCGCAAATAATTACCAAAGACTTTCAATGAACCCACTTCTAATACGTATAATCCTAGTTAGAGAAATCATCTAAACTTCAGTTGGAGGAATGGACAAGCTACTACCCCATAAGGTTTCTTCAATCAAATTCCAAATAAAGGGAACCCTTAAGAAGATCCAGTTCTAAAACATATTCAAGACCAAGTGCTATTCAACCAAGATATCAGATTAGCAATATGATCACTTACATCATCCATTCAAAGGATAGAGTCACACATAATGATTGGGGGAAAGGGGATGCTTCCTGCTTAACCTCTCCCTAATCCCAAACCGCAATATAAGATAAGTGATCCAAGCTCTTCATATCAATAGAGCAGGCTAAATCTATCACCACTCTTAGGAGTGGGAAGACCATTGACAAAACTATTCCGATTAAGGCTGAAAAGTCTAAGGACCCAGAAGAGGATAACAATGATAGACCTAGCATTGCTCTACAAGAATTAGAACCGAAACTTTAAGACAAGCCAGTTGCTCCATTTTTTCAACGGTTGGTTGCACTAAAACCTCTCTTTAACTCATAGGATATTTTAGAGGTGTTGAAACAAGTGAAGGTCAATATTCCTCTACTTGATGTCGTAAAACAAATACCTTCATATGCAAATTTCTAAAAGACATATGTACAACCAAAAGATTACAAAATATTCAAAAGAAAGTCTTGTTGACTGAGAAAGTGAGTGCCATCCTAAAACAGGATGTGCCGTAGAAATTTAAAGATCCTGGTAGCCCAACCATATCATGTGTAATCGAAAACTATCAAATTGCGCATGCACTTCTTGACTTAGGAGCGAGCGTAAATCTGATTCCTTATTTGGTGTACAAACAGTTAAGTTTGAGTGAATTAAAACCCAACCCAATCATATTACAACTTGCCGATCGCTTAGTTAGTGTACCGAGAGGGGTAATCGAGGATGTGTTGGTCTAAAAACCCATCAGTAACATGCGCACTCAGATTCTCGTCATTCTTGGTCACCAATTCCTTGCCACTTTAAACGCCCTCATCAATTGCAGGAATGGAGTCATGAGTATGTCTTTCGGGAATATAACATTGGAGTTAAATATCTTTTTCAAAACTGGCAGATGGTTAGAGGATGATGATGATTTTCACGACATTAACATTATTGACTCTTTTGTGGAAGATAGAACATTTTTGACCTTATCCTCTGACCCTCTTGAGATGTGCCTAGCCCACTCTCATGATTTTAATAATGACATGATTAGGGAGATGGGTGCCATGCTCGATACTATGTTGATACTTGAATTAACCGGTGGAGACAACAAGTTGAAGAGTTACCCCAACATGATGCAGTGCCTCTACCATTTAACCTTAAAGCACTTAAGCTTGACCTAAAACCTTTGCCCTTTGATTTGAAATATGATTATTTAGGTCAAGATGCGACATATCAGGTGGTGATTTCTTCCCACCTTGAACAACAACAAGAGAGTATGCTCATTTCTACTCTCAGAAAAGATAAAAGAGTTATTGGGCATATCATCATAGATCTCGATAAGATGAATGAACTCCTTTCAACTGAATGTTTTGACTCTTTGGATGATTGCTTGACACACTTTGCGGATGCAAACAATCCCATGATACAAGAAATAGTGGATGCCTCGCAAGACAATACCTCGATAGTTGTCACGGATCGAGAGAACCTTTATTTTGAAGTACCTCCTCCTCCGGATCTTGAATGTTTACCATTAAAGGAGGGGGAGTTGAGAATTGAACTAAAGATTGAAACTTTAGCGTGTGGAGACTACACTACCTACTATGATTTTTTTAAAATTTTATCTACTTGTAGTCTTTGATTCATCATGGTGTACTAACTTCAAAATTTTTTTTGCCATAGGTGAGTCGTATATACTTTGGACACTTCAAAAGATTAAAAGGAAACTTTATGCTGAGGTCCATTAATTTCTCTGGACATTCATGCTCCAGGACATCCAAGCCTACTATAAAAAGGGCTTTTGGATGATCTTATTGAGAAACCTTATGAGAAATTTACCAAGATATTGGAAGAACCTAAATATATGACTGAGTAGATTTCCCATGCTTGCACAGTTGAGGATTAGAATTTACCGCTTTCATAGAATTAGGGTAATTTTCTTTCTACATTGTTGTAGTATAGTTTGCTTTTGTTGGTTTCACTCTTGTGTTAACCAGCTCTCACACTGATATCTTTGGAAAAGCTTCTCGATTTCTTCTTCCAGGTATTATCTTTCCATCACTCTCCTTTACTTTAGTTGTCTCATGTGCATTGCATGCTTATTTCTTTTACATTGAGGATAATGTAGATTTTAGGTTGGGGGTAAGAGATTAGGTTACATAATCAGTATTTTCTCGGTCTTGAGCAAAATTTGTGAAAATTGTGAATTTTTTTAACATTTTTCTGGAATTTCTTGTGAATGTGAAGTAATTTTGAAAGATAGTCATGATTTGAGAATTATAAGATATAGAATGTTAGCAATTTACACTCTTGGTTTTAGTTATCTGTTAGAATTCATAATTAGGTTTGTATTATTAATCTAAGACTAGAAGTCGTAAACATTGATTGAGTTATGATTTCATATGTCACATCTTGCTTACACATTAAGGTTTCAGTTTGATGAATGATTAACTTGGTAATCACTAAGCATGAAAGGAATCGGCCTAGGAAATTTGCCCATCATGCTCAATAAATAAAAAAAGGAAAAAAAAGAAGAATTGAAGATAAAGAAAAAGAAATAAATACTTAGCTAAACAATAATTGCCTATGGAAAGGGTTGGGCGAATGGTCTTCACCATAGGTTTGCTCCCTATAGTTGAACGTTCAATTCCCCAAGGTTGACACAACATGAAAGCCGCTGATGAAAAAGATGATCTGTAAGGCAAGTTTGGTTTTGGTTGTCATGAATACTCTTGTTGGTTACCAATGATACCATGACATAGAAAAGTGAATCTTAATGTTGATAGGTGGAGATTATACTATACACCCATGAAACTTAATGTTTAAAATTGTTCTAATTGAAAGATTAATACTTTGAACTTGATTATGAAGTTTACTATGTGCTTGATTCTAGGAGAAAGTACTGCTCAACATTCATGAATCTTAGAATTCTCGTATCTTAATTCTTTTTCAAAATTCACTCGGGTTTATAGGAATGGTCTCGTACTTCTTAAACTATTTTTCACATAATTTGCTCGTAACTAACAAAATGCTGGTTGGGGGTTGTGTTAAGAGTCAAGTATTGCATATTAGACCCTATTCATTACTTGATTTTGTGAACATGATACTGTTTAACTGCATATTTTAATCGTGTTTGTGATGCAAGGTGTATTTAGGAGCCCGGACTGAAAAAGGATACTAAAAATATGAATTTAACGCTCATAAATCACTAAGACAAGTGACGGACTTTAGGGGACTGAGTTCAAATAATTTACATTCCAGAGATCCGAGAAAATCAGGCCACTCACGGTAAACGGGCCCGAAAATCGTCTAGAATGCGAGATCACAGGGTTCCCACCATCCGTTTGGCTTGAAACTTTATATCTGGCCTAAAGACCATAAATTAACTGTACACATCAAATTTCAGCCATTGGATCCTTGGGAAAGCGGGCCAACAGACAGATCAGCCCATGAATCTTTGATTTGGGGCCTACCTAATATTTGGATATGCCTTGATTTTAGTTCCAACAACTTAAAAGAGATGAGAAAAGGGATGGATGGACCTGATCTCTCACATGCATCATAGGGGATTCCACTTGAGGGCGTGCATGTGCATAGTGTGCATGCACCAGCCACGCACTGAAACTCAAGTCGGGTCAAATCGACTTTGACCCGATAGATTTAGAAAGAAATCTAGCGTCCGCAGGGTGCGGACGCTAGGACGAGTAGTGGGCCCACACTGTCCATCACACCAATGATCAGGACCGTCCATTCAGTCCAGGAGGTGTCCACGACCCTCGTTAAGGTTTCCTCATGGTCCCATGCATGCACATGTAGATAGATTGCATTCAAACATAAGATGGATGACAGAGTAAAAGATCCCATGGGCTTCATCAACGGATGAACAAAAATATCATTTCTAACTAGAATCTGGAGCCGCATCCAATGGACAGAATGAATTTCTCTTTAGATTCCAATCATGAGCCCCACTAAGCACAAGCGCAACAAAAAATCTACCGTTCATGCTTGTTTACGAAAACTTACCTCTGTGGGCCAGTTTTGTAATCGAGGAGACAGTCGAATCTATCATCTGGACCGTCCAAAACTCTCCCAAGGTGGGACCGACCAAGCTTAAGGAGTCTGAACGACTCAGATTCCATTAATGGATCAGTTATCAACGTCAAAATGCAGGCCAAACATGGTTCTTCCACTATTACCGTGCACGCACGTTCTGCACTGACTCTTTCTGTAAGACCCGTACCCTAAATTATACAGTTTCGTAGACTTTCGCGGTCCTCCCTGTTGAATTATGGCAACCAGCGACCTGTAATCGGCGTTTGCGCATAACCCTATGTCGCATCCTGTATGTCCATGTCGACTCGTTTTAAAACTTGTACCCTAGTGACCGTGCCGTCACCGCAGTTCCAATGCCGTGTCTTGCGCACCGATGCGACACCCTGGCCAGAAGTTGTGGGCCTGTATTTATTTTGAGAAAAAAGGTGTGCAAGAGAATCTCTAATCAAATCAATCCCATCAATCACATCACTAGTCAAAGTACAACATCCATCCCCAAGTACAACCACCCTCCCCAAAGTCAACTTTCTCTTACAACCAAGTACACCTATCATTAACCCATCACTCACCCTCTCTCTCTCTCTCTCTCTCTCTTTTACAGCCTCTCTCTCTCATCTCTCTCTCCCTCATTCTCCAAGTAACCCAACGTCCAAGCTTCCATGAGGGAAGCCAGTATGGCCCACCTTCCTACCTCCCATCTCCACCATCCAAAGATCATCTTGACCATTGAAATTGTTCCCTTGGAGCTCTAGAGGCTATAGGTGGAAGAAGGAAGAGGAGATTAAAGGTGGGTGCTTTCCTAGGATTAAATTTATATGTTTTTGCTTGGATTTGATGATTTGAGGGCCCACTTGTGGTGGGCCCCATCCTGATATATGCATTATATCATGGAGGAGCTCATAGTGGCAGAATCCTCCCATCATCATCACTCTCTCTCTCTCTCTCTTCAAATTATGGTCCACCTTGATTTAGGCCTGATTGGATGATCCACACCGTCTAGCAAGTGGGATGGCCTTGTTGCCCACCCTGTTGGAGAGTGAGTCCGGTTGGACTGTTTAGATGACATGAAAACAAAAAAATAAAAATATCTGTTGATCCGGAACTGGTGGGCCATACTAACGTGGACCCCACCTTGACGTGTGTGTTATAGCCACACCGTCCATCCATTGTTCCAAGATCATTTCTGGGTGGGCCCCAGTCTAAGTTGGTAGGCCTGGACGCTGCATCATTTATAAAAAAATAAAAAATATATATGATAACATATATAATATATGTATATATATGATATATATATATATATATATATATATATATATATATATATATATATATATATATATATATATATATATATATATATATATAATATTATATTATATACCTGGTGGGCCCCACATGGGACCCACCGTGATGTATAGTATAATCCACGCCATCCGTCCTTGGGACAGTGGGCCCACTCTGCACATGTGGGGTCACCACCGTCCAGAAACGTGGACCCCACATGAAGCGTATGTTATATCCATAACGTCCAACCATCTATAGATGGCCCACATGATCAATACTGTCTATCCAGTAGCAGATAGCTGCTGGACTAACGTCAGCAAGATCTGTGGATCCCACGTGATCTATGGTTAAATCCAAACCGTTCACCCGCCAGCTTTATACTGCTGTTTGATGTCGCCAGAAAGTGTAGTTTGACAATGAGTTGTGTGTTAGATCCAAACCATCCAACTGTTGGGCGAGCTCGTCTTAAGGCTTGAGACTAAATATAAGACAGATCTATCTATCAGATGGACCACACTGCAAAATCAGTGAAGGATTAACTGTCTACCATTAGAATTGTTTGGGATCCCAGCAGTTCTGGATTAATATGAAATTTATCTTTCCTCTTAATTCAGGCCTGTGTGACCTTATGAACAGATTGGATAGAAAATAAACGTTATGGTGGGCTTTGGGAATTTTAAACGATGGGAAACATTATCACCACTACTATTGTGGTATGGTCCAGATGATCTTTCGATATGATTCATTTCTTGGGTAATGTTCTAAAATGATACCTAAAAATAGATGAATGGTGTAGATAGTTCACCTAGAATGGTAAGCCCGACTTGGTGTATTTATGACCCATCTATGAGGCCACCTTGATGTATTTGTGACCCATCCGTTAAGGCCCACCTTGATGTATATGAGGCCCATTGGTGTGGCCTACCTTGATGTATATGAGGCCCATTAGTGCAGCCCATTGATGTGGTCCACCTTGCTGTATATGAGGCCCATTGGTGCGACCCATTGATACGGCCCACTTGATATATATGAGGCCCATTGGTGTGGCTCATTGATGCGGCCCACTTGATATATATGTGGCCCATTGGCGTGGCTCATTGATGTTGCCCACTTGATTATATGAGGCCCATTGGTGTGGCCCATTAATGCGGTCCACTTGATGTATATGAGGCCCATTGGTGCGGCCCATTGATGTGGCCCATTTGATGTATATAAGGCCCATTGGTACGACCCATTGATGTGGCCCAGTTAATGTATATGAGACCCATTGGTACGGCCCACTTGTTGTATATGAGGCTCAATATGATGCATTTATGGCCCATGTGCCAAGGCCCATTATGATGTATATATGACCACAAGTGAGGCCCGATGTGATGTAATTATGACCCATGTGCCGAGGCCCATTGTGATGTATGTGCGGCCCGTATTTGAGGCCCAATGTGATGCATATGTAGCCCATGAGTGAGGCCCATCGTGATGTGTATTAGGCCCTTGAATGAGACCTATGGTGATATATATTGGGCTATTGTGTGAGGCCATGGGCCCACTATACGTTTAGCTCTATGTGGGCCATTCCTTGGGAGGAATGATGGTTAAATGTCCATATTGATGGGCGATGATGGTTAAATGTCCACATTGTGACCTTCCCCTAAGCCCTTTGTTAGGCTAATTAACGATTTTGATTGTCGAGGCCGATTGTTGAAGTTAATTCCGATTATTGAGGCCGATTCCGATTATCTAGGCTGATTTTAATTGTTGAGGATGATTCCAATTATCGAAGCTAATTCTAATTATCGAGGATGATTCCAATTTCGAAGCTAATTCTAATTGTCAAGGGTGATTTCGATTATCGACGCCGATTCTGATTATCGAGGGCGATTCCGATTATCGACGTCGATTCTGATTATCGAGGGCGATTCCGATTCTCGAGGGTGATTCTAATTGTCGAGGCCGATTTCGATTATGGAGGCTGATTTCGATTGTCGAGGCCGATTCCAATTATGAAGGATGATTCTGATTATCGAAGCTGATTTTGATTATCGAGGTCGATTCCGATTATCGAGGCTGATTCTTATTGTCGAGGATGATTCTGATTATCGAGGCTGATTCCGATTGTCGATTGTTAAGACCGATTGTGAAGGCCAATTATTAGGCTGATTGTATAGGTCGATCATCGAGATTGATTATCGATGTCAATTATTGGTGCCTATTGTTGATACCGATTATTAGTATGTGACGGCATAGCATCATGTACATGCCCATATACATCATCTGCATGTTTATTATGAGATGAGGTTAGCCATTGCATATGTCATTGGGCAGGTTATTATGAGACTTTCTGATAGGCGGAGTGTCACACCCCAATCTCAGAAATCGGGCTCATAAAATTTTTGACAGCCTCCGTAGTGCCCCATTCTCGGCTCTCAACGCCCATTCGCCAGGTTTCGATCCTGGGACACTACGAGGAGGATTTTCAAACATCAGTTTGATTCATAATAAGCAAATCCAAAGACATAACCCATAAACAATAACCAAAAATTTCATTACATTTCCACTATGATAAAAAAATTTATAAGTAGAATGAGCATAAAGGGAAATACAATGATGATGAACAAAAAGCTCCAAGACGATCTGCTAAGAGCTCTTGCCTCAGCGCTGCTACGGTCCAACAACACCTGCACGCAACGATCGTGCATAAGCTTATGGAAAGCTTAGAGGGTGGTGAAGGTGTGTGCACAATGTAGTATTATAATTATATAGCATCAGAGTAATGCGGAACATGCTGATGAATCCATGAATACCATAAGCCGTACCAAGGCTATGCGATGCAAGATATGAATGATGTCGGCCATACCAAGGCCATGTGAAGCGAGATGTAACTCAAGCATACAAATCCTCATCTGAGTCCATATGTCAATACAGTTTAAACCTGGAATATCACCAGGGTCTAGTACACTCCAAGCCAGATTGCCACCCTATCGCACGAAACAAGGTGAGTGTAAAAGACTTCACTTTTCGCCTGCCAATATCGGACTCGGCTCGTGAATAGCGGACCCATTCCTCGAGCTGGTCAAACTCAGCCTAGCTTTGCCCCCTCCTCTCGGGCGGATAAGGCCACATCCCCTTCCAACCGACCGTGACACAGTGAAAAGCGTGGCCGTCTGGTAATTGGCACTCGGCGCTCATGCACCCACTCGGTTTAGACGTTGGAGCAACCTCCTGGTACCAAAAGGGTTTAGGAACTTTCATCTAAGGATATTTATAGCACCTCATGTAGAATAAGATTTTTAGTATCTAATCCTACCAACCACGAGATGCCTGTGGAGGCTATGTCCTTGATGTCGTTAGGGCGTACAATAACCATATCACATAATGCGGAATGCATAAATCATATTATTCAGTCATGCAGCAATCCTGCGCGTATCGTGCGCTCATGTAGGCAACTCCCTTTACCAGGGAGTCTTATAACAATTTGCCTAATGGTGGTGCTATGATCAATCACTCAGCTCATCACAAGCATACAGATGATGCGTATGAACATGTATCCTGATGTTATGTTGTCACATACTCATAATCGAAATCGATAATTGGGATTGAAAATTGAAATCGAAATCAGAATCAATCAATCACATATGGTGAATGGGGCCCACTTATTTGGGTTAACCCATGCAGAGAATGGGCCTAACAAGGCTTAAGGGAAGGTCACAATGAGGACATTTAACTATCATTGCCCATCAATGTAGACATCTAACCAACATCACTCCTAAGGAGTGGCCTACATAAGGAATTCATACACAATGTAGTGGCCACACATACATCATATTGGGCCTCGCTAATGGGCCTCACATACATTGCATCGGGCCGATCAAATGGGCCAACTCAGATGGGTTGAATTAAATGGGCCGATCAAATGGGCCAACTCAGATGGGCTGAATCAAATGGGCCGATTCAAATGGGCCTTACGTATATCAAATCGGGCCGCACCAATGGGCTGACTCTTATGCATATTGAGATCCAACCTATTCATAAGTTATCATAGAGATAGATGAAATGATAACAATTATCAACTTAATTGGAAACTATCGTGGCCCTTCAAAGTTTGAGCGGTGAATGTCACGGTCCACTATTTGAATGGTGGGGTCCACCTAAACTTTAGATTTGACTCACCCATTTTCCATGCTATAAAATGATCTCACAAATGGTGGGACGACATGGATACAACACATGCATCATGGTGGGCCCCACTGTTCAAACAGTGTACTGCGTCGATGAGACACATACATCAATGTGGGGCTCGCTGTCATCCAAAGAAGCAGCTAGTAGCTGCTGTACATGCAGCCCACTACATTCAGGAAGGCAAAGGTGAGTCCCACGTAGGGCCCACCACCATGCATATATTAGAAAATATAATATATATAACATATATAATATAATATAATATATTTATAACATGCCTAACGTCCTTAGTAGTGAGACCCACAGAACTTACTATGGTCAGATGGCAGTGGGTCCCACCATCAAAACAGATGTACGACACGTGAGAAACACATACATCATGCATGGCCCACCACCAGAATGGATGGACGGCTTGTGTAAACCACATACATCATGTGGGCATGCAACTGGGTGACGTCAAGTGGGCAGCCACATAGCTACTCCACGTGCAACCCTTTTTTTTTTGTAAGGCAGAGGTGGGTCCCACGTAGGGCCCACCCTCATGTATTATATATAAAATATATAAGTATATAATACATAAAATTCATATAATTGTTGCTATGCAACGTTATTCATTAACAGCGGCCAGAGGTGGGTTCCACGTAGGGCCCACCCTCATGTATTATATATAAAATATATTATAATATAATATATAATATATTATATTATACATATTAATATAGTATAATATAATATATAAATATTATATTAAATAGCAACCAACGTCCAGGCCCTAGACGACTTGGACATACCTGCACATACATCATGGTAGCTCATACGTGGGGTGGGTCCCACTGTCCAGGGACGGTGGATGGTTTGGATCAAACACATAATGTGGTGTGGCCCACTAAACTGGATGGATGACATGGGTGGGTCCCATGGACCCCACCGTTAGGTCACACTTCACTGTCAGTCACCCCCACTAAGCAATCAATGCCAAGACCTCAGCGTTGAACGAGGTATCTTTCACTCAGCCCACCACTAGAGCTATGGATGGGCCCCAACGTTTGAAACGAGGTGTCTTTCATTCAACCCACCACTAGAGCTATTGGTCCCACCGTTCAACGGGTCCAGCCCACCGTCCAGCTTGCTAGACGGTGCTGGATGGCACTCAAACATTATTGTGGGTCCCACTTGGACATGGCCCATCATATTTGGATCAATCTAATATTTGTATTTCCCTTTGATCCGAGCCTGTGTGACCATCCAGTCATGTAGGCCCTAACTAGGGATTAAGGTGGCCCACTGGTTGGATGACATGGGTAAGATACACACATCATGGGTGGGCCATGATCATGGAAAGAGAGAAGAGGGAAGAGAGATCGGAGTTGATGGAGGGGCCCTGCCACTATGGGCCCCTCATGGATACAAGCATACATCAAGGTGGGTTCCACCATATGTGGCCCTTAAATCACAAAATAAATAAAAAAAGAAAAAGAAAATGTGGGTCCAAGATCACCCACCGTCCACTTCTTCTTGCTCCCTTGGCTTCATTTGCTCCTTAGCTTTGATCCTAACGGAGGAGATGAAGTTTAGATGGTTGAGATGAGAGATGAGAGGGTAGGAAGTGGGCCACACACAAAACTCTCATGGAGGCTAGAAAATGCCTGGATGTGGGATGTTTTCTCTTGCTTGGAAAAGTGGTTTGAGAATGAGAGAGAGAGAGAGAGGGTTGTAAAGAGAGAGAGAGAAAGATGGGTGATGGATGTGGTGAGTAATGGGTGTGTAAGAAACTTTTAACTTTAGGGGTAGATGGTGTAAGAAAAGTATGGGGTGTGTAAGAACTTTTTAATTTTTGGAGTTGCTTGGGGATGAGTGTGAGGTGATGTATACTTGACATGTACTTGACCCTTAATGGGATTGATTGATTGATAGATGTGACATTCGGTAGAGATTCTCTTAGGTTTTGCAACGCACGACGTTTCCTTAAACTGAATGTGGGCCCACATCTCCTGGCCAGGGTATCGCTTCGGCGCGTGAGTCGCGGCGACGGCGCATCGCTAGGGTACAATTCTCGAGTTGAGTTGACTCTGGTTGACAGGACTCGACTTAAGATCGCGTGCAAACATCGGATAAAGGTCGAAAGTTGCCAGAATTCAATCGAAAAGACCGCGGAAGCCTACGGAATAGTACGAGCTAAGATACGGGTCTTACACGGAGATTGTCTCACATGAGCGCACGGTATACGAATGATTAATGCATGACTGGATTGTATGACTCATGCATCTTGCATTATGTGTTATGATTACTGTACGCCCTAACGATATCAGGATTGTAGCTTCCACAGGCATGTCGTGGATGGCTAGATAGGACACTGAAAATGTTTGGTTCTAGCATCTGGGCACTTTGGATGTCCGTGGGTGAATGTCTCTAAACTACCGTGGCCAGGAGACGCCCTAACGTTTAGATCGAGTGAATACATGAGCTCCTGAGTGCCCAATACTAGTAGGTCGCGTCTCCCACTATGTCGTGGTCGGTTAGGAGGGAGTGTGGCCTTATTTGCCCGAGTGAGGGGGCTGTAAGCTAGGCTGTGTTTGATCAGCTCCCAAATGGGTCCGCTATCGACGAGCCGGGTAGGCATTGGTATAATACTGACAGGTGGGTAGTGGGGTCTTTTCCACTCGCTGGGTTGCGATGAATTCAAAGTACTTGCTTCTATGTTCAAATGACTCGTCCTAAAATTTTTTCAAAGGAGATTAAGGTTTCAAATTTCCATGGAATTTATCATAAATCCAAATAGCATTCCTAATAAATTTCTAAGGGGACCTAGTGTTTGGTTTTTGAGTTTAGACAATCAATAGTTCATAATGGGAATCTAAGTTTGGGTATCTACATTCTCAAACTTTCCCTAAGTTTAAGGAGATTCATGTAGATTCAAATCTCTAATTCCGACATCTCAACTTGAGACATTGAAAGTTTGCATAGGTTTGCTTCCCAACGACAAGGTTAGTCTAGAATCTCTCTGATACCATCTGTAACACCCCGGTTCTTGGAACCTGAGTACACTAATTGTTTTCCAAAAACCCGAGTGTTAACCTTTAACCATAACTTAAATTTTACGTATATATTTTTTTTCTTTATCAGAGTTAGTAATATAGCAGGATAGAAACAATTAAGTATAAGAAGGAGTCCAATTATACAAAACAAAATATTTTAAGCGGTTACCCAAAAACTTATACAAACCAATGTCTTAACCTTTACAAACATAACAATATAAATTAAATACAAATAAAATCAGGAATGGAGAGTCGCAAGATCATCTGGCTCATCCCATTCCTCCTGAACACTAGCGTACGCATCATCTGCATCTCCTGCACACTGAATACGGTTCGATAGCGTTAATAGCTATCCAGTGAGGTATAACCCCCAAGGTTTATCGTATTATTAAGATAATTAAGCATAGTTATCAGGGACAGTGTATAACAAATATTACATAATGATTATCATGGAAATCATATAAGGTTCATCAGATACACATTAAATAAATAAATTTCACAAAGATAATCTTGTTTAAATGCATGGATGCATGCACATGTTCACAGACCTGGGGATGCAAATCTAGCTAGCAAAAGGTCGCCTAAGGAGAACTAGCCCTCCAGAAAAGTACTCAAGGATACGCCCAAGGAGAACCAACCACTCGGAAAAGACTGATATATAGGTCGCCCAAGGAGGAGTACGTCCAAGGAGAACTAACTACCCGGAAAAGACCATAATAATATATATATCGCCCAAGGAGGATTAGTCATTGGAAAAAGTACATAAAGGTACACCCAAGGAGAACTAACCACCTGAAAAAGACCATAATAATATATAAATTGCCCATGGAGGATTGGTCACTTGAAAAAGTACATAAAGTTACGCCCAAGGAGAACTAACCACCCAGAAAGGACCATGTAATATAGATCACCCAAGGAGAACTAGTCACCCGAAAAAGTACACCAAGGTACACCCAAGGAGAACTAGTCACCCGGAAGAGATCATAATATATGTCATGAAAATGCATGATTAGCCTAACCATTATTATTCCAATTTCAAACAATCATTTTAAGAAAGCTAAAAGGCCACTACGGTGGGTTTGTCACCCAACATAGGTCGACAGCTTAGGCATAATATCCCATTCCACCATTCCTGGTTCATGAGGCTAGCAAATAAGATGTTTAAAGGTAATCTTTTTAACTAATGGTCAATTATAGTTTTACAAGTGAAACTTACCATCGCGGGGTTGTACGAGATTAATCCATAAAGGCCACAAAAGACACCATGTCATCTCGGCCCATGTGTCGATAAATCGTGGCTTTATGGAGTGCATCACGTCTTAACCTTCTCTTTCAGTGAAAAGGGAAACAATTTAAGTCGAACTGTGTCCTCAGACACGTTTGAAAAGTGTAATGTACTGACTATCTCATCAAACTCTTTGATGTGGAAGTATGAACTTTTAGAGTCTCGTCCATGGAATTTAGGAAGGAGTTATATGACTCCAGATTTAACATCTACATTTCCTGCATTAAGCGAAAACACCATGTAGGAAGGTGTACTTACTGCTGTTGGTTGTAAATAATCTCACAAAGTACGAGGTGAGGGAGCATTATGTACCTCATTCTCATCTTGAACTTCCTTAACTGGAGGTTGAGGTTGATTTGCAGCCATTACTTCAATTAACTAAGAGGATCTCAAGTGGTGTCTAATCCTTTGATGGGCAACCCTTTGACTAATCCTTATTCACTTTAGAGATGGAGAGTGTTATCACGAACCCAATTGGGCATGAAACACGCACAACCCTCAAGTACCAAACAATTAAAACCTATAAAAAAGAAAACTAAAGTAAATAAGAAATCTAAGAAAGAAAGAGGTTACCGGATTAGAGTTGCTATGTTAAGATCGTACAAAATAGAAAACAATGTTAGTTTCTAAAAATAATTTCAGAAAAAATCCTAACCTAAAAATAAAAATAAAAAATAAAAAGTAAAAAGTTAACCGTAATCTTAACATAATTCTAAAACCAATTAATTTCAGAAAACATAGCCAAAGTCCTCGACAACGGTGCCAAAAACTTGTTTACAAACCCAACTGCAGGGTCGTGATGTAGTAATAACTCGGTAAGACCAAGGTTGAATCCACAGGGACTAAACTTATACGTATTATAAAAATAACTAGAACTAGAAAAAGATCTAAGTTGAAATTTGAATAATTGAGAGTAATAATGAATAATGTTGATTAAAACTTATGAATTTAAAGGTAGGAACTAGGGTGCCAAGGATCCACTTGTAGCTATCAAGATGCTACCTTACTTGATACAAGGAATACAATTGGAATTGAGGTCTTATCCTATCCAAGAAGATAAAACAATTTAAATCAAATCTGAACTTTTCATTGACGTAATTCTCAATGGAGGAGAATTGTGATAATTGAAAGGGATTCCATCACCCTACCATGCCCAGGAGACGATGGTGAACAACAAGATTTACTAATCTCATAATCTCAAAATAGAAAAAGAAGATATCCAAACATCTATTGTAATTTGAGTGACAATAAATCATAGAAAACTAAAAATATTCCTTTAATATCAAATTAGAAATCAATGGGGTTTAATAAGAATAAGAATCAAAGCAAGATAATCATTCAAACATGCTACAAGCTTCACCTCTGAGCCCTAACTAAGAGGTTTAGTCAATCATAAACATGATTGAAACCATATGTCTTAAACAATGCACGAAAAATAAATTAGGGAAGAAAAAAAACTCTTTGGCGGCTGCTTCACCCTTGTGTATGTTCCTTGAGACCTCTTCAAACTTTATAAGATATTTTGAAGCATCTTAAGGAGTCCTATTTATAGTTGTGGAACTCCAATTTTCACACCGAGTTGAAAAAATCTATAAACCGCTTCAAATTTATGCACTTTGCGCAGTTTTTCAAAATAGACTTTTAGAACTTTTCTTTTTTAGACTCGAAGTTTTAAAATATATTGTTTTAGGATAATTTTCAGGAATATATTTTTTTAGGACAATTTTCAGGATTCCTTTTATTTTTCTTCATTTCAAATATTCGATTCTCTTCATTCCTCATTTGGTTTCCTTAGATCTTTGGCATGTGAATTCTTTATAAATGACTTCCAAATCTCTAAATTTTCATTTAGTATTCTTTTAAACATAAATTTTCCTTTTGACATCAATTTCACCTTAAGCTTTCGAAATCACTTTGCACATGAAAACATATATAATTAGATCGATTAAGCACTATCATGTTTATAAAACCAAGGTATAAATAGAGAAAAATATGCAATACTTCATACTCAACAACGACGATGGCCCATTTGGGCAATAGGGCACCGAATCGTGGAAGTGTTAAGTTTTTCTTACTCTATTTCTTTCCCTATTTCCATTTCTGACCTCTTTTAATTGCTTCATGGCCAAGATGGATCGAAAAGGTCCAATCAAAAGTTGGAGGTGGCCCATTTGGGTGGCAGAATATCAGCTCGTGGTGAAGTTAGATTTTTCCTACTCTATTTCTCTCCTTCTTTCCATTTTTGATCTGACCTCTTTCGTTCGTTCTATGGCCAAGATGGATTGAAAAGGTTCGATCAAAGACGGCGGTGGCCCATTTGGGTGACGGGTACTGGTTTGCGTCAAAGTTATGTTTTTTTAATTCTATTTCTTCTCCTCATTCCATTTATGACCTCTTCCAACCGTTCCAGGGTCAAGATGGGCCAGAAATGCCGGATTGAAAGACGGAGGTGGCCAAGATTGTCAGAAATTTTAGACAGGTGTACCTCACAAACCGGTATGAGTCCTTGAATGTGCCGTATATGATTTTGGGGTCAGGCGAGCTACTTTAGCCACTTAACTCGTTTAAGTCGGGTTACTCACACTGGATTCGTGAATTCTTGCCTGATTTGAAGGTTGAAACATATTCTAGTGTTCTAAGACTCTGACTCAACCATTATCCCAGTTACTCTCTCTCTATTCAATCCTTTCAAGTTCAAGTCCCTAAATAAATTTTCAATTACTCGAAATGACTAAGGGTTCGGTCCTAAAGTTTGTTGTCGCTAAGTCTTAATGCCCCCATCTATGTCAGAGAATACATTATGGTGAGTCTACAACCCACGGTCTAGTTTTATCCTAAACTCATGCTCTGATACCAACTTGTAATGCCATGAATTTCGAGGGTCAAGAAAAAGCTCGACTCTTGAGTTTTTAGGCATCACTTATGCTTTGCAGGAGCCTGTTTCCAGTACTTACACATTCGACACATCATATATAGAAATATACTAGACAGTGTATCATAACCTAGGATAAACATAAATAAAGCAAGTGAATGAATTAAAATTTTGCATATAGTATGATCATCTAGAATACGGTCCACAGCTGGGTCCAATACAAAATTTTAAAGCCAAACAAAACGTGGTATAGTAATATCTAACTAAACCCAAACACTCATCCCCCGCTGCGTAGTAAACCGCCTACATCGGCCCGTCTGAGAGCTGAAAATAGGAGAACTCCTCCTCGTCCATGCAGGCTTAATTTAATGTATCAGCCTTTATAGTCCCTGCATCTACATCAACGTTTGGTTGATGTTTTAAAACACTATCCTAGATTGAGAGTGAGTGATCAACTCAGTGGTTCCATAAAGCATGAGTTACACATATTATAAAGTTTGACAGTATAGAAATGATGAAACAATGCAAACAGTCACTTCCTAATTACTCTTATTAATGTACATAATGTGGTGTATGAAATGATCATGCACTTTCAATCCAACACTCCCTCAACACGTGACTCCGATCACCTGGTTTACAAATGATAACGCTTCCTAAACACCCGACTTCAACTTATGATTCATCACATCTATTCTAATGCGATGTGGTGAATGGTTATTGTAGACAAGTGATTAATTAATCTTATTCATCTAGTAATTTGGGGAAGATAGGGCACCTCCCTTTTAGTCATTGATCTTAACTGAATCATTAGGCATGGGACGGTCGCACCGGTCTTATGCCTGTATTCTTGATCCGTCTGGGTTCGGTTGAAATACATATGAAAAGTAAGTTGTAAAGGTAGTGCGCGCGGTCACTACGGAGAGGCTCGTCACCCTAGCGTAGGCCGACAACATGGACACAGTGTCCCATAACACCATGTCCAGCTCACGAATCTCGAGAATCGTGACATTAATAGTTAATAGTAGACCTTTGCGAATGGTAAGGGGTGGTGTCCTAGATTCAGGCAGTACTGATTGTACATGGTGAACATATATATGATTAGCCGGTTGTTTGGACAATTTTGGTTGAAGTGGGCAAACACTGTCGCCATCGGCATGGAGTGAGTAAGCACCCCGCGTGACCCTGCCCCTATCAGTCATCCGTGTTTGGCTCGAATCAATCGATCTTGCCCAGGGTGGCCAGCCTAATTCGGTCAACCCATATCTAGAAATTTGGCGACTAACTACACTACTCTTGTAGTCATATTTTTCATTATAATCAAATCAACTAGCATTTACAAATAAATGGATTCACATTTAATAACTAACTTCAATAACATACTCATTTAGGCATTTCATCGAATATGTGGGTATAATTTGCAATTCATTAGACAAAAATTGAAATACACCTAAGTTATTATACAAATACTACATTAGAAATCATAAATCACTAAGTGAAATAGTAGCATTCATAAACCGCAACCTAAGCACTTATGGTCCTCACCTATTGCTAGTACGTCTGACTCGGACTCATTCCTATGGTTACGTTTTCAAGGAAGGATCACCGACCACTTATATGAGTACACGGGTTCGTTAGGGTTGTGAAAAATCCATTTGAAGATCTAAATACACAAGGAAGGTTCATAGCTTTACCCTAAATAGTCGCTAAAGGAGTTCTGACAACGGGAATGGTAGCGGTTAGGCTCACAAGTTGACAGGAAGAGGGGCAAATCTCTTATAACAACCACACCTACAATCTCTCTCATCCCTTTCTCTCTTCTCCCTTTTCTTTCTCCCAATTTAGGGTTGTTAAATTCGGAGGGGGAGAAAGGGGTGCAATTTGAGAGCTATTTATAGATCCAGATGGTGCACAAATGGCCCTAGGGCCACTTTATCTGTCATCTATTCCCTATGGGAGGTCATTTCTAACTAATAAGGTCCCTATGAGGGCCCGTGGGCTCATCTACACTGTGGGGTAGGTCCCCTAACAATGAATCTATGCCAAGACACAACCTTGACACGATCGGACACGCAGATTGGCCATGGGAAGATTGTGTTAGATCAACAATCATCAATGCTCGATCAGGGTCACTGTTATACGATGTGTGTGGGGAATTATCAACACTCTATTATATTACTCTTTCCTCTCCTGGGTGGAGGGATGGAATGGCTATGCTAAGGAGGCTTAGGAGATTTTTGAGTGGGTGAAGATTTTTCAAATTTGCTGGATGCTTGGAATGATTCAGGATTTCTTGAAGGAAGGGGATGATTCTTTGAATCTACTGGATGTTTTGAATGAGAAGGGAAGGGGGCTATATATAGCCTCCCAGCTCGATTTTATGATAATTTCAGATAAGACTGGACTAAAAAGGGTGTTTATGGACTAGATTTAAGGTTGTCACGTAGCAAGATTTAAATGCAAAGATCAAATTGCGTGGACTGTAATTTTGGCTAAGGCATCGAAGTTGATTTAGTTTGGCGTACGGATGAGCGTTGCAAAGGGGGATGTTGCCCTCGTGTTGAGGACTCCTGTCAGGCACGGATCTGCCACATGGCTGGCAGTGCCCAGGGCTAGAGCTGGCCATCGGACCGAGTCGGATCAGATTTAGTCCAACCCGATCAGGTTTAAAATTTGTAGGCCCTAATCCGAGTCCAATCAGATTCGGGACTGGATCCGAGTCATTTAACTCGAACAGATCCTAACTCTTACTAGCCTGAATCGATCCGACTCTAACTCGGTCAAGAAAACCGAGTCGGATCGGATTGAGGAAGATTCGGATAAGAAACTGATGGACGGTATGGATAAACCAAAAAAATGTTCAAGATGAGACCACATAACTCAGTAGGAAAGAAATGGACGGTTAGCTTCTTGAAGAAGCTTAACATCACAGACATAAACATAGCTTCTTGAAGAAGCTTTACACCACTGACATGGCTTCTTGGAGAAGCTTCGTGACTTCCAAGTCTAGTCATTGGTGTTCTGTGGGGCCCACCATGATGTATGTGTGTCATCCATGCCGTCCATCTATTTTTATATATCATTTTATGATATGAGAAAAAAATGAACTATATCTCAATCTTAAGTGGACCACGTTATAGGAAACAATTTTGAATGAATTTTGACCATTAAAAATGTTTTGGGGGCAATAAAAGTTTTGGATCAAGCTTATATTTATTGTTTCCCTTCATCTAGGTCTTTATGACCAAATCAACCGATTGGATTTCAAATAAACAGTACAGTGGGCCTTTGGAGGATTTTAATGGTGAATATTCATTCATTATTGTTTGGCTGTGGTGTGGCCCACATAAGATTTATATCCCTATATTTTTTTTTATCAAGCCCTAAAATGATCTGTAAAAATGGATGAACGGAATGGATTAAACACATACATCATGGTGGGGCCCACAGAGCACCAACCACGTAAGATTTATATCCGTATATATGTACTTCTCTGTAGTTAGCACCAGCTATGTAGCTGATCTAGCTACGTGTTGTGCGAAGACGAGCACAGACGCTCCTCGAGCTCCGAGTTGTACGAACGGTTCAAAGGAGATACACGTTACACGGCCCCACAGTGACGTGTTTATTATATCTACACCGTTCATCTATTTTTAGAGTTCATTTTAGAGCATTATCCAAAAAATGAATCATATCCAAAGATCATCTGGACCACACCATAAATCGCAGCGGAGATAATGATTTTCACCGTTAAAAAATTTATAAGGCCCATCATAACGTTTATTTTGCATCTAATCTGTTCATAAGGTCTCGAGTACATGAAAAAATATATTTCAAAAGGCCACGAGTACATGATTGAATAGTAAAAACAAATTTCATATTCCTACTACCCTAAAAAGGGTTTCAATGGTAGATGTTCAATCTCCCTCTAGTTTCTGGAGTGTGGTCTAGTTAATGGTTAGATCTGCCTTATTATTTGTCTCAAGCATTAAAATGAGCTCGCCAACTGGATGGATGATTTGGATATAACACATACCTCGTGGTCAGACCCACAAAACTTGCTAACGTTACCTGAGTCCTTTCGCTTCGTACACGCTACTGAGTGCTGACTCCCTTTCTCTTTCCTTCTTTCTTATCTCTCTCAACAGCATCTAAGTCCAGCTCCAAAACCTCATTCTCACCTTCTTCTTCAACCGATCAGGCTGCTGAGTGCTGACTCCCTTTCTCTTTCCTTCTTATATCTCTCTCCAGCAGCTAAGTCCAAGCTCCAAAACCTCCTTCTTACCTTCTTCTTCAACCGAAATAGAGAAGCATATATGGGGAGAATCTATGATATAGAAATATGAAGAGAGATGGAGAGATATGGACGGGTTCAAGTGTACATTGGCCATTGGGCGGGATTTTTTGGCGCCGAAAGTCTAGGCGGTAAAAGCAAAAACGAAATACACACACACACACACACACACACACACACACACACACACTAGTATATGCGGTCCGGATTTGATCGGTCCGAATCGGATCCAATCAGATTGGATTCCCGATCGGGTCGGTTCGGAATAGGGACTATCCGGATTCAACCCGAAAATAATTCGGATCTGGATTACGCTACCCGATCATAACCGATCCTGACTATCGGTTCTGTTCGAATCGGGTCGGATTGGGTCTGATCGGGCCGGATCCACCGGTTCGGGTATGAAATGCTCAGCTCTACCCAGGGCACTACCGGACTCACATGGATCCCCTTTTTGGCAGGGGAGGAGCCCCCTACACATGTGAGATCTGCCTTAAGGAGTGTTGCATTGATATTTCGCTATAGACTCCCAATGGGCTTAGATTTGAGCTCGATTCAAACATCATATTGGGTTTGGCTTGGGTTTGGCTTGGTCAGGTGACTTGGCTGGGCAGATGGACTAGGTGGTTGGTTGGGTGAGCTGACACAACATATTGACTTGAAGTGCGATCAGATTTTGAATGAGATGAGCTGGGGCTTCCTACGGTTTATGCTTCAACAGTTTAAGGCTTATATCATGGTTAGGACTTGGTTCTAATGTTTGGATCCACTGCTTAAGTTGACTTATCCCAATCCTAATCATTTTGTAAGGCGATACCAATCAGCTTGTCGGGCTCACGTGAGGTGTCCACGGTATGTTCACATGCTTGCATGCGCACGTGTGAATGCCCAGCACTCAAAAATAAAACACACCAGCATCTATCTATAGACATGCTAATTTTGGATGTCTAAAATGTTACGGAGGCAATCCTTACATGCTTGTATGTATGTGAGGTACATGGGGTCCCTTATCCTGCCACGTTGGTAGACTCCCAGGAGTTCCAACGCGGGTTCGAGACTTCGAGTACCCGGTGAGATCCCACTACGGCGTGGGTCGGGTATGTGTGTGAGTGGAGTCTGTGTGTAAATAAACAAAAAAAAAGAAAGAAAGTGGGGTCCATGTTTGGTGATCCAAACCGCTGATAAGAAAAATCACACGATGGATGATGGCTGCCCTTGTAATCTCAATCCACGCCTACTAATCACATCAACGGCTAGGATCACTAGACCATGGGTCCACCTTTTCTAATCAGTATACCCAACCGAAGCACGCTCTATCAGTACAAATTTTGACGGATACTCCCTTCACAATGTCCACCCACAGTTTGGATGGTCTGATGACAATGCACGAGGAACACGTTTGAAAAGAATGAGTCACGACTACTTACCCACAAAATATAAAAAATGTAAAAAAAATAAAAAAGAGGAATCAAAGGGTGGGATATGATCATACCATCTTATGCGCTGTTGATTGAAACAAAATCCCTGCAGATTATTATTATTATTTTTTCAACGTATGTACAAGGAAAGGTGAGAAACACATGGTGAAAGGGATGAGCGATCAATGGTGGGGCCCACTTAATGATCTGATCATCTATAATATGATATATTACAGTATGGCCCATCAATTTGTAGTGGGCCTTGGATGTATGAATGTATGCATGTATGTGTACATGTGCGAATCATGTGCACGCTTGTATAGCTGAAATGCATGGGCACTTTTACTGCAACTGAATTGCAGGGCTTCTTCGGCCAAGAGAGAATCTTGTAACGTGTTCTTTTCGCAGTCCTGTGTATCCAGTCATCGTGGGGCCCACGGTTTAACCGTTCTGCTTACACGTGTATGGTGAACATGTTGCCACGATTTAGAGACTGGTAGCGAACGCGTGTTGCTTTCGAGCCCTCTTTTTCTTCTCTGCGGTTGACTCGACATTCAACGACAAGAACTTCCGTAGTTAACACTGCAGAATTATACGATGCAAGGTGTCAGCCTTTCGAAGTATACACGCATTTTCCATTGCGGAAAGTGGGGCCCATTGATATGTAATCCAGACTATTGATAAGTTGTACTTTGTCGTCAACTGAGATCTACCAAAACGTTTCATGTATTGGAGGATCCTAACAATAATAATACCTTTTTCCCAGGCCTTAATGGTGTAGATCTGTTTTTTACCCGAGGCCACAAATCTAAAGGTTAAAATCGTCCTACGAAGGATATATTTTAATTGTGGCCCATCCGAAGTGGGAAACAAATGAACAACAGTTTGAATTACCGAATCATGGCCCCATCGGACAGAACTGGAAACCCGTGTATGCTGTGTAAATATATAGGCATCTATCATATATTGTATGGTACTCGACCTGAGATGTGAGAAATTTCCAACTGTACGACCACTATATGGCCCATTCCTGAGACGAAGCCCACCCTATTTTACTTTCCAATAATACTCCATGGGTGTACGGACGCCCTGCAAAAGGTCGAAAATGCCCCCCTGCTTTTTCCTTCAAGCGTTGACGCTCGTCGAACTCCCAGCTGTACGAACGGTTCAAAGGAGATCAACGTTACATGGGCTCATCAGTCATGTATTTATTATATTCACAACGTTCATCCAAAATTTGAGATCATTTCAGAGCATTATCCCAAAAAAAAATCATATTCAAAGATCAATTGGACCACATACAAAGAGCACCAAAAAATTGATTTTCAACGTTGAAACTTTTGTAGGGCCCACCATAACATTTATCTTCCATCTAATCCATTCATGAGGTCACAAAGACTTAGATGAATAGGAAATTTAAATTTTTTTTCGTAATGATACAAAACTTACGTGACCCCTGAAAGGGTTTCAATGGTAGACGTTTAAAGCAGAATGACGTTACCATTTGCTACGGTCTGACCTATGGCTACGGATTATAATCACGGTCATAAATACCATAATCCGTAGCAATAGGGTCCGTCTGGAGTGGGCGCGCCGAACTAGCGGCCCCCCGCGCCACTTGCTGGCCTGTCCGGCGCGGCCACGCCGATTTGGCGAGGCTGCGCCCATAAGGTGGGCCCTATGGCTACGGATAATAACCGTAGCTAAAATCCGTAGCAACAGGTTTCTTTTTTTTTTTTTTTTTTTTTAATGGAGAACTTTATTCTATTTATAATTTTTTCTAACACATATCTATATAAATATGTATATATAAGCATATAATTTTTTTTTTTTCTCTTTTTTTCCATTTCTTTCTTTATTCATTTAACAAGAATATCTTCTAAACTAAAATTAATTACTTGATGTACCCTATATGATTTTGGGGTAGGAGAAGCTACTTTAACCAACCAACTTGGTTATTTTCAAAGATTTCATCATCTCGATGATCAAAAATCCATTTCATTCACTTAGCGGTCAATTTCGTTCATTTCATTTACATGCATTTCATGGCCATTTCACTTCAATTCATCATCACTTCCATGCATTTCAGTCATCCAAAGCATTTTCGTGTTGATTCACGGTCATTTTGAGGCATTTCACGGTCAAACTCCATCACGTCACGGTCATTTGCATGCATTTCACTGTCATTTCGCTTCAATTCATCATCACTTCCATGCATTTCACGGTCATCCGAAACAGTTCCGTGTTGATTCACGGTCATTTCGAGGCATTTCATGGTCAAACTCCTTCACTTCACGGTCATTTGCATGCATTTCAGGGTCATTTCGCTTCAATTCATCATCACTTCCATGCATTTCACGGTCATCCGAAACAGTTCCGTGTTGATTCACGGTCATTTCGAGGCATTTCACGGTCAAACTCCTTCACTTCACGGTCATTTGCATGCATTTCACAGTCATTTTGCTTCAATTCATCATCACTTCCGTGCATTTCACGGTCATCCGAAGCAGTTCCATGTTGATTCACGGTCATTTTGAGGCATTTCACGGTCAAACTCCTTCACTTCACGGTCATTTGCATGCATTTCATGGTCATTTCGCTTCAATTCATCATCACTTCCATGCATTTCACGGTCATCCGAAACAATTCCGTGTTGATTCACGGTCATTTCGAGGCATTTCACGGTCAAACTCCTTCACTTCACGGTCATTTGCATGCATTTCACAGTCATTTCGCTTCAATTCATCACCACTTCTATGCATTTCACGGTCATCCGAAACAGTCCGTGTTGATTCATGATCATTTCGAGGCATTTCATGGTCAAACTCCTTCACTTCACCGTCATTTCCATGCATTTCACGGTCATTCCTAGCGATTCCGTGTTCATTCACGGTCAATTCACTTCACTTTACTTCACGGCCATTTCCACACACTTCGCGGTCATTTCACTTCACTTCGCGGTCATTTCCATACATTTCATGGTCATTCCCGGCGATTCCGTGTTCATTCACGATCATTTTGACGTACTTCACGGTCAATTCACTTCACTTCATGGCCATTTTCAAGCACTTTGCGGTCAATTCACTTAACTTCACCATCATTTGATGCATTTCACGGTCATTCCCTGCGATTTCGTGTTCATTCATGGTCAATTTGACGCACTTTACTGTCAATTCACTTCATTTCATGGCCATTTCCATGCACTTCGTGGTCATTTCACTTCACTTCACCGTCATTTCTATGCATTTCACGGTCATTCCTAGCGATTCCGTGTTCATTTCACGGTTTAGGTTTTGGGATTTGAGAATGAGTTCGTGTTTAGGTTATAGGTTTTAGTTTCAATTTAGGTTTAGGTTATAGGTTTTTGGATTTGAGAATGGGTTCGGGTTTAAGTTATAGGTTATGGTTTTGGTTTAGGTTATAGGTTTTGAGATTTGAGAATGGGTTCGGGTTTAGGTTATAGGTTTTGGTTTTGGTTTAGGTTATAAGTTATAAGTTTAGGTTTTAGGATTTGAGAATGGGTTCGGGTTTAGGTTATAAGTTTTGGTTTCGGTTTAGGTTATAGGTTAAGGTTTAGGTTTAGGTTATAGGTTTTTGGATTTGAGAATGGGTTCGGGTTTAGGCTATAGGTTTTGGTTTTAGTTTAGGTTGTAGGTTTTGGTTTAGGTTATAGGTTTTGGGATTTGAGAATGGGTTCGGGTTAAGGTTTAGATTTAGGTTATAGGTTTTTGGATTTGAGAATGGGTTCGGGTTTAGGGTATAGGTTTTTGTTTTAGTTTAGGTTATAGGTTTTGGTTTAGGTTATTGGTTTTGGGATTTGAGAATGAGTTTGGGTTTAGGTTATAGGTTTTGGTTTTGGTTTAGGTTATATGTTATAGGTTTAGGTTTAGGTTTTGGTTTAGGTTATAGGTTATAGGTTTAGGTTATAGGTTTTGGAATTTGAGAATGGGTTCGGGTTTAGGTTATAGGTTTTGGAATTTGAGAATGGGTTCGGGTTTAGGTTATAGGTTTTGGTTTTGAGAATGGGTTCGGGTTTAGGCTATAGGTTTTGGTTTTAGTTTAGGTTATAGGTTTTGCGATTTAAGAATGGGTTCGGGTTTAGGTTATAGGTTTTTGTTTTGGTTTAGGTTATGGGTTTTGGTTTTAGTTATAGGTTATAGGTTTAGGTTTTAGATTTATAGGTTTTGGTCTTGGTTTTGGTTTAGGTTTACGCTATAGGTTTTGGTTTTAATTTAGGTTATAGGTTTTGGGATTTGATAATGGGTTCGGGTTTAGGTTATAGGTTTTTGTTTTGGTTTAGGTTATACGTTATAGGTTTAGGTTTTGGTTTAGGTTTTGGATTTATAGGTTTTGGTCTTAAATCCCAAAACCTATAACTTAAACCTAAACCTAAACCAAAACCCGAACCCATTCTCAAATCCCAAAACCTATAACTTAAACCAAAACCAAAACCTATAACCTAAACCCGAACCCATTCTCAAATCCCAAAACCTCTAACCTAAACCTAAACCTTAACCTAAACCAAAACCTATAACCTAAACCAAAACCTATAACCTAAACCAAAACCAAAACCTATAACCTAATCCGAACCCATTCTCAAATCCCAAAACCTTAACCTAAACCTATAACCTATAACCTAAACCTTTAACCTAAACCATAACCCATTCTTAAATTCGAAAACCTATAACCTAAACCTAAACCAAAACCAAAACCTATAACCTAAACCCAAACCCATTATCAAATCTTAAAACCTATAACCTAAAGCAAAACTAAAACCTATAACCTAAACCCGAACCCATTCTCAAATCCCAAAACCTCTAACCTTAACCTAAACCAAAACCAAAACCTATAACCTAACCCGAACCCATTCTTAAATCTCAAAACCTATAACCTAAACCTATAACCTATAACCAAAACCAAAACCAAAACCTATAACCTAAACCCGAACCCATTCTCAAATCCCAAAACCTCTAACCTTAACCTAAACCAAAACCAAAACCTATAACCTAACCCGAACCCATTCTCAAATCTCAAAACCTATAACCTAAACCTAAACCAAAACCTTAACCTAAACCTATAACCTACAACCAAAACCAAAACCAAAACCTTTAACCTAAACCCGAACCCATTCTCAAATCCCAAAACCTAAACCTAAACCTTAACATAAACCTATAACTTATAACCTAAACCAAAACCAAAACCTATAACCTAAACCCGAACCCATTCCCAAATCCCAAAAGCTATAACCTAAACTAAAACCTATAACCTAAACCAAAACCAAAACCTATAGCCTAAACCCGAACCCATTCTCAAATCCTAAAACCTATAACCTAAACCAAAACCTATAACCTAAAATAAAACCAAAACCTATAGCCTAAACCCGAACCCATTCTCAAATCCAAAAACCTATAACCTAAACCTAAACCTAAACCTTAACCTAAACCGTTAACCTATAACCTAAACCGAAACCAAAACTTATAACCTATACCCGAACCCATTCTCAAATCCCAAAACCTAAACCTAAACCTTAACCTAAACCTATAACCTATAACCTAAACCAAAACCTATAACCTTTGGGATTTGAGAATAGGTTTAGGTTATAGGTTTTAGGTTAAGGTTAGGGTGTAGGTTAAGGTCATTTGCTATAGGTTATAGGTTTACGTTAAGGTTTAGGTTTAGGTTTAAGGTATAGGTTTTGGGATTTGAGAATAGGTTTAGGTTATAAGTATAGGTTTAGGTTAGGGTATAGGTTCATGTTTAGGGAAATGACCATGAATCAACACGAAATTGTTGGGAATGATCGTGAAATGCATGGAAATGACCGTGAAGTGAAGCGATTGGACCGCGAAATACGTGGAAATGACCATGAAATGCATGCAAATGACCGTGAAGTGAAGGAGTTTGACCGTGAAATGCCTCGAAATGACTGTGAATCAACATGGAATTGTTTCGGACGACCGTGAAATGCATGGAAGTGATCATGAATTGAAGCGAAATGACCGTGAAATGCATGCAAATGACTGTGAATTGAAGGAGTTTGACCGTGAAATGCCTCAAAATGACCGTGAATCAACACGGAATTGTTTCGAATGACCGTGAAATGCATGGAAGTGATGATGAATTGAAGAAAAATGACCGTGAAATGCATGTAAATGACTGTGAAATGAAGGAGTTTGACCGTGAAATGCCTCGAAATGACCGTGAATCAACACGGAACTGTTTCGGATGACCGTGAAATGCACGGAAGTGATAATGAATTGAAGCGAAATGACCCTGAAATGCATGCAAATGACCTGAAGTGAAGGAGTTTGACCATGAAATGCCTCAAAATGACTGTGAATCAACATATATTTGTTTCGGATGACCGTGAAATGCATGAAAGTAATGATGAATTAAAGCAAAATGACCGTGAAATGCATGCAAATGATCGTGAAGTGAAGGAGTTTAACCGTGAAATGCCTCAAAATGACTGTGAATCAACACGAAATTGTTTCGGATGACCGTGAAATGCATGGAAGTGATGATGAATTGAAGCGAAATGACCGTGAAATGCATGCAAATGACCGTGAAGTGAAGGAGTTTGACCGTGAAATGCCTCAAAATGACCGTGAATCAACACGGAACTGTTTCGGATGACCGTGAAATGCATGGAAGTGATGATGAATTGAAGCGAAATGACCGTGAAATGCATGCAAATGACCGTGACGTGAAGGAGTTTGACCGTGAAATGCCTCGAAATAATCGTGAATCAACACGGAATTGTTTCGGACGACCATGAAATGCATGGAAGTGATGATGAATTGAAGCGAAATGACCGTGAAATGCATGCAAATGATCGTGACGTGAAGGAGTTTGACCGTGAAATGCCTCGAAATGACCGTGAATCAACACGGAATTGTTTTGGACGACCGTGAAATGCATGGAAGTGATGATGAATTGAAGCGAAATGACCATGAAATGCATGCAAATGACAGTGAAGTGAAGGAGTTTGACCGTGAAATGCCTCGAAATGACCGTGAATCAACACGGAACTGTTTCGGATGACTGTGAAATGCATGGAAGTGATGATGAATTGAAGCGAAATGACCCTGAAATGCATGCAAATGACCGTGAAGTGAAGGAGTTTGACCATGAAATGCCTCGAAATGACCGTGAATCAACACGGAATTGTTTCGGATGACCGTGAAATGCATGGAAGTGATGATGAATTGAAGCGAAATGACCATGAAATGCATGCAAATGACCATGAAGTGAAGGAGTTTTATCGTGAAATGCCTCGAAATGACCGTGAATCAACACGGAATTGTTTCGGATGACCGTGAAATGCATGGAAGTGATGATGAATTGAAGCGAAATGACAGTGAAATGCATGCAAATGACCGTGACGTGATGGAGTTTGACCGTGAAATGCCTCGAAATGACCGTGAATCAACACGGAGTTGTTTCGGACGACCGTGAAATGCATGGAAGTGATGATGAATTGAAGCGAAATGACCGTGAAATGCATGCAAATGACCGTGAAGTGAAGGAGTTTGACCGTGAAATGCCTCGAAATGACCGTGAATCAACACGAAAATGTTTTGGATGACTGTGAAATGCATGGAAGTGATGATGAATTGAAGTGAAATGACCGTGAAATGCATGTAAATGAAATGAATGAAATTGACCGCTAAGTGAATGAAATGGATTTTCGATCATCGAGCTGATGAAATCTTTGAAAATAACCAAGTTGGTTGGTTAAAGTAGCTTCTCCTACCCCAAAATCATATCGGGTACATCAAGTAACTAATTTTAGTTTAGAAGATATTCTTGTTAAATGAATAAAGAAAGAAATGGAAAAAAAGAGAAAAAAAATTTTATATGCTTATATATACATATTTATATAGATATGTGTTAGAAAAAATTATAGGTAAAATAAAGTTCTTCATTAAAAAAAAAAAAAAAAACTCAAAAAACCTGTTGCTACGTATTTTAGCTATGATTATTATCCGTAGCCATAGGGCCCACCATATGGGCGTGGCCTCGTCAGATCGGCGTGGCCGCGCCGGACAGGCCAGCAAGTGGCGCGGGGGGCTGTTAGTTCGGCGCGCCCACCCTGGACAGACCCTATTGCTACGAATTATGGTATCTATGGCTACGGTTATAATCCGTAGCCATAGGTCAGACTGTAGCAAATGGGAACGCCATTCTACTTTGAACGTCTACCATTGAAACCCTTTCAGGGGTCACGAAAGTTTTGGATCATTACGAAACTTTTTTTTCCTATTCATCTAGGTCTTTGTGACCTCATGAATGGATTAGATTTAAGATAAATGTTATGGTGGGCCCTACAAAAGTTTCAACGTTGAAAATCAATTTTCTGCTGCTCTTTGTGGTGTGGTCCAGTTGATCTTTGGATATGATTTTTTTTTGGGATAATGCTCCGAAATGATCTCAAAATTTGGATGAACGTTGTGGATATAATAAATACTTAACTGTGGGGCACATGTAACGTTGATCTCTTTTGAACCGTTCGTATAACTCGGTGTTCGACGAGCGTCAGTGCTCGTCTTCGCGCAGCGGCCGATCCGCTTGAAGGAAAAAGTAGGGGCATTTTCGACCTTTGGAAAGGCGTCCGTATACTTCGGGAGTATTCTTGGGATGTAAAATGGGGTGGGCTTCGTCTCGGGAATGGGCCATATACTGGTCGTATAGTTGGAAATTTCTCCCTGAGATTTTGCCTAGTGTACTCGCGATTTCAGTATCATGATCATCCCCACATCTCCACCACTGAGGTGAACTTGGGACCATCGGATTGTGTAACACGCACTTGACATTCGTATATATTGATCCATAGGCTAGGATCCACCATTGATTGACCATAGGCATATGTTATGACTAGACTATTCCATGGCACACATGTTTTAAAGTTGTTCGGTTTTAGATGACTCATCTCTGGCCTATCTTCCAATTAAATTTCACATCATCATTTAACCCATCATGGGACAAGCAAGTATTGCCTAATCAATGTCACTCTTTAATCATATGGTTACTTATTTTTTATTTTTTAGCATTTGGTTATAATCCACTGTTGACAAATAAAATAACAGATGTGAATGATCCTGCATCATACAGTCATTGAGCCCCACCTGAGATGAGTGTGATGTTGACTTAAAAAAGTATCACGATTAACTTAGAGCTACCGCTAGCCAATGAAATACGGAATTTATGGTTGACTAAATACGCTATGAATTAAGGATTTGAAGACTGCTCCAATTTGGATAACTCTTGTAGTTGATTGATGGTGGAAGGCCTCAATAAAAGATTTGATGGTGAAGGAAAGGTACACTTCCTTGCTAATGCTGAACTATGATCTCTACTTGAGCTATGATCTCGAGTTTATGGGATTATGGATTTATTTATTTATTTTTCCAATTATTACTTAGTCTTAGAAGCATAAAGTACATAAGCAAAAGTCAACTCTTTGGGACTATTCCTATGGAGGTGGGGCACTTGACATTGGTTATAGTATAGGAGATACTCTTATGTTAATAATAAAATAAATACAAAATGATTTGAAGGGGATGTGGTAAGAACTCAATAAGGTGAGCCTTTATTAATCAACGGTCTGGATTATCCTATGGGTTGGACTGTATGATTGGGTAAACTAGTGGACCCCACTTTAGTGTGAGTTGTGCAGTGTATTTGTGCAATTATGCGTATGGGGTGGAGTGCTATAACTACAATACGCAGTGGTTGTTTGAAGATTACTAGGATGCTAACATGTGGAGCCGTGGGGAGAGAGTTGTGATGAGATTCAAACTCTCTGCACCCTAGCCAATCTATAAAAGAAGGCTAGGTCTCCGATCCTACACCATAACATAGAAGGGAAAGTCCCATCGATTCTTCTATTATTCGGGTGTTTAGGAGAGGAAGATCCTAACATTATATCTCTGGTATTCTGGTATTTTTCTTCTTCATCTGTGGCGTCTCAGACAGGTACGCCCTATTCCTTCTCTTAATCGTCATGTTCTATGCACAACTAAGTCCTTGGGCCAATTCTGCATATTAGATAAGTCCCACAGTTGGTATCAGAGACATACTGTGCATAAGCATGGACGATCAGATTAATCTATTACAGATTGAGATTCAACAATTAAGTTTTCTTTTTCAAATTCGAAACCCATATCCAAATTACGGTTTTTCAATTGGAAACCTAGTCAGGTAATTAGGGATTTTTCGAATCCCTAAATCTAGTTAATTAAGGATTCTTTTGGAAACCCTAAATCCAGTTAATTAAGGTTTTCAAATTTTGAATCCCATAAAAGAATCAGGGAATTTTGGATTTCGAATCCCATATCAGATTGGGGATCTCGAATCCAGAACCCCTAATCTAGAGATTAGGGATTTCGAGTCCTAAATTCAGTATTGGGGATTCCAGATTAGCCCCAAATCCTAACAGGTAATTAGGGATTTTGAATCCTGTCCAGATTTGAATTAGGGATTTCGAATATCAAATTCCAAAATTAGGAATTTCATATCCCAATCCCCTATTTTAGATTCCAATTAGGGATTTCAAATCTTAAATTCGAATATTGGGCATTTAGATCTCAAAAGCCCCAAATCCAGATGGAGATTAGGGTTTTCGAAATCCTAAAAATCAAAAATTGGGGATTTTTTGAATCCTTGAATCTAGCATAATTAGGGTTTTCCAATTCAAAACCCATATCAGAAATTAGGGGTTTCCAATTCGAATCCTATATTAGACATTAGGGATTTCTGATTTCGAATCCCAAAATTCAGGATATGAGATTTCGAATTTTAAATCTTAGTTTGGGATTGGCATTTCACATCCTTACCTATGTCTTCAATGGAGGCAAACATGGATTTTTGATCCACCACCGACATCTTTCACTTACAGCATCACCATCAGCCGCGAGACCCATCATCAAGATGGTAGCGCCATCTTGATCGACACCGTGGTTGATGGAGGCGCAAGACTTTTGATTGACTGCGGATCCATCTGCGGAATCTAGGATTTCTCTCTCCCTTCCCTCAACTGCTGACTGCTGCCAGTTGAAAATGACCTTTTCTCTCGTTGTCTAAAATTAGGTCGAAAATGACCTTCTATTCGGTTGGGTCATCGGACCCGATTCCAGTGTCTTCGGGTCCACCTTGTAGACCCGCGAACGGAATTTGAATGTATCTTTTGTTGGGCACAATACTTGTGCTGGGCCCATTCCATGAATCAGGATCCACTTGAATCCCTTCGTTGAGCCTGATACTTGTGCTAGGCCCATCACTCATATCCTGGGAAATTAGATCCATTTCCTCCTATCATTGTTGGGCCTCATCAATAGATCATTTGCATGGACATTTTGTTGGGCCCATCTTTTGGACCATATAGTTCATATTCAATTCAGATCATATGTAGACCCACATCTGATCCATATGTTCGGTTCACAATAAGCATTCAATCTGGTTCATTTGTTGGATAGATATTTATCGTAACCTTCATTCAATGAATATTAAGATTGTAGGTTGATTCGTCCATGTTATGGACACTTATGGATGGATCCACACATCTAATTATAAAGTTTAACACTCTCAATCTATCATGTGAGTGTCAGGAGCTAGACTAGATATATTCATTGAACATGAACTAATCATGTAGAGTCTTGATTCAGCTTAGTTATGGGCCCATTACCCATCCTTAAGAACTTAACATAGACCATTGGATCATAGAGAGTGAAGCCTATTTGTTTGTTTCTCTCTAAAAGTTCCTTTATTTTCTAACGATCTATATTGACCATGTTGTGGGCTGTATCAGACTGAATCAGATATAATCCATTGAGGACAGGATTATAATCGCGATCCTAAGTTCGTATTTGTAGAATTGGATTCAATTGTGTTAGTCACTATAGTGACCTCAATCGGTGAAAATTTTACGAGTACAGACTTGTGATTTTAGGAATTTAGAGGATTGCATGTGGTGACGTTCATGTTTCATGCAGATGGTGATGAAAACACAAACGATCACTGTTTGGCCGGGACATGAACGGGTGAAGTGAATGATGGTGGTGATGTAAGGTTGAAAGACTCATCTCACCTACAAGTGTTGAGTGTCTTAGATTTACATAACTGACATTACTTGGCTTCATGTTCAGGAGGATCATTGACATGTTATCATTACCTCTCACAGGAGGAATAATGATGATGTAACAGATTCTCACCAGGATGTGATGGTTGGGCCCATCTTCACCCTGGACAAATCAGTTGATGCCTTCCTTAGCAACTGAATTGATTATCTTTGCTTGATATTTATTTATATTCATGAATTATTTTATGAAATAATGCGCTAATGTGAGTACATATCTCTTCCATTACAGTTGGGATTCCAACTCATACACATTATGTTCCTGCCCTAAATGGATCTAATTATGCTCAGTGGAAGGAATCCATTGAAGTTGTTCTGGGTTACCTGTAATTAGACCTTGCTCTAATAAAACCTGAACCCCCTATTCCATTTGAGGATGCTTCTGAAGCAGAGATTAATCGTTACGAGACATGGTTCAGATTGAATGACACATGTCTAAAAGTCATAAAGTATTCGATTTCTGAATCCATGAAAGGTGTCATGCCTAAAGTAGATAAGGCAAAAACTTTCTTAACCGAAATGAGAAAACAATTCAAGAAATCGGATAAAGCTGAAGTGGGTTTTCTTTTAAACAAATTAACCTGCTCATTCTACAACGAAAAATGAAATATCCGTGAATACATTGTACAACAGATCGAGGTTGTTTCTAAGATCTGCTCACTAGGCTTTGTACTTACTGATGATCAACTGGTTCATTTAATCATGAACAACCTACCCCCTTAATAGGGTACGTTCCATGTGAACTGTAATACTCTTAGGGATAATTGGACATTGGATGAACTGATTACTCAGTGCGTTCAAGAGGAGGATAGGATTAGACAGTCAGGTACAGTACAAAACGTAAACATGGTAACCTCAAGATAAGGACAAGAACATGTTATAGACAAAATAGGAAAAGGAAGAGGAACCAAGGTTCTAATAATGGATTCTCAGGTAACAATGGGATTCAATATGGAAATGGATCGAAATGTAAAATGGGCCAAAGGAAATTCGTGCTTCTTTTGCAAAAAGACTGGTCATCTGAAGAAAGACTGAGAAAAGTATAAGAAATGACTCATAAAGAAAGATAATCATTCTGTTCTTGTCTGTTTTGAATCTAATTTAACCGATGTGTCGGCTGATTGCTGGTAGATAAATTTGGAAACTACTATTCACATATGCACTTCTATGTAGGAATTACTATAAGTCAGGCCACCAACTGATGTAAAGCGCTCAGTATACGTAGGCAATGGTGTCAAGGTAGACGTGGAGGCAATTGGAGTCTAAAGGCTAAAGTTAAAGTCTGATTATTTTTTGGATTTAGTAGATACATTTTGTGTGCCTTCTATAAGGCATAATTTAGTTTCAATTTCTTGTTTGGATAAGTTGGAATATTCATTTTAATTTGAAAATAAAAGTTTTAATATTTACTTTAATTTGATTAAAGTTAGCACTGGCTTTATAGTGAACAACTTATGCCAGTTATACTTGATAGCCTCACACATCTATAATATTAATGCCTTGCATGGAAATAAAGTAGGATCCAAGCGAAGGCTAAACTATGAAAATTCCTCCATGCTGTGGCATAGGTGACTATGTCATATATCTCATGAGAGATTGGACAGACTTGTGCGAGAAGGAATTCTCCATTCTCTATACTTCTCCGACTATAAAGTGTGCATTGATTGCATAAAAGGAAAACAAACTAAAACTAGAAAGAAAGGTGCAACCGGAAGTGTAGGTCTCTTAGAGGTGATACATACGGATATTTGTGGACTATTCTCTTCGGCTTCGTGGAGTGGACACAAATATTTTATTACCTTTATAGATGACTACTCTCGTTTCGGGTACTTCTATTTTATTAGTGAGAAATCAGATGCTCGGGATGTTTTTAAAATCTATAAGGCCGAAGTTAAGAATCAACTTGATAAAATGATTAAAGTTGTCAGATCTGACTGTGGTGGTGAATACTATGACAGATATGAAGAATCAGGATAATATTCAGAGCCATTCACTAGATACCTACAAGATTGTAACATTATCACCCAGTACAGTATGCTTGGTACTCCAGAGCAGAATGGTGTGGCTGAAAGGCGTAATCGGACCCGTATGGATATGGTGTGAAGCATGATTATTAATTTGACATTACCAGAATCCCTGTAGGGTGATGCGATTAAAACCACAGTTCATATACTTAACAGGGTCCCCATCAAAGCAGTAAGCAAAACTCCGTTAGAGTTGTGGAATGCGAGAAAACCAATTCTCTGATATCTACATGTTTGGGGTTGTCCTCCCGAGACCAAAATTTATAACTCACATGAAAAGAAGCTTGATCATAGAACCGTAAGTTATTTCTTCATATTGTCCAACAATTGTATTGGTTAACCATTTGGATGTTTTCTTAAAATTAAAACCCGTTTTCAAAGGTATTTGAACATATTAATCATTGACATTGCTCAATATGGCCCAAGTGGGAGAATGCAAGAACTCTATAAGGTGGGCCTTATTGATCAACGGTCTGGATTACCCTATGGGTTGGACTGTATGATTGGGTAAACTAGTGGACCCCACTTTAGTGTGAGTTATGCAGTGTATCTATGCAAGTATGCGTATGGGGTGGAGCGCTATAACTACAATACATAGTGGTCGTTTGAAGACTACTAGGATGCTAATATGTGGAGTCGTAGGGAGAGAGTTGTGATGAGATTCAAACTCTCTGCACCCTAGCCAATCTATAAAAGAAGGCTAGGTCCCCGATTCTACACCATAACATAGAAGGGAAAGTTCCATCGATTCTTCTATTATTCGGGTGTTAAGGAGAGGAAGATCTTAGCATTATATCTCTGGTATTCTGCTGCTTCATCTATGGCGTCTCAGACAGGTATGCCCTATTCCTTCTCTTAATCATCATGTTCTATGCATAGCTAGGTCTGTGGGCTAATTCCGCATATTAGATAAGTCCCACAGATGTATGATAATGAGTATATGGCAACTAATCAAGGAAAATATGTGCCACACCGAATATGTGAGAAGGAAAATAAGAAACTCAACACCCTTTGAGAAAGAGATGCTTAGATGTCTCTTATCCTGATCCTATTTCGTCTTATATGGACTATTAGGGTTAGGCTTTGACCACCCTTTTTTTTCTTTGTTCCCCACTTTTTCTTTATACACATTCAATTCCCGACATCTAAACTGTCACTTTCATATGATGGAAGCATTTTTTTTCATTAAAGTCATAATGACATCAAATCAATCATAAAGAGCTGACTCAATACAACGTGTATAACTCTGAAACTAAAATGGAATCATGACAATCACGAAATACATACAGTCAATCCAAACAATGGAGTCCACTCAATTGGAGACTCAATATACATGTCCAAAATTAATAAAAGAAAAGTTTTATATTATGATATTAATTGATTTAATAATAACCCTGCAGCATAGCTCGTCGACCTACACTTACGCATTGGAGATTTGGAAGTAAGATACCTCCTCCACAGGATGTAAGTATGCCTCATCTAGGATATCGATCTCAACAATTTTTGCGTCAATGATGTTGTTTGGTTGGTGTTTTAAAATACCATCTTAGGTGGGAGTGAGTGATCAAGTCAATGTTACCATTTTCCTAAGTCACACATATTATCAAGACAATTAAGTAAAGGTACTGATAACACAACATTGCAACAATTTCCTAATCTAGTTAAGTAAATGCATGTATGACATGATAAAAGAGTGCATGCCTTGGGGTCTAAATAAAAGATGACAGTGATATGGCTCATCACCAATATCGCCCGTGAAAATAATAAAGAAATGACGATAGTAATACGGCTCATCACAAGCAATACTTGTGAAACTATGCCATGTTGTGCATGTTTTAATCTAACCTTTGTTATTCTAATTGCACACAACCGTATTAGCGACTAGGATACTACCTTATATCAAGAGACAAGTAAGCAAGATCACATGGCATATCACCAGTGTCCCATAATCCAAGATCAGGGTTCATTACCTAATATTGATTATAAATAATCTATTCCAAATGTACATGCACAATGCCCAAGATATCAAATCAAAATGGTAAGGGTTGTAACCCAAATTCAATAAGAGAATGGATATGAACACCAATTCTAAGGAACTCACATAAGAATTGGAAATTTCATATATCGACTGCTCAATTGCGAGGTAGGGTGTATTTCTTGCCTCCAATTCCAAGTAGAGGTAGATTCAGTGGTGGAATAGGTAGCTCCTAGGGTGGTGTCAAAGTAATCTATGTCTTTCCTAGAATAAGGAACTCCCAAATCCAACTCTCTCTCTCTCTCTCTCTCTCTCTCTCTCTCTCTCTCTCTCTCTCTCTTTCTCTTCCTCTTTCTTTCTCTCTTTCTAGGGAACATTCATATGAGAGGAGTGGATGCCTAACAAAGGGGTATTTATAGTCTCAGATGGGTGTTTATTGGCACTAGAGACATGGTTAATAATTAGATAACCCTATAGTAGGTTGATTTCAGCTTTCAGGGCCCATTATGGAGTGCACAGGCCGATCTATGCCATGAAATGGTTACCCCAAGTGGTGATCTATGCAGGGCTATGATTGCCCCACAATTTGGACACATCGATCAATGGATATGGTTAAGAGATCAGTTCAACAGTTGTTGATCATCAATCAAGGACGCAATTATATAAATGTTCGTAGAACAATAATTATGGCTAGTGCCCCTATTTTGATTGTGAACCAATGGTCCAAATGCCTCAACATCGGATAAACTCGGATGAGTATAATTGATTTATCTTTTTGGTAAATTATAGAAAAGTTCACACATCTCATGTGCTCACTAGTAACTCTAAGTTGAATGATTCGGCACGCGGTCTCAATTGTTTGTTTCATGATGGATGCCAAGCCTACTAAGATGGATGTCTTTATATCACCTCAAGTTTAGTAGTCCACTAACGAGTGATCTAGAGCTTATTTAGTTAATTTGAACATTTCTAGGTTGATTCGAGTAGCGAAATTTCTTGTGCATGATGAGTAGGGTCTAGACTAGCTAGGTTCATCATTTGGCCTTTACATGATTAGCAAAAATGATGATTTAGCCTAACCAAAACCATTATTATTTTTAGGTTAAAAGAGTGACTAGGTTAATTTGGTTTATGTACATAGAATAATTGATATTTGATCCCCAATTATCTTGGGTTTAGGTAGGTCTTCATTAGGTTATGGTTAACTTTGATTAATCAGCAGTGGGTCATCTAAATCTTGACCTTAGGTGATCAAATCACAAGGATATACCTAAAATTAAGTGATCAAGCACATTTTATAGTGTCTCAAGGACAATTAATTAGACTTGTATGGTTCTCTGATAGTGACACCCATGATATGCTAACGTCACGTACGGTGAATTTTATGGGGCGTTACAATCTCCCATACTAAAAAACTAATTTCATTCTTGAAATTTTACATGTTCGTAATCTTCGAGTATCTGAGGGTAATTCTTACGGACTTCAGCCTCAGTCTTCCATGTGACTTCTTCTTTCGTATTGTGAGTCCATAGTACCCTCACTAGTGGGATGACTTTGTTGTGAAGCATTTTCTCCTTCCTGTCTAGTACGCGAGTCAGCCGTAAGATATATGTGGCATCCTCATATAGTTCCACTTGTTCCCGCTTGATAACGTATGATGGATTAGGAACATACTTCGCATCGATATGTGGAGCACATTATGTACACTTGAAAGAGATGTTGACAGTGCCAGATGATTGCAACTGCATTGATGCGATCCATTATTTGGAATGGACTAATATAGTGCGGGCCAGTTTTCCTTTCTTACCAATTCACAACATTCCCTTCATGGGAGAGACTTTTAGAAAAATGTGGTCTCTCATCATGAATTCTAAATGTCTTTTACACTTGTCTACCTACTTTGCACTATCAAGAGGTGCCACTTAATGATATTGATCTTCTTGGACGTTAGTTGCACTAATTCCGGTTTGATTAAGTTCCTTTTTCCAACTTCAATCCAACAATGTGGAGCTCGACATGGGAGCCTGTATAAGGCTTCATAAGGTGCCATGCCGATGCTAGCTTGGAAGCTGTTGTTGTATACAAATTCATCATATGGAAGGAAATTATCCTAACTATCCTTAAAATCCAGTGTGTACACATGAAAAATATCTTTCGAAATCTTATTCACCTACTTAGTTTGTCCGTCAGTTTGAGGGTTAAATGCGGTGTTGTACTTCAAAATCGCACCCATGGCTTACTGAATTTGTGTCCAGAAGAAAGACATGAATCATGAGTCTCTATCCAACACATTTTCTAATGACACCTCGTGCAATCGAATGATTTCCATGATAAACAACTTGGCCAAATCATCCATGGAGTTCATCATGTGAATAGGCAGGAAGTGGGCCATATTTGTTAATGGATCGATTATAACCCAAATAGAATTGTGGGCCTTTCTCATCTTCAGAAACTTAGAAATAAAACCCATGGATCTATAGTCCCATTTTCATTTAACTATGGGCATAGGCTGCAAGAGTCCTAGCTGTCTATGATGTTCGGATTTAACTTGCTAACATGTGAGACATCGACAAATCCGCGATCTCGCTCTTTATGTTTTCCCACTAATATGTGTGCTTCACATCCTGATACATTTTTGTGCTTCTTGGGTGAATTGCTAACTTAGAGTGATGAGCTTCATTAAGGACTTCCTTTTTCATCTCATGAGTGCTCAGAACGCACAATCACGAATGGAATCGCAATATGCCATTAGTACTAATCCTCCACTTTGAGTTTTCTCTTAGGGCTTCATCTTAAACAATAATTCATCTTGGTCTTACGCCACAATGATTCAACTGTTGATTGTAGGCTCTAGATTGAGATGAGCTATTCTCTCATAGTGTTCTTCCACTTTTAACTTCAACTCAAAGTCTTTCACAAACTTGAAGATATTACATTCTTTTAACATAAGAAACACAACACATTCGTAAACTTTCTTTCGGCTTGGAGCATCAACCACCAAGTTTGCTTTCCACGGGTGGTAAGACACCTCAAAATTGAAATCCTTCAGCACTTACATCTAATGATGTTGTTGTTAGTACATTGATTTATGCACCTTATTCGTTAATCACGTGAGCCCATTGTGTCATGTAGTCAGTTGAGCCATTGGAAGCTTAAGACTGAAGATACAAGTGTAGGGGGAGCATCAAGGAGCGAAGAACAGGTATATGAAGTGCCTTGGTAACCTTGATCCTTGACCCAAAATAACCTAAATCTCTAGATGATCTTAAATCTAATTGGTAACCCTTTTATTGATCATTCCTTAAGCGATATGAGCCTAAATTCACTATCCTTATATTGGATTTAGATGTCTTGTGTTGTTGGAAAAATTGCATAATTTTAGCAACTTTTAATTTGATAAAAAAATGACTAAAATAGGACAACATGTTGAGTCAGAATTCTAGGTAATTCGACTGTAAATGAGTGCCACATTCAATCCCACCGATGATCATGTTTGGTGCAGTCGAAGACCACCTTTGGTCGCCTAAGTCTTTCCAGCAGCTTTCTTGTCTAATTCGGTGTGACTGAAGACTAGCCATTTCTACCCATTTTATGATAGTTGGAACTCAATTTCTTCATAAGAAAAATATAATCTTTGGGCAAGGTAAGGGGTTTTTGGTGTAATTGAAGCTTAGGTGAATCTCCAATCATATCCCACATCCTAGGCCTCATGTTCCATGAGATTTGATTCATATTCTTGAGCTTTACCACTCTAATAAGGATTCTAACATCAATGTTAAAGATGACCTCTATCTCCATAATTTTCTAGAATTTAGATCCAACCTTTATAGGTAGATCCTTGTATAAATCCTCTAGAAGACCCTTCTGAGTTAATTCCCTAGGCTTTATAACTTCCTATTAGTTATAGGACAATTACCCTACCTCCCATCACCTTGGTCACCATATCGAAGTATCGCATGTAAGGTGTTTGATCCTGGAGCTGAAGCATTGGTGACACATCGGCATCATGATCGAGGGAGCAAAGGGAAGTTGAATGGAGCAGGGGAGAGCTTTGATCAAGCAACTAAGAAGGTGCTATAAAAGGGGCTCAACTTGACAAGAATTTTTTATGTGCAAGAGTTCATGTACACTCCTTCCTTGTGTAGGATTGAATGTAATAGCTTGAATTGCCAAACTCGACTAGGTTCTTGTGTAGGTCCTAAATTAAACTCCTTGTGTGGGTCACCAAACATCAGTGTGTATGTGTTAGTCTTTGAGTAAACCTACGGAAGGTGTAAATGTAGGTCCTTGAGTTAGAATTGAAGTTGTTGGTTAACTAATAGAAAACCAACTAAAGTCTCTTGCGGGAGCTTTAGATAGAGTTTATGCTGGGGTCTTTATGAAGGGATATAAAGGTTAGAGGTGAACTTGATTTAAAACCTCCGATTGTGAAATATTGTATACTCATGGGTTGAGTGAGTATGCTGTTCATAACCCCAAGTGTAGGGCTGTGATGTAGTAATAACTCGGTGAGACCAAGGTCGAATCCACAGGGACTTAACTTATACGTATTTTAAAATAAACTAGATCTAGAACTAGAATAAGATTTAAATTAAAATCTGAAATAACAGAGATTAATTGTGAATAAACTATTAGTAAGAAAAGGGACACTAGAGTGCCAAGGATCCACATGTAGCTATTAAGATGCTACCTTGATTCAAAGAGCTACAACTGGAATTAGAGTCCTATCCTATCCAGTTGGATGATAGAGCAGTAAAAACCCAAAAATCAGAATTTTTCATTAACATAGTTATCTCATGAAGCATCTGTGTGATAATCGTAGAAAATTCAATCATCCATCATACCTATAGACGATGGTGAATCATGAATTTTACAGATCACACACTTCCACAAAAGATAAGAAGATATCAAAAGCTTTTACAAGATTTTCTGTAATTTCAGTTACAATAAACCATAGAAAACTGAAAATATTCCTTTATTCAAACAAAAAATTAATGTAAATCCAATGTATAGTTAAATTAAAATAAATTAAACATTAAAATAAACTATAGCTCATCTCTTAGCTCTAGTTAAAATATTAGCTAGTCATAACTAACTTAAAAATAAAAGAAAAACTAAAAGATGTACTAGAATCCATGAAGAAATCGAAGTGAAAGAATGTTGTCGGTGCTCCACCTATGCCTTATCTCCATTTTTAAATTCTAGAAGATGATTTGAAATGGCTTAGGGACTCCTTTAAATAGTTTTGTAACTCAAACTTTTACACTACATCAAAAAAGTTTGCACAACACCCCAAATTTATGTACTCTGCGCATCTTCGATGACAAACTTTGATGTCATCGAAAAATAATCCAGACTGTCTAGTAAGTTTACCTTGAAATTTCTGAAATTGTTGATGTCATTGAAGGCCTTCGATAGGAATTATTTCAGAACTTTCACTTTTTAGACGGGGAGTTTCAGAATATATTTTTTCTGGCCAATTTTTAGGATTCCTTTTCTTCACTTCAAATCTTCGATTCTCTTCATCCCTCGCTTGGTTTCCTTGGATCTTTGGCTTGTGAATTTTTTATTAATGACTTCTAAATCTTCAAATCCTCATTTAGTAATCTTTTGAGATTAAATATTCCTTTTAGCATTAATTTCACCTTAAGCTCTCGAAATCAATACATGCATGATTAGATGTATCCCAGGAGTTGGTAAGTAGTACATCCCACACACACATGTACTCTATCATGTTTATAAACTAGTTACTTAATTGCTACATATTTTGTAGTCTATGTGATTAGACCCTTTATTGGCTTCAAAGCCTTGGAGTTAATTGCCTTCCTTAGTTTAATTTGTATATTAATTTAAGTAGGAATTGTGTTTAAAAGGTGAAAATTTTATTTGGTCCTAATTACCCCCCTCTAGGACATAATCATTATTCCTTAGCTCTACCAAGCTTCTTTGCGTAGCCTGTGGGCCTTCCATGTGTAATTTCAATTATCGCACGTTTAAATTTGGGTGAAAATGTAGTTTTAGTTCTCGTGGTCACAAAAGAGCTCAAATTCTTCACCATAGAGATAGTGTCTCTACAACTTGAGTGTGAATATCAATGCGACCAACTTAAGGTTATGAGTGGGGTAGTTCTCCTTTTGTTTCCTCAATTGTCGGGAGGTAAATGTGATTGTTCTATCCCTTTGCAGTAGCACACACCCCAAACCAACATGTGATGTGTCAATGTAAATTGTGTACTTGACTCCCTGTTCAGATAATGTGAGTACATGAGTGGATGTTAGCTTGTCCTTTAACTCCTGAAATCTCTCTCTGCCTTTTCATTTTAGAAAAAACTACTATCCTTGCAGGTAAGTTGTGTGATTGATTGGGCTATCTTCGAGAAGTCTTTAATGAATTACCAATAATAACTTGCCAATCTAAGAAAACTCCTCACTTTTGTGACCGATGTGGGCTACTCTCAATCTTGTATAACTGTCACCTTAGTGAGGTCTGCTACCATGCCTTGGCTAGTGACATGTCCGAGAACTTTCGTTTCTTCTTTCTAAAAGTTATATTTTTAAAATTGTGTGAATAGTTGGTGATGCCTAAGTGTGTCGAGGACTGCTCGTAGATGCTCTTTGTGATCTTCATGGCTCTTAGATTACACTAGGATGTCATCTATGAACACAATAACAAACCTATATCAGTATGGCCTGAACTCGTTTTTCATAAGGTACATGAATACAACAGGAGCATTGGTGAGACCAAAGGCATCATGAGGAACTCATAGTTCATGAAGTTTATCTTGAATGCGGTCTTCGGTACATCTTCCCTCTTGATCTGCAATTGATGGTACCCAGTTTATAAATCTATCTTCTAGAAGTATTGGGAACCCTGAAGGTGATCGAACAGGTCATCGATCATTGGTAGTGGGTATTTGTTCTTTAACGTGATCTGGTTCAACTTGCTTTAATTGATGTAGAGCCAAAGTGATCCTTTCTTTCTTACAAATATCATTGGATCTCCCCATAGTGATACACTAGGCTAGATGAAGCCATAGTCCAAAATTTCATTAATTTGAAATCTCAACTCCTCTATTTCACAAGGAGGCATATGGTATGATGCTAGTGCAACTGGCATCGCGCCAGGCACAAGATTGATAGCAACTTCGATCTCACAATGTAGAAGTAGTCCCAGTATTACTCTTAACACATCTGCAAAATCTCGCACTAAAGGTATTTTAGTTTTCACCGACCCATCATACCCTTCTTCTCGAGTAGCGAACAAATGTGTATGTTGCTTGTAACTAACATTGATGCAAAATGTGAAGGAAATTCCTCTGAGCTCTTGTATGGTGACTATTCGAGTGTTACAATCAATTTCTGGCTTCATCGCAGTCAAGCAGTCCATGCCGATGATAACGTCGTGATGCAATTTGCTCGCTATTATTAAGTCAATTAACACTTCTTTACTCCTAAAATGATGGGACATCTGGGCAGGACTTGGTAGAGTCAGAGTAAGTTCCCATTGCCATTACGACTCCCGTCTTGATGCTAGGTTTTTGTTGATTTTGAAGAGGAAGGAAGAATCAGAAGTTCTAAGATGTTTTGGAGGGTTGGAGGGCTTGTGAAATAAGGAAATGGCATGGAAGAGGTAAGAGGAAGAACATAGTCTCCTTAACGTGATATGAACCTCGAATTCACAAGATGTAATGGCTCTTGAATCTATAAGAGGATAAGAAAACTCAAATTATTTTATTGAATTCTGTCTCTAAAATAAAGCTACAAAGCTTTAAATAATAAGATGCAACCCTAATTAAGAGTCATAACGAAAACAAACTAAAACTTTCCCAAAATAGTAAAACTTACTAAAAATAGAACATTCTAATCTAATTATTAAGATGATTCCTAGCATGGTAAGAAGAAAATCCTAAGAATACAACAAATACTAAAACTCTAAGATGAAAAAATATGTCCAATCTAAAACTTATTAAAAATAAGAAGTTTTTCAAAAAAAAAAAAAGAATTTTTGAATAGGAAGGAATTGTTTTATTGTGAAATAGAACAACACAAATCATTTGTGGGTGTTGGTTGGTCCCAAATGGCCTATTCCAGTGGAAATTCAGATGCTACGCGTCCCGTAACTCATTTTGAATAAAAAGTTAAGGCCGATTCACTATTCACACATCGAATGAAATTTTTTCTCAATCCGGAATGATTTTTTTTAAATACAAACACGCCTGAGACATAATTATGTCAACTTGGGTGTGCTCTTGGGATACTTAGAAGGAAAAATAGGAGGGCAATGGCCACAAAGGCCTCTAAAATTGTCTCAAGACATGAAATCCTCCAAGTCAGGTCCAGGAAAGGTCAGTCGGGACTTGCTGTCCCAATTTATAAAAAAGAAATCATGCCTTCTCGGTCGAACGGTTTTAGGTCAAGTTGACTGGGACTCACTCTCCACCTAGCATAATAGGGCCTGGTCAACTGGAAAATTCTAAGGTTGACCGGATCCTGTTGTTTCCAAAACTCTCAAAACTTCAAATTTTTTCTTTTTATTTTTTACTTCCACTCCTAAAATTTTACTTTTTCTTACTTCAGTCCATGCAACTAAGTGGTTATAGGGTGTGCTAGTGCACTTATTTACGCACCTTGTTTGTTAATCATACACGTTTATGTGTCAGGGAGTCAGTTGAGCCCTTAAAACCTAAAGACCAAAGACACAAGTAGACTGGAGCATTAAGGAGTGAAGAACAAGTATATGATGTGTCTTGACAACCCTAACCTTGACCTAAAATAAACCTATAACCTCTAAATGATCCTAACCTTAATAGATAAATGTTGTTGATAATTCTTTAGCCTTAGAAGCTTAATTGGAATATGATAAATAAGGTTTGAAGAGGTGCGAAACTACACTATAATCATTTGCTCAAAATAATAGTTTTCGTTGGGTTTTTGATCCCATCGAGTGATCCACGATCGATTGGGCTTAAGTAATTGAAGGTTCTCATAAACGTCTGACAACTATACACACACACACATTTGGATTTTCTCGATACCGTCGAACAACCCTTCGATGCCATTGAAGTGGACTTAGATCGATCGAAGGAATTGCTCAATCAATCAAATCAGCCGATTTCTGTCCATTGAACTTGATTCTTTTATAAGGGGCATTCAGGCCTTAGGCAAAATGATGGTTTTGAGTTAGTTTGAAGCCCCAGTGTATCCCAATACATCCTAACACTTATAGGCTCTCACCCAAAGGGATTCAAGTCATATTGCTTGTGTTTAATCACTCTGATGAGCATTCCAAGCTCCTTATAAAGATGATCTTGTTTCTTACATTTTTAAGAGGAAAAACACCATTCCAGTAGGAAAACCTTTTTATTTTAAATCTCGAGAATGCCCATCTAGGTGAATCCCTATTTGAAAATCAACTGAGCTTTTAGTTGTAGGATATTCAACCAAACCCCTCCCATTACCTTACTAGCCTCATTGGAGCATCGATTGTAAGGTACCTGATTCAAGGAAGCGGAAGAGGATCGACTTCAATGATCGGAGGAGCACAATGGGAGATGATTGGAATATGAGAGACCATCAATTAAGTTACCTAAGCATGACACATCAAAGGGGATCAATTCAACAAGTGTCAATTATAGAGTCCATATACTCTCTTTCCTTGTGTAAGATTGAGGATAGAGTTTGTAACCCAAACTCGATAGGTTCTTATGTAGGACCTAGGGTTTTGTGTAGGGCCGAATGCACCGAACATGGGTGCATACATTTTATTCTTTGTAAGTCTTTGGCGAGAGTAAACATAGGTCCTTAAACTAGGACCGAGATTGTTGGTTAGTCGATGAAAAACCAACTAAAGTCTCTTGTGAGAGCCTTTGGTAGGAGTGTATATTAGGTCCATGTGTAGGGCTGTATAGGTTAGAGGTGAACCTGCTTTAAAACCTTTTATAGTGAATACTGGTACACTCAAGGAGAGTGTGTCCACCGAGAGTGGAGCAGGGAAATTGAACCACTATACATGCTTCTGTTTGAAATTGTGAATTGCGTACATGTTTAATTTATGTTTGTGTGTTTAATTATGTAAATCATTTGAATACTTGAATTAAATTATATGCTAGACACTTAACTTGTAAAGTACACACAAGCATACTATAGATTATAAACTAGTTGCTTCATTGGCATATCCATTGTAGTATATGTGATTGGACCCACTTTTGCTTGAAAGATTTAGTGTTAATTGCCTTAGTATAACTTAGCATATTAGTTTAAGTATGCTATTGATTTTTAATTAGTAAAATTTTAATTGGTCCCAATCACCCCTCTCTAAGACATAACCATTCATTTTATAGTTATGCTAAGCTTTCGCATGTCATGGTAGACAATCTATGCAATTTTAAGTTGAATTTGGATGAACCAAAATATTGCAAACTCGATTACCTCGACCAAAGAGATCATAAGGTTCAAATCACTATGTTTAAGTTTAAGCAAACACAAAAATTTAATCCTTGGGTTTAATATCCTTAATTTCATAATCCTAACTATGTTGGTATATAGTTTATGATGAGTCTTCAACCCATGACTTGATTTAGTTTTCAACTCATGATTTGATACCAACTTGTAATGCCTTGAATTTTAAGGGTCGAGTACACACTCGATCTCCAGCATTCCAGGTGTTACTATTTTCCTAAATTACAAATATTATTAATATAATCAAGCACAGATAATGATAACATAGCATTGCAGGAAATTTCCTAATCTAGTTAAGTTAATGCATGTATGACATGATAAAAGTGTGTATGCCTTGAGTTTAAATAAAAGCCGACAGTGATATAGCTTGTCAACTGTATCACCCGTGAAAATAATAAAGAAACAATGACAATAATGCGGCTCATTAATAACATTACATGTAAAAATATTCCATGTTGTGTATACTTTAATCCAGCCTTTATTATTCCAATTACATACAACCGTATTGACGAAGTTAGGATATTGCCCTTATATCACGAGTCAAGTAAACATGATCACGTTGCGTATTGCTAATATCTATTGAGACTCAAATATTGCATATTTAACCCTTCAATTACATTAGTTTTCCTGACATTTAATTGATAATTTGATTTAATTATATACCCTTTTGTCACGGAAGGTGATTTAGAAGCTTATCATAAATATGCGCTTAAAAGGATTGATTTAGAGCTCAAAAGAAGATAATGAAGAATTAGAGATTTGTAAGTCATTAATGAAGAATTTATATGCCAAATATCTAAGAAAATCAAGTAAGGAATGAAGAGAATCGAAGATTTGAAGTGAAGAAAAGGAATCCTAAAAATTGTCCTAAAAAAAGATATTCTAAAATTCACGGACCAGAAAAACATACTTCTAAAAAAGTTCTAGAATAGACTTTGATGAAATCGAACTGGCTTCGATGACATCGATAAATTCATGAATTTTGGGCTTAACTCATTGGACAGTTTTGGATGATTTTCAATGACATCGAAGACAGTTTGATGACATCGAAGACAGTTTGATGACATCGAAGGTTTCGCAGATTTTACGCGGAGTGTGTAAATTTGAGGTGATTTGCAGATTTTTCCAACTCAGTACGAAAGTTGGAGTTCCACAACTATAAATAGGAGTCTCAAGGATGTTCTAAAGCATCTTATATGGTTTGAAAATGTTACAAGGAGCATAACAAAAGGGTGGAGCAACCGTCAAAGAGTTTCTCTTCTTCCTTAGTTTATTTTTCATGTTTTGTTTAAGAGATTTGGTTTCAATCATGTTTATACGATGAACTAAACCTCTTAACTAGGGCTAAGAGGTGAAGCTTGTAGCTTGTTGGGATATTTATCTTGCTTTGATTCTTGTTTATGTTGAACTTCATTGGGTTCTAGTTTGAAATTAAGGAATATTTTCAGTTCTCTATGATTTATTGTGACTCAAATTATAATAAATGTTGTGATAACCTTAAATATCTTCTTTTTCTATTTTAAGATTGTGAGATTTGTAAACATTGTGATTCACCATCGTCTGCTGGGCATGGTGGAAGCATGAATTCCCTCCCAATCATCACAATACTCCACCATTGAGGAATAGATCAATGAAAAGTTCAGAGATTTGATTTAATTGCTTCATCTTCTAATTGAATAAGATAGAACTCTAATTCTAGTTGTGTTTATTGAATCAAGTAAGGTAACATCCTGATAGCTACAAGTGGATCCTTGGCGCTCTAGTTTCTTTTTGATTATTAATACTTTATCCACAACTCCTCTCAATTATTCCAAAATTCAATTTAGATCTTTTTCTAGTTCTAGTTCTAGTTATTTTTAGATTACGTACAAGTTTAATCTTTGTGGATTCGACTTCGGTCTCACCGAGTTATTACTATATCGTGACCTTGCACTTGGGGTTGTGAACAAGTTTTTGGCGCCGTTGCTGGGGATTATGGCTACATTTTTTTGGAATTAATTGGTATTAGAATTTGATTAAGATTAGGGTTAACTTTTTTGCTTTATTTTTAGGATATGATTTTTTCTGAAATTGTTTTTAGAAACTAACATTGTTTTATGTTTTGTAGGATTCTAACATGGCAACTCTTATCTGGTAATTTTGTTCTAACCTTCTCTCTTATCTTTTCTAGATCTCTTATTGTTTTAGTTTTTCTAGTTTTCTTTTTTAGGTTTAGTTGTTTAGTTGTTTAGGTTTAGTTGTTTAGGGTTGGGAGTGTTTCATGCCCTAGTAGATTCGTGACAACACCCTCCATTTCTTGAGTGAATGGGGGTTAGTTGAATGGTTTCCTATCCATCACTGGATTAGACACCAGTTGAGATCCTTTCAATTAATTGAAGCGATGGCTGCAAAAAAACCGGAACCTCCAGTTGAGGAAATTCAAGATGAAAATGAGGTGCACAATGCACCCCCACCTCGTACTTTACAAGATTATTTACAACCAGCAGGGGTGAGTACACCTTCCTACATGATATTTCCATTGAATGCAAGAATTGTCTTCCTAAGTTTCATGGACTAGAATGAAAGTTCATACTTGCACATGAAAGAGTTTGATGAGATAATATGTACATTACACTTCCCAAATGTGTCTAAGGACACAGTTAGACTGAAATTGTTTCCTTTCTCTTTGAAAGAAAAGGTTAAGTCGTGGTTACATTCCTTAAGACCACGGTCCATTGGCACATGAATTGAGATGACAAGGGAGTTCCTTAAAAAGTTATTCTCGTATCATAAAACGAATAACTTAAGGAAAGCAATTATGAATTTTTTGCAAAAAGACGATGAGATCTTCTTTCAATGTTGGAAGCGATTTAAGGATCTCATAAATTCATGTCCACAACATGGCTATGAAACATGATGCATAACAAGTTTTTTCTATGAGGGATTAACCTCACCCTTGCGCTAAATTGTGGAGATGATGTGTAATGGGAAATTCATGAACAAGGAAGCCAATGATGCATGAGATTATTTTGATAAACTTGCTGAAAACGTACAATCATGGGATACCTCCTCAAAAATCACCACTTCTAAGTCTACTCAATTAAAGAAAATGAGAGAAATTTATGTTTTAAAAGAGAAAGATAATATAAATGCAAGAATGACCAAACTCACAAGAAAAGTCAAGGCCATGGAACTTAAGAAGGCTAAACTCAACAAGACTATAGAAGTCGTTTGTGGTATTTGTGCTTGTAACATACATACAACTGAGAATTATCTAACAATTCTTACTTTTCAAGAGAGAATGAGTAATCAAAATAATCAAATGTCGTAAACACTGCTAAAGACCTTTCAGTGGACCCACCTCAAATACATATAACTCAAGTTGGAGGAACCATCTAAACTTTAGTTGAAGGAACGGACAAATGGCTACTCCCCAAGGGATCCTTAACCAATTTCTAAATCACAGGAAACCTCAAGAGGATCTGATCTTAAAACATATGCAAAACTAAGAGCTTTTTAATTAAGGTATATTGTAAGTCTTTCAAGACCTTACAAAGGACATACAAGGGCTTGAGACAAAAAATCGAATGGGGAGAAAGGGATCATTCTGGCCCAACCTCTCCCCAACCCAAAATCGTAATATGAAATAAGTGACCCAAGCTCTTCAAATTAGATGGAGCAGGCTAAGTCTATCACCAGTCTTAGGAGCGGGAAGAGCATTGACAAATCTATTTTGGTGAGGGCTGAAAAGCCTAAGGATCCAGAGAAGATGAGAATGATAAACCTAGCATTGCTCCACATGGCTTATAACCAGAACCTCAAAGTAAGCCGATTGCGTCATTCCCTCAATGGTTGATTACACCAGAACCTCTAGCTAACTCACAGGATATTTTAGAGGTGTTGAAACAAGTGAAAGTCAACATCCCTCTACTGGACGATGTGAAACAAATCCCCTCTTACGCCAAATTTCTAAAAGATTTATGTACAACTAAGAGACGACAGAGCATTCAAAAGAAAATTTTTCTGACAGAAAAGTTGAGTAACATCCTCAAGCAAGATGTGCCACAAAAATATAAAGATCCTGGTAACCCAACTATCACTTGTATAATTGGGAATCACCAGATTGAGCATGCACTTCTTGACTTAGGAGCGAGCGTTAATTTGATTCCCTTCTCGGTATATGAACAATTGGGTCTAGGTGAATTAAAACCTACACGGACCACATTATAACTTGTCGATCGCTCAGTTCGTGTACCGAGAGGGATGATTGATGATGTGTCGGTCCAGGTTGATAAATTCTACTATCCAGTAGATTTTATTGTGTTGGATACTCAACCTATTGTAAATATGAGCACTCAAATTTCCATCATTCTTGGTCATCCATTCCTTGCTATATCAAATGTAATAATTAATTAAGGGAATAGAATTATGAATTGATCTTTCAGAAATATAACATTGGAGCTTAACATATTTTTCAATATGATCAAATAAGCAGAGGATGATGACGATACCCACGACATTAATATGATTAATTCTTTCGTAGAAGATAGAACACTCCTGACTCTATACTCTGACCCTCTAGAGACGTGTTTGGCCCACTTTCCTGATTTAAATGATGACACAATTAGGGAGATGGATGCCTTTCTTGATGCTGTGGCGGTACTTGAAGTTAACCGGTGGAGGCGATAATTTGAAAAATTATCCTAAACTGATGTAGTGCCTCTACCGTTTAACCTCAAGGCACCGAAGCTTGACCTGAAATCATTATACGGTGATCATAAATATGTTTACTTAGGTTAAGATGAGACATACTTGATGGTGATTTCTTCCCACTTTAAGCAAGAACAAGAGAGTATTCTTATTTTTACTCTCATTGAGCATAAAGGAGCCATTGGATGGTTGATTGCGGATCCCAAGGGAATTGATCCTTTGATTTATACTCACCACATTCATCTCGAGGATAATACGAAAACCTCCCAACAACCACAATGTCGATTAAATCCAAACATGAAGGAAGTGGTTAAAGGAGAGATACTTAAGTTATTGGATGTGAGTATCATATACTCTATATCTGATAGTCAATGGGTGAGTCCAACTCAGCTGGTTCCTAAGAAGTACGGAATACCATCGTAGCCAATGCCGACAATGAACTTATAGCAACTAGAGTCACTACTGGTTGGAGAATGTGCATTGACTACAGAAAATTGAATACTATCACAAGGACCACTTTCCTTTGCCCTTCATTGATCAAATTTCAGAAAGACTAGCTGGTCATTCTTACTACTACTTCTTTGATGGATATTTGGGGTACAATCAGATAGAGATAACCCATGAAGATCAATAAAAGACAATGTTCACATGTCCCTTTAGCACCTTTGCTTATCCGAGGATGTCATTTGGACTGTGTAATGCCCCTGTCATGTTGAGTAATTTTTCTGACATGGTGGGACAATATGTAGAGGTCTTCATGGATGACTTCTTTATTTTTGGTCCATCCTTTAACAAGTATTTAAAAAATCTTAAATGTGTATTGAAGCCATGCGAGGAAAAGAATTTGGTTCTGAATTGGGAGAAATGTCATTTCATGGTTCCTAAGGAAATTGTGCTTGGACACATAATTTTGTCCAAGGGAATTGAGGTAGACAAGGTAAAAATTGATCTTATCTCAAACGTACCTCCACCCAAGAGCGTATGTGACATGTGATCCTTCCTAGGACATGCCAGATTCTATAGACGATTCATAAAGAACTTTAGTCATCTCTCTCGTCCTGTATGCAATCTACTTCAAAAGAATGTACCATGCGAGTGGACTAAACAATGCCAAAAAGCTTTCGCTAAGTTCAAGGGCATATTAACTACCGCACCTATCATGTAGCCACCCGATTGGAGCATATATACCTTTTGAGATTATGTGCGATGCATTCGACTATGCTATTAGGGTAGTGTTAGGCTAGAGAAAAGAAAAGAAGCCCTATGTGATTCACTATGTGAGTAGAACTCTAAATTCTGCCCAAGTGAACTACTCTAATATAGAGAAGAAACTCTTAGCCATAGTGTTCACTTTGGACAAATTTAGGTCCTAATAGATCAAATCCAAGGTCATCATTTACACTAATCATTTGGTGTTGAAGTACCTTCTTTCTAAGAAGGATGTTAATCCCCACTTGATAAGGTAGATCCTCTTACTCCAGGAATTCGATATAGAAATACTAGATAAAAAGGGAGTAAAGAATGTAGCGGCTGACCATCTCTCTAGGCTGATCTCCCCGATTCCGTTGAGCAGACACTTATAAATGATATGTTTCCTGATAAACAATTATTTAACTCTCTTAATTGCCTTAGTTTGTTGACATTGTGAATTATCTTGCTACAGGTCTTACACCAATATATTGGGCTGCGCAAGATAAGAAAAAAATTCTTTGTCGAGGTACGTAAGTTTTTCTGCGATGATCCTTATTTGTTTAAATATTGTCCAGACCAAATTTTAATGAGATGTGTGCCAGACAATGAACATTAGAGTATCATCACCTTTTGTCATTCTCAGGCATGTGGTTGTTACTTTTCTATTAAAAAGACTACGGCTAAAATTCTATAGTGCAGCTTTTACTGGCCCATGATGTTCAGAGATACTCATGAGTTTTGCAAAGCTTGTGAGCATTGTTAGAAATTGGTAGGATTTCCTCGTCGAGATATGATGCCACTGAACCCAATTCTTATCATCGAAGCATTTAGTTGCTAGGGCATAATTTCATGGGGCAATTCCCCCAATCATTTGGAAATAATTATATCTTATTGGCAGTAGACTATGTCCTCAAGTGGGTAGAAGTGATCTTGTGCCGGAATAATAATTATAAAATGGTCATTTGATTCTTAAAAGAAAATACCCTTTCCCTGTCAGGCCCATATCCTAGTGATCATTCCATTTCGTAGGATCTCGCGGTTCTCCCTATTGAATTTCGACTACTCGTGATGCGTAGATAGCATTTGCGCACGCTCTTGAGTCACATCCTGTAAACCCGAGCCGACTCAACCCGAGACCTGTGTCATTTCGACCGCGTCATCGTCGTGGTTCCGACGCCACGTCTCGTGCGTCAATGCGATGCTCGAATTATGAGATCCGGTCCGTGCATCATTCTAGCCATTGATCGCTTGATCGTGGGACCCACCTATCTATGTTGTTGTATTTCCCTAGAAAATCATAATTACGATGATGTCACCCTAGGGGTGACATCACCCCACCCTACTCCTAGCCATAACTCCTTGCAAGCAACCACTCCTTCCCTTTTCTCCATAATAAGTCAACTTTCCCATCACCTCACCATCTATCTCCCATCATTTCTTTTACATCACTTCCTCTCTCATCTCTTTTTCTCCAAGCAATCCCTCCATGGAGCAACCCATGTCCATGACTCCCATGAGAGATCTAGTGTGGCCCACCTCCTTATCTCCCATCTGTGAGTGCGCCTGGACAAACCTGGATAGAAGAGAAAATACAAATGTTAGCTTGATCCAAACGGTGGTGGGCCACCACGTAGACCCACCCTATTGGATGCGATGACCTAGCGTCCAGGCTCTCTGGACACTAGGAGCTTTTATGCCATATGTTTATATTATATATTTATATATAATATAATATAATATAATATATTAAAGTTACATTTTGGTGGGCCACTCCGACGTGGGACCCACCGTATCTACAGTAGCTGTAATAAGTCAGCAAGCACTGATGTGAGGAGAAATCCTCACCGTCCAGAGATTTAGACGGTGGGAACAAGAAGTGGCGTCACCCGTTTTATGGGTCCCACTCATAATATGTGTTTTACCCTGCTGCTACAGTAGCTGTTGGACCCACGTGTGTGTGGACTTCACGTGATGCATGCGTTGTATCAACGTGTCCATTTGTTTTACTCCACGCCACCCACTTGTTTTGCAATCCCCACCATTCAGATGGCTGGACAGTGGGCCAAACTGTGATGTATGTGCTGATCCTCACCGTCCAGCAGATCTAGACGGTGGGGCACACCCAAATGTATGTGTTACATCCCGTCCATCCACTTGGCAGTGTACTAGTAGCGGCAGTGTACTAGTAGCTGCAGCTGCTGCTTTGATGCAGCAAGCTTCATGGGTCCCACTAGCAATTGACGTCACCAAGTTCTGTGGGACCCACTTTGTATGATGTGTTGCATCCACCCTATCCAGATCTGCTGGATGCTGGATGAAGACGTGTTGCATCCACCCACTAAAGGGCTGGCATACCGTGCAGCTACATAGCTGCTGTACTGCACGTCAGTAAGTTCCTAACGTCAGCAACTATAGTGGGTCCCATCGTGTGTCATATCCCAACCAACCATCCATCTGGCAGTTGTGTGGGGTCCACCCCACACGTACTGCACGTGTGGGATGGGACCCACCTTGTTGTACGCATTCTATATCCACACCGCCTATATGGGGCCTACATAATGTGTTTTAAATCCACACTGTGTATCTATGTGGCCACCTTGATGATATGTATTTAATCTACATTGTCCATCCGTATGGACTTCAGATAGTCTGTGGACGCTGGATTTGTTATAATAATAATGATGATGATGATATTATATTATATACTGATGTAATATATCTGGTGGGCCCCACGGGGAACCCACCATCATGATGTGTTGTATATCCTGGCCGTCCCTCTGGACGGACCTGGACGAGAAATCACAAATATCAGTTTGATCCTTAGGTGGGCCACACTGACGTGGACCCCACCATGATGTATTATATTTGCACCCTCCATCCATGTGCGACCTACATGATGCATGTGTTTTATACAAACCGTCCAGCAGTGGGACGGTGCTGGACGACTGGATGAATGTATTTCATCCACGGTCCATCTGTGTGGAAGCCCACCATGCTGTATGGGTTTTATCTTCACCGTTCACAAGGACGTGGGGCCCACTTTGATTTATTTGGGTTGTATCCGCACCGTCCAAATCCATGGATGGTGGGAGAGGATTGGGTGGTGTACCTCACATCAGCTATGCAGCTGCTATAAGTACGCCAGTAATGCTCTGTGGCTGGACATTTTGACATTATATTATATTATATTATAATATAGCATTGTATTATGGTGAACCCCACGTGGGACGCACCTAATGTGTCTACTATCCATATGTGGACATCACGTGAGTTATGTGCCTCATCCACGCCGTGCATCCGTGAGCCCACCACTATATGTGTTATATCCAGATCGTGGGACATGGGAAACTTTGACGTGTGTGTTGTATTTACACCTTCCATCTGTGTGGCTTGCCTGCTAGACGTACAGGGGCCACATGCTAGACGCGCAGGGCTTATCTATGATGTATGTGTTTTCCCCCCTCACCGTCCGACAATGTGGGCGTGGGACCACTTTAAAGAATTTGTTCTCCACACCATCCATCTGTTTTGGCAGTGTGAAGCCCACGTTGATGCATGAATTTTATATCCATCCGTCTACTTGTTTTGTCAGGTGGGCCACACCGTGATGTATTTGCTTCATCCACACCGTCCAGATGTTTGGACGGTGCCAGACAATGTTTGGACTGTGCTGATTTGTATAGGTAATGTTTGGGTGGTGCTAATCATCATTAGAGCACCATGTACCCCATAGAATGATAATGAACAATGATACACATGTTGCACCTGCAACTATTGAAATGATTTATGGTGTGGTCCAAGCTCACTTGAGGCCCATTGGTGTAGCCCATCCATGGGGCCCACTTGCCTTGTATTTTAGGCCTATATGATGGGGCCCACCTGCTTGAATTTGAGGCCCATGGAAATGGCCCATTATGATGTATCCGCGGCCTATGGGCATGGCCCATTGTGATATGCATTAGGCTCATGATGTGTGGCCCATTTAATATATTCGAGGCCTAGATACGTGGCCCATTTTATGCATATGAGACCCATGTGTAGGGCCCACATATTATGTATTTCAGGCCCATGAGTAGGGCCCACCTATTGTGTATATGAGGCCCATGGTGCGACACATTGATGCGGCCCACTTGATGTATGAGGCCCATTGGTGCGGCCCATGGATACGACCCACTTAATGTATAATTGAGGCCCATATATGAGGTCTAATGTGATGTATTCATGACACATGTGTCGAGGCCCATTGCGACGTACTTGAGGCCCATTATGATATATTTCTGGACCATTTGGTAAGGCCCAATGAGATGTGTTTTTCGGCCCATGTACTGCGGTCCAACTGGCATATATGGGGCCATGTCGTATGTCCCATTGTGATGTACATGAGGTCCATGAGCGAGGCCCAATGTGATGCATAAGCGGCCCATGAGTGAGGCCCAAAATAATGTGTATTAGGCCCTTGCGTGAGGCTATGGGCCCACTATATGTTTAGCTCTATATAGGCCACTCCTTGGGAGCAATGTTGGTTGAATGTCCATAATGATGGGCAATGATGGTTGGATGTCCATTGTGACCTTCCCTTAAGCCAATTGTTAATCCTGGTTGTCGTAGACCGATTGCTGATTCTGATTGATGTAACCGATTTGTCGACTCTAATTATCAATCGATCTCGATTGTCGTGACCGATTTGACGATTCTGATTATCGATCGATTCGATTGTCGTGACCGATTGCTGATTCTGATTGTCGATTGAGGCCGATTACCGATTCTGATTTGTCATGGCCGATTGCTAATTATCGATCGAGGCCGATTACCGATTCTAATTTGTCATGGCCGTTTGCTGATTGTCGATCGAGGCCGATTACCGATTGCTGATTCTGATTGTCGATTGAGGCCGATTATCGATTCTGATTTGTCATGGCCGATTGCTGATTGTCGATCGAGGCCGATTATCGATTCTAATTTTTCGTGGCCGATTACCAATTTCGATTGTCAGGGCCCAATGTGATGTATATGCGACCTGCATTTGAGGCCTGACGAGATGTGGATTCAGCCCATGTCTAAGGCCCAATGTGATGTATATTGCGGTCTAGGTGATGAGGCCCATTGTGATGCATTTAAGGGCCAGTCGAAGGAGCTCATTGTGATGTATATTAGGCCCATATGAAAGACCCATCATGGTGTGTATTAAGCTCTTGAGTGGGACCCATGGTGTTGTATATTTGGCCCTTATGTGAGGCCATGGGTCCACTATATGTTAGGCTCTATGTGGGCCATTCCTTGGGGTAATGTTGGTTAAATGTTCACATTGTTGAAGCTGATTGTTAAGGCAAGTTATTGACACCGATTATGAGTATGTGACAGCATAGCATCATGATACATGCCCATACGCATCATTTGCATGTTTGTTATGAGATGTGGTTGACCATTGCATATGACATTGGGCGGGTTATGAGACTTCCTGATAGGTGGAGGTTATCTCACATGAGCACAAGGTATGTGGTTGATTGATGTATGATTATATTGTATGACTCATGTATCTTGCATTGTGTGTTGTGATTACTGTACTCCCTAGCGACATCAGGGTTGTAGCCTCCACAGTATATACTAAAAATATTTGGTTCTAGTATATGGGCACCGTAAATATCCTTGGATAAAAATCCCTAAGCCTCCGTGGTCAGGAGATGCCCCAACGTCCAGACCGAGTGGATATATATGAGCGCATGAGGGTTGCATACTAGTAGGCCGCGTCTCCCACTATGTCGTGGTCGGTAGGGAAGGGGTGTGACCTTACCCGCCTGAGTGAGGGGGTAATATCTAGGTTGAGTTTGACTAGCTTGAAGAATGAGTCCACTATTGACGAGCCGAGCCTGATATTGACAGGCGGATAGTGAGGTCTCTTCCACTTACCTAGTTATGCGCTTGGATAGGGGCGATAAGCTAACTAGAGTGTAATAGACCCCGGTGATGATCCCAAAAGGGAAACTGTACTGATATGTGGACTTATTGAGCAGGAGTTACATACTCATTTATTCATTCATTCACTATCCGCTTGGGCTGGTGGTGCATAACTATTTGTAACATGTACCTTCGCAATGGCCAGAATTTCAGTTGGGGTGCGCGACTAACCTGAGATCAGAAGTTTACCACATCGAGTCTGGCTATCCAAATTTAGATATGAGATTGGTTTGGAAGTCCCTTATAATGGACCCCATAGCCTGTGATACTACGTACTATCATCCTGACTTCACACTCCAGCATGGTCATTCTATTCGCACCACATATTGCATTACATCTACGATATATGACATTTTGGGTTACTAGCTTCTGCATTTATATGGTCTAAATACGGCTGACGCTATTCGTGAACTCATCAGGAATTGCATATTGCATCGTATTCTTGACATTTAATATTTGGCTCTCTACGACTCCTCATTTACATAGCTATTCTATATTGTGTATTTTGATATTGATTGACTCATGGACTTGTCCATATTTCTGCTTACTCTGATAATTCATGATCTTGTCCATATTTCTGTTTACTTTGATAATTCATGATCTTGTCCGTATTTCTGCTTACTCTGATAATTCATGATCTTGTTAGTATTTCTGTTTATTCTAATAATGTATGACTTATGGATTACCAGTATTTTCAGTATTGTATGATGATGACATTGTATTGAATACTTGACACTTACCTTGTGCACACACTTACACCACCCTCTAAGCTTTTTATAAGCTTATGCACAATAGATGCGTGCAGGTGATGTTAGGTTGCAGCAGTGTTGAGTTCGGAGTGCGCAATAGTCTTCTGAAGCTTGATTTTTGATTTATGTATTTTCCTTTCAGTGGATATGTGATGATGATGTTGCCTTTGTGAATTGGGTAATCTTGTGGTTATTCTTATTACGAGTTAAATGTACATTAAAAAAATCCTCCTGTAGGATCCCAGGATCGAAATCTAGCATATGGACGCTAGGAGCAGAGAATGGGGTACTACGGAGGCTGTCAGCACCGGATTCGGCAGTCGGGATTCTTGTGAATCCAATTTTCAGGTTTGAGACATGACAGAAGTTGGTATTAGAGCATAACTTGGGAATACCTAAAGATGACATCACATGTCTACTAATAAGTGCCCTTCACTCTATGATTGTTGATAACTTAGAATGACTAGATCTCTGAATTCGAAGAACTTAGAGATTTTCTGATATAGTTTCCTACCGCTGAGATTATGAGGCTACATGATATTTTTGTTTCAATCGTTTCTAATCCGGGGTCCGAGGATCAGTATGGTTCACCATTATGTTAAGGAGGCGTCTTAGGAGCGCAAGACTGAGAATAAAGAATGCTATCTCCATTTGTTTATGAATTGATTATGCCTTGTATACGTTTATGTTAATGCTTCCTCTTCCCTCGCTTTTTCCTGCGTGATAATAAATTTCGAGGATGAAATTTTTATTAGGAGGGAAGAGCTGTCAGGCCCGTATCCTAGTGATCATTTCATTCTGTAGGATCCCATGATTCTCCTTGTCGAAATCCGATGACTCGCGATGCGTAGATAGCATTTGCACACGCTTTTGAGTCACATCCTGTAAACCCAAGCTGATTCAACCCAAGACCTATGTCATTTCGACTGTGTCGTTGCCGCAGTTCCGACGCCATGTCTTGTGCGTCAATGTGACGCTCAGATTATGAGATCCGGCCTGTGCATCATTCTAGCCATTGATCGCTTGATCGCGGGACCCATCTATCCCTGTTGTTGTATTTTTCTAGAAAACCATAATTACGATGATATCACCCTAGGGGTGACATCACCCTACCCTACCCATAACCATAACTCCTTACAAGCAACCACTCTTCCCTTTTCCTCATAAGTCAACTTTCCCATCACCTCACCATCTCTCTCCGATCACTTCTTTTACATCACTTCCTCTCTCATCTCTTTTTCTCCAAGCAATCCTTCCATAGAGTAACCCACGTCCTTGGTTCCCATGAGAAAGCTAGTGTGGCCCAGCTCCCTATCTCCCATCTCCACCATCCAATGATCATCTCCACCATTGAAATTGTCTCTTTGGGACTTTATCACGCATTGGCGGAAGAAGGAAGAAGAGATCTTGAGGTGGGTGTTTCTCTCTCTCTCTCTCTCTCTCTCTTTTTGATATGTGGCCCACCATGATCTTATCCAAGTTGTCTCATTTGTGGGGCCCACCTCACTGACATCCAGCGGCAGGCTACCTGTGAGTGCGCTTGGACAAACCTGGATAAAAGAGAAAATACAAATGTTAGCTTGATCCAAACGGTGGTGGGCTATCACTTGGACTCACCCTACTAAATGTGATGACCCAGTGTCCAGGCCCTCTGAACGTTGGGAGCTTTTATGCCATATGTTTATAATATAATTTAATATAATATATATTTATATAATATATAATACAATATAATATAATATAATATATTAAAGTTACATTTTGGTGGGCCACTCCGACGTGGGACCCACCGTATCTACAACAGCTGTATACAATAGCTGTAATAAGTCAGCAAGCACTGACGTGAGAAGAAATCCTCACCGTCCAGAGATTTGGACGGTGGGAGCAAGAAGTGACATCACCCGTTCTGTGGGTCCCACTCATGATATATGTGTTTTACCCTGCTGCTACAGCAGCCATGGGACCCATGTGTGTGTGGACTCCACGTGATGCATGTGTTGTATCAACATGTCCATCTATTTTACTCCATGCCACCCACCTGTTTTGTAATCCCCACCGTTTAGATGGGTGAACGGTGGGCCAAACTGTGATGTATGTGCTGATCCTCACCGTCCAGTAGATCTGGATGGTGGGGCACATCCAAACGTATGTGTTACATCCCGTCCATCCACTTGGCGGTGTACCAGTAGCTGCAGCTGTTGCTTTGACGCAGCAGGTGGGCACGCCTAATTATATTATATTATAACTCACGTGGGCCTCAAATAAACATTATATTATATTATATTATAATATAGCATTGTATTATGGTGAACCCCACGTGAGACCCACCTAATTTGTCTACTGTCCATATGTGGACATCACGTGAGTTATGTGCCTCATCCACGTCATGCATCCGTGAGTCCACCACTATATGTGTTATATCCAGATCGTGGGACGTGGGCCACTTTGACGTGTGTGTTGTATCTACACCTTCTATCTGTGTGGCCTGCCTGCTAGACGTGCAGGGGCCACTTGCTAGACGTGCAGGGCTTACTTATGATGTATGTGTTTTATCCCCTCGCCATCTGACAACATGGGTGTGGGACCACTTTAAAGAATTTGTTCTCGACACCGTCCATCTGTTTTGGTAGTGTGCGGAGCCCACGTTGATGTATGTATTCTATATCCAATCGTCTACCTGTTTTGCCAGGTGGGCCACACCACGATGTATGTGCTTCATCCACACCGTCCAGATGTTTGGACGGTGCCGGACAATGCTTGGACCGTGCTTATTTGCATAGGTAATGTTTGGGTGGTGCTAATCATCATTAGAGCGCCATGTACCCCATATAATGATAATGAACAATGATACACATGTTGCACCTGCAACTATTGAAATGATTTACGGTGTGGTTCAAGCCCACTTGAGGCCCATTGGTGCGACCCATCCATGGGGCCCACCTACCTTGTATTCCAGGCCCATATGATGGGGCCCACCTGCTTGAATCTGAGGCTCATGGGCAAGGCCCATTATGATGTATCCATGGCCTATGGGCAAGGCTCATTGTGATATGTATTAGGCCCATGATGAGTGGCCCATTTAATATATTCGAGGCCCAGATATGTGGCCCATTTGATGCATATGAGACCCATGTATAGGGCCCACATATTATGTATTTGAGGCCCATGAGTAGGGCCCACCTATTGTGTATATGAGGCCCATGGTGCGGCACATTGATGCGGCCCACTTGATGTATGAGGCCCGTTGGTGCGGCCTGTGGATATGGCCCACTTAATGTATATTTGAGGCCCATATATGAGGACCAATGTGATGTATTCATGACACATGTGTTGAGGCCCATTGCGACATACTTGAGACCCATTATGATGTATTTCCGGACCATTTGGTAAAGCCCAATGAGATGGGTTTTTCAGCCCATGTATTGTGGCCCAACTGGCATATATGGGGCCCATGTCCTGCGGCCCATTGTGATGTACATGTGGTCCATGAGTGAGGCCCAATGTGATGTATAAGCGGCCTATGAGTGAGGCCCATAGTTTTGTGTATTAGGCCCTTGTGTGAGGCTATGGGCCCACTATATGTTTGGCTCTATATAGGTTACTCTTTGGGAGCAATGTTAGTTAAATGTCCACATTGATGGACAATGATGGTTGGATGTCCACATCGTGACCTTCCCTTAGGCCGATTGTCGATCCCAATTGTCGTAGACTGATTGCCGATTCCGATTGACGTAACCAATTTGTCGACTCTGATTATCGATTGATCCTGATTTTTGTGGCTAATTTGACAATTCTGATTATCGATCGAGGTCGATTACCGATTCTGATTTGTGGTGGCCGATTGCTGATTGTCGATCGAGGCCGATTACCAATTCTGATTTGTCGTAGCTGATTACCGATTTCGATTGTTGGGGCCCAAAGTGATGTATATGCGACTCACATTTGAGGCCCGATGAGATGTGTATTTAGCCTTGTCTAAGGTCCAATGTGATGTATATTAAGGTCTAGGTGATGAGGCCCATTGTGATGCATTTGAGGGCTACGCGAAGGAGCTCATTGTGATGTATGTTAGGCCCATGTGAAAGACCCATCGTGGTGTGTATTAAGCTCTTGAGTGAGACCCATGGTGTTGTATATTTGGCCCTTGTGTGAGGCCATGGGTCCACTATATGTTAGGCTCTATGTGGGCTATTTCTTAGGGCAATGTTGGTTAAATATCCACATTGTCGAAGCCGATTGTTGAGGCTGGTTATTGACACCGATTATGAGTATGTGATAGTATAGCATCATGATATATGCCCATATGCATCATCTGCATATTTGTTATGAGATGTGGTTGACCATTGCATAAGACATTGGGTAGGTTATGAGACTCCCTGATAGGCTGAGGTTATCTCACATGAGCGCACGGTATGCGCATGATTGATGTATGACTGGATTGTATGACTCATGTATCTTGCATTATATGTTGTGATTACTGTACGTACCAGCGACATTAGGATCGTAGCCTCCACAGGCATATCATGGATGACAAGATAAGACACCAAAAATGTTTGGTTCTAGCATACGGACGACATAGATGTACTTAGGTGAAAATTCCTAAACCTCCGTGGCTAGGAGACGCCCCAACCTCGAGACCGTGTGGATATATATGAGCGCATGAGCGCCGTATACCAGTAGGCTGCATCTTTCACTATGTCGTGGTCGGTTGGGAAGGGGTGTGACCTTACCCGCTTGTGTGAGGGGACAATATTGGTAGGCGGATAATGAGGTTTCTTCCAATTACCCAGTTGTGCGCTTGGATAGGGGCGACAAGCTGGCGTAGAGTGTAATAGACCCCGGTGATGATCCCAAAAGAGGAATTGTACTGATATGTGGACTTATTAAGCAGGAGTTGCATACTTATTCATTCTTTTACTATCCACTCGGGTTGGTGGTGCGTAACTATTTGTTACGTATACCTTCACAATGACCAGAATTTTGGTGGGGAGTGCGACAAACCTGAGATCAGGAGTTTACTACATCGAGTCTGACTATCCAAATTTAAGTATGGGACTGGTTTGGATAAAAGTCCCTTGTGATGGATCCAATAGCCTGCGATACTACATACTATCATCCTGACTTCACACTCCAGCATGGTCATTCTATTCGCACCACATATTGCATTATATCCGCGACATATGACATTTTGAGTTAATAACTTCTGCATTTATATGGTCTAGATACGGCTGACGCTATTCGTGAACTCATCAGGAATTGCGTATTGCGTCATATTCTCGACATTTAATATTTGGCTCTTTAAGACTCCTCATTTGTATAGCTATTCTATATTGTGTATTCTGATATTGATTGACTCATGGACTTGTTCGTATTTCTGCTTAATCTTATAATTCATGATCTTGTCCGTATTTCTGCTTACTCTGATAATTCATGATCTTGTCCATATTTCTGCTTACTCTGATAATTCATGATCTTGCCAGTATTTCTGTTTATTCTGATAATGTATGACTTATGAATTACCAGTATTTTCGGTATTGTATGATGATGACATTGTATTGAATACTTGACACTTACCTTGTGCACACACTTACACCACCCTCTAAGCTTTCTATAAGCTTATGCACGATAGATGCGTGCAGGTGATGTTAAGTTGTAGCAGTGTTGAGCTTGGAGTGTGCAACGGTCTTTTGGAGCTTGATTTTCGATTTATGTTTTTCCCTTTCAGTATTATACTAAATGATTCTATTAGTGGATATGTGATGATAATGTTGCCTTTGTGAATTGGGTAATCTTGTGGTTATGCTTATTACGAGTTAAATGTACATTAAAAAAAATTCTCCTTGTAGGATCCCAGGATCGGAATCTGGCATATGGATGCTAGGAGCCGAGAATGGGGTACTATGGAGGCTGTCAGTACCGAATTCCGTGATCAAAATTCTTGTGAATCTGATTTTCAGGTTTGAGACGTGACATTCCCGGTTCAGAACATCATGGGCCATCATTAGTGATGGAGGTTCACTCTTTTGTAATAAGCCATTTGTGAACTTAATGAAGAAATATGACATTTTTCATAAAGTGAACACTCTATACCACTCACAGATAAGCAGACAAGCTAAGATTTCCAACAGGAAAATTAAACAAATTCTGAAAAAAATGATTAATCCTGACCATAAGGATTGGTCAATCCACTTGACCAATACTTTATGCGCTTACCGTATAACTTTTAAGACCCCCATTGAGATGTCTCCCTTTAGACTCGTCTATGGGAAAGCTTGCCACTTGCTTGTGGAGCTGAAAAATATAGTCTATTGGGCTATCAAAAATCTAAACTTTAACTTAGACAACGTTGGCTCGCTATGTAAATTTCAACTAAATGAACTTGAGAAAATCTAGAATGACTCTTATGAGAACTCGAGAATTTACAAGGACATGATAAATGTGTTCCATGACAGGAACATCATTCGAAAATCATTCATAACCGGTCAAAAAGTCCTTCTGTATAATTCTCGGTTACATATTTTTTCAAAAAAAATTTGATTTTGTTGGACTGACCCTTTCATGGTTACTATTATCTATTCTCATGGGCCTGTCGAGATAAAGAATCTAACAAATGACAATGTTTTCAAATTGAATGCACATCGTCTAAAGCCATTTGTTAAGAAGTTTGATTCAGAGGATATGTTCATACCACTGATTGATCCTGTGTATCAGGATTAACCTCCTAGTCTGATGGAGGTGTAGTTAGGTTTATTGCTTTTATAGAATTTATGATTAAGATAATTTATTTTTCAATAAGTTTAATCTTCATGCTAACCTATCCACATGTTGAGAACTTTGGAAAAGCTTCAATTCTCCTTTTTCATGTACTACATTTCCATCACTTCTCATTTCTTTTCGTTATCTCATGTGCATTACATGCTTATGTCTTTTACATTGAGGACAATGTAGATTTTATGTTGAGGGCTGTGGATTAGGTAAACTAATCAGTGTTTTCTTAGTTGTTGAGTAGAAATTTTGAAAATTTTCAATTTCTCAAATTAAAAACATATTTAAAAAGTGACAGGTTGTGTAATTAAGAATGCCTTGAGTATGATGATGAGATGGAGATTGAATTTTGAATTGTTGGAGTTTGATCAACTGAGTAAACTATCACTTAAGCTCTTGCATTTATTTGATTAAGAGGAAGTTTAAATATCATGTTGATCTAAATCACAAGTCACATTCAATTTGCTTTCTGTGAATGCTGCTAGAATTTCTGATTGTTAGTATGTTTATCATTGATAAATATTGAGGATTAGGTCTAGAGAATACTATTTGCCTTAAAAAGATGAAAAAAATCAATTAAAAAATGGAGAGATCGACAAAAAGGTCATGATAAATTAAAGAAAAAAAATCACTAAATAAGAATGAAAAGACTAGAAAAGAATGTGAAAATGATGACTGTCGATATAAAATCTAAAATTGGAAAAAGAGGGAAAATGTGATAAATTTGGAATAGGTACTTGATTTCTCAATTAATCTTAATGTGGTGAACATGACTAACATTATGAAAAGATAGTATTTTTATGGAGAGTAAGTGAAATTCACTAAGTACATTGGAAACTTGATATATATAAACTTATGCCCTTAAGTGATTGATAAAGAACCTACTTGATTAATTGCTCATGTGATTCGGCTTTACGTTCTCAATTTTTCACTTTCACCTCTTTGGATTATACTTATTCATACTTGTTTACACAAAAGTTTATTTTCTGAAAGAGGATTTCAATTCGATAGTTAAAGATATGGTTACACATGTTTTGTTTAGGACTAGCAAAATGCTAGTTGGGGGGGGGGGGGGGGGTATTGAGACTCAAATATTGCATATTTAACCCTTCAATTACATTAGTTTTCCTGACATTTAATTGATAATTTGATTTAATTATATATGTTTTTATCATGCGAGGTGATTTAGAAGCTTATAATAAATATGCGCTTAAAAGGATGAATTTAGAGCTTAAAAGAAGATAATAAAGAATTGAAGATTTGGAAGTCATTAATGAAAAATTTATATACTAAAGATCCAAGAAAATCAAGTGAGGAATGAAGAGAATTGAAGATTTGAAGTGAAGAAAAGGAATCTTGAAAATTGTCATAAAAAAAGATATTATGAAATTTAAGGTCCAGAATAACATAGTTCTGAAAAAGTTTCAGAATAGACTTCGATGACATCGATAAATTCAGGAATTTCAATATCAACTCGTTGGACAGTTCGATACGATTTTCGATGACATCGAAGGTTACATAGAGTTTACGCGGAGTATGTAAATTTGAGGCAGTTTGCGGATTTTTCCAACTCGGTGGGAAAGTTGGAGTTCCACAACTATAAATAGGAGTCCCTAAGATGTTCCAAAGGATCTTCTAGGATTTGAAAAGGTTACAAGGAATATAGCAAATGGGTGGAGTAGTCGCCAAAGAGTTTTTCTTCTTCCCTAGTTTATTTTTCATATCTTGTTTAAGAGATTTAGTTTCAAACATGTCTATGGTGAACTAAACCTCTTAGCTAGGGTTAAGAGGTGAAGCTGGTAGCTTATTGGGATGTTTATCCTGCTTTGATTCTTGTTTATTTTGAACTTCATTGAGTTCTAGTTTGAATTTAAGAAATATTTTCAGTTCTCTATGATTTATTGTGACTCAAATTAAAATAGATACTGTGATAGCTTTGAATATCTTCTTTTCCTGTTTTGAGATGGTGAGATTGATAAAACTTATGATTCGCCGTCGTCTCCTGAGCATGGTGGATGCATAAATTCTCTTTCAATTATCACGATACTCCTTCATTGAGGACTAGATCAATGAAAAGTTTAGAGATTTGATTTAATTACTTTATCTTCCAATTGAATATGATAGGATTCTGATTCTAGTTGTGTTTATTGAATCAAGTAAGGTAACATCCTGATAGCTGGAAGTGGATCCTTGGGACTCTAGTTTCCTTTTGATTATTGATAATTTATTAACAATTCCTTTCAACTATTCCAGAATTCAATTTAGATCTTTTTCTAGTTCTAGTTCTATTTATTTTCAGATTACGTAGAAGTTTAGTCCTTGTGGATTCGACCTCAGTCTCATAGAGTTATTACTATATCGCGACCCTACACTTGAGGTTGTGAACAATATCCCATAATCAAAGGACTGGGTTAGTCATCCAATATCAATTATAAACAAACATTTCCAAAGTACAGGCACAATGCATAAGATATCAAATCAAAATGGTAAGGGTCATCACCCAAATTCAATAAGAGAATGAATGTGCTGTAGATTTATGTTAATGCCTCGAGACGACATAACTTATGGATTGGAAGAAATTATGTATATGATAAATGATGTACCACATTAACTGAATTGTGTATATCGACAATGTGCACCATTAACCAAATCCAAGGATTTATATGCTGACCAAGAGGGTCACTACAATGAGCACATTATATATAAGGCTCATCACCTCACTAATACCCACTGTTCTCTATGGGGGGCTCATCGCCCAGCATAGGCTAACATCTCAAAAATAGTGTCCCATACCACATGCTCGACTCATGAGATTTTACTTAATATTACACTAACGGTTATAATTATAACTTCAATTCAATGAACAACGTGGTATCCCCAATTCTACAGAGTATTGTAAAATATTCAAGTACATGAACGATCAACTTAGTATTAGATTGACCCGATCAACCATAAGAAAAAACACCCAGTGTAGTTTCGACTACTTTTGGTCATCCGTGTTCTACCTTGATTGACCGAACGAGCCCGTGATGGCCAACCAAAGGTAGGTCGCCCACTTACTCAAATAATTTTTAGAGCTTAATCCAAAATAAAAATAATATATATTATCAGGTACATGTTTTCTAGCATAAAACAATTTAATACCACACCATGGTAAGCCAATTGAATATATGTTCCAACTCTTAATCAACAATTTAAATCAATTCGAATAATTATAAGGTAACAAGCAATATAAAATGGTTCTAATATTATAATTTTATATCATTTAGACATTTCATTGAGAATGTTATCACCCAGTAACAAATATAAGTGTTATGATAATAAAGCAATTATAATATTTGTAACATATGAAATTTTAACAAAATCACAAGATCACTAACTGAGACTATGAAGGATTGATAAAAAAGAAACTTAGAAGACACGGTCCTCACTTTAGTAGGAGATTAATCAATCTATTTGCACCTAGTATTTGGGGATTTTAGGAAAAACTCCAATTCCTCAACCAATTCCAATGAACTCGTGTAAGAATATGAAATTTCATATCTCAACTGCTCAATTCCAAGTATAGGTGAATTCGATGGAGGAATAGGTAGCTCCTAAGGTGGTGTTAAAGTAATCTCTCCCTTTCCTAGAATAAGGAACTCCTAAATTCAACTCTCTCTCTCTCTCTCTCTCTCTCATTATCTTTCTTTCTCTCCTTCTAGGGCAAATTCCTACGAGAGGAGGGGCTATTCAATAAAGGGGTATTTATAGTCTCAAATGGGTATTTATTAGCCCTAGAGATAAGGTTAATGGTTATATAACCCTATAGTAGGTTGATTTTAACTTTTGGGGCCCACTATGGAGGGTACAAGCCAATCTATGCCATAAAATGGTTGCCCAAAGTGGTGATCTATGCAGGGCTATGATCGCCCCATAATTTGGACACACCGATCAACGAATATGATTAAAAGATTTGTTCAAAGGTCATCGATCGTCGATTAAAGTCACGACTATATGGATGTTTATAGAATAGTAATTATGGCTAGTGCCCCTAATTTGATTAGGAACTAACAGTTCGAACGCCTCAACTTCGGATAAGTTCGGATGAGTACAATTGACTTATCTTTTTGATAAATTTGAGGAAAGTTTACACATCTCATGAGCTCATAGGCAGCTCCAAGTTGAACAATTCAGCGTGCGGTCTCAACTGTCTGTTCTGTGAGGGACGTCATGCCCATTAAGATAGACGTCTTTCTATATCTTTGAGTTCAGTGGGATCTTGTTTGGTTAATTTGACCATTTTTAGGATAATTTGAGTAGCAAAATTTCTTGTGCATGATGGATAGGGTTAGGATTAGCTAGGTTCATCATTTGGCCTTTACGCGATTAGTGAAAATGATTTTTTTTATCTTAATTACCCTAAATCATTAATTTATTAGGTTAATCTGCTTTATTTGAGATCTGATCTCTAGTTATCTTGGGTTTAGGCAGGTCTTCATTGGGTTGCAGTTAACTTTGATTAATCAGCGGCAAGTTGTCTAGATCTAGGCCATATATGATCAAATCACAAGGCTAGACCCAAAATTAAGTGATCAGGCACATTTTATAGTGTCTTAAGGACAATTAAATGGACTTGTACTGTTCTCTGATAATAACATCCGCGTATATGCTAAGGTTGAGTACGGTGAATTTTACGGGGTGTCCATGAATGCAGTGAGATGGGTAATTGAATATTCTACCATGTTCAGATACAATTTAATTATTTTTCTAAAACTTCACATTGATCATACGATAATAACATTTTTCAATCTTTACATACTCACTTATCTAGTCTAGTGAGACGAGCAATCCATATATGCTCTCCCACGAACAATTCTTACATGCTTAACTGTTCAGTTTTAGTAAAACGAGCAATCCTTACATGCTCACCACTCTAATTTAACGAAAATAACAAACCTTAGATACTCGTTGATGAACAGTCCTTACATGCACACTGATACAATTTAGCAAAATGAACAATCCTTACATGTTTATGTATGAGCAATCCTTACATGCTCAACGATCTGATTTCAGTTAAATTTAATTTTAATGATTCCATGATTATCAAGTTCCAGTTAAGTCATAATATTGATGCAACAAACCAAACTAAATTTACAATATTTTATGATTATAATGCAACAAAGTAAACCAAATTTCAAACATTTCCGAATTATAATGCAACTGAGCAAACTAAATTCCAATACTCCTAGATCATGATGCATGTAGATCTTGTGAATTCTTAATTAACAACTTTAATAATCATCCTTAATTAAGATCTCAAATGAGAAACTAATAAAGCAAGAGGATAACAACACATAAGGATACACCTGTATTTTCACGTAATGCAAGAAAAGTATACGAGAGATCAAGATTTCAAGGATAAACTCAAGAAAAACAAGATCCATACAAACTATGAAAAAAATCAAAATTTGAGAGAGATGATAAAAAATAGTCAAGAATCTTGAGATACAATCAAGAAAAGCCAAGATTGATAAAGCGAATATATATTATAGTCCCAAGATTTAAGATACTTGCAAAATGGATGAATTTGGATACCTAAGATCTAAACATAAAATACTTGAATTCCAAAGGGAATAATTTCATATGCATGAAATACGAATTTCAAGATAAGAAAAGCAGATTCCATACACCTAAACGAAAGAGCTAACATAAGGGAAATCAATAATCATAGGGATGAATTCAAAATTTTGAGGAATAATCGTCTGAAAAAAGAAACCTAACTCAAAGAAAGGTATCAAAAAAATACATTCAAAGTTTATATATAAAGGAAAAAAATCAAAAAGGAAAACTTGGAATGAAGAGTTACATGTGTTTGAGTAATAAAAGGATGACTTTAAACTCAAAATAAAAAAAAATTGAGCCAAATTAAAGGGCTATTCAAAAGGTAAAAGAGCTATTTCAAAATGAAAGGCTATAATCTTTCTACTCAAAACAGGTATTAAAAGCTACATAAATGAATAGAAACTCCTATAAAATGATCACTCACTAAAGAATCTTGAGTTTTCAAGAAAGTAAAGAGAATGTCAAAAAATAAATCTTTATATTCAATAAATGAACACTAATTTAAGAAAGATGGGAATCAAAACTTGAGAGATTTTCTACAACGCATGTTGATAGAGATAGGGAGATAATTTCAAGATATAAGGTGGAAAATACTTTATTGAAAGGACTTGTGTGTCATTAGGTAGGGAATTTGACATAAATGATTTGTGTGTCATTAATAAGATTTTAGAATGACCATATTTAAAGAAAGAAAGAACGTGAAAGTCTGTATAATTCAAAATAGTTATGTTGAAAGAGTTTTATACTACTTTAATTTATAGAATTCTAATTTAATTAGTATTTCATTTTTTTACTAGTTGCAAGTTGTCTTTAGATTAGTATCTTGGCCTAGAAGTGAAGAAGGTAAATATATCAAGTACCATATTCATCGATAATAGGGAAACTCATGTTTATGATGATGTGCATCATATCAAATATTGCACAAGCAATGAGAGTAGTTAGTAATTGCTTGACAAACTTATGTACAAATCATTGGATTGCTGTGAAGACGATACTTTATTATTAGAAGGGTGCTTTTGAGGCAGTTATTTGTTATAGTGGCTATGATTTATAGTTCATAGAGTTCTTGGATGTAGATTATGTAAGAGATTGTGATAAAAGAAGATCTATCATAGGTCATGTTTTTTCTTTGGTCGGCGGTGTGGCTACTTAGATGCCAGATTGCAATCAGTGCTAACCTTGTCTACTACAGAATCAAAGTACATGCCAGCTACACAAGTATGCAATGAGGGTATTTGGTTGAAAGGGTTGTTAGAATAATTGAAATTCAAGAAGAAAGTGGTGATGATTCATTGTGAAAGTCATAGTGTATTATACTTGGCTAAGAGTTCGACGTTTCAAGCATGCTGGGTCTAAGCACACAGATATTCAGTATTACTTTATTCATGACACAGTGGAAGATGGACAAAACACATTGCAGAAGATTCACATCGACGATAACACAACAGATAAGCTGACAAAGGCTAGTATGGGAAAAGTTTGTTTAGTGCATAATTTCTCTTGGGCTTGTTATTAGTTAGTGAATGTTGACATTAGGACAACTATTATTAGTAGTATTTTTCGCACAATTAGATAAATTAGTCTCCAAAGTCAGAGAATGTTGAGGCAGTGGGTGCCTTCACCCATATAAAAATACCTACAAGCTCTCTCCTCTCTTGCACGGTGAAGTCTAGTCTCTTTAGGCTTTAAGCACACTCTCTCCCTATGATATGTGTATTTTCAATACAAGGGAGCATAGATAGAGAGATATCATTTTCTCACGAGGATTTATGGGTGAGAGGTTTCTTGTATAATAGAAGAGAGACAAGTCCAAACAAGGTTTCATAGTAAACATCTCATCTCTAATTGTTTCTTGTGCGTGAAAGTCTCCCCAACGACAGTTGCTGAGGAACCTAGAAAATTAGCTTCTAGATGGAAAACCTTGCCATGTAAGAAAGAACACGTGTCTAAGGACTCTTTGTTTACTATATTTATACAAACAGGCCCACATTCTCTGGTCCGATCCTGACTGAAAACTTGAGAAAGTCAGTCAAAGCCCAGATTGAGTGGGCTAGGTTAGCTGATCCAACTGTCAACCCCATCCAATGCTACCCATGTAACCATGGTTAAATCACTTGGTGATGGTTCGGCTCTGAGTCGAGTTGGGACTTGCCAGTTAGCCAGGCTGGGTTGAGCCTGACTCGATGGTTCAGGTCAGGCTGGGCTCGGTGTCCATAAATTTTAAACGGGCTCGGGAGGGTCATTGGGCCATGGGCCATGGGTCGGGTTCGGGCCAGTTTTGGTCAGAGTTGAAAGGTATGTAACTGAAATTTAGGCCAACTTCCTCACCAGAAATGTTAGGAAATGCCGCTAGCTCTTGTTCTTCTTGATTAGGGGTGTGTTTGGTAGGGCTGAAAGTAGGGCAGGTTCAACCCGACCGATCCATGACCGACCCAATATTGGGTTGGGCTGAGGCAGGATGTATCGGGTTCGGTCTTGGGCTTGAGCTATACAAACACCAACCTGATAAAATTGGTTGGGCTCGCATTGCCCGACCCAATCTGAACCTGATCGATATATAAATCAGTTATAAATCATAATTAAGGGTGGATCATCTGTGTTGAAGGCACTGGAAATTCAAGTGCCGTCGGGTGTCATTAATCCATGCCATTTTCGAGGAATCAAGCTAACAATATACGCTAGATTTCTCTCTCCCAAATAGATTGGGTGCTATACAACACGACTTTTAAAGAAGTAGTTGTCCTATATTTTACTTTGTTTATTTAGAAAAAATGAGGTTTTTTATGATAAATAATTACATATGTAATTAATAAAATCATATGTACAAAAAATAAAATGTGTATTGAAATATAATAAACTTATGTAATAACAAAATTATTCGCATGTATCCACCCGACCAACCCAAGACCGCTTGGGTTGAGAATTCCCAACCTGAGGTTGGGTTGGGTTGGGTTAGGGTGTAGGAACCTTGGGTTAGGCTAGGGTTGAGCACCAACCTGACCCAAGCTACCCGATTTTCAGCCCTAGTTTTTTGTTGCAACAAAGATAATGAAATTTCATGATTAGTTTCATTTGGGGCACAATAATATCACATTTCATGATATTTTGTGCAACCAAACACACCCTAAACTGAATGTTTGGCTGTTCACAGTTCAATTTCACTAAGCTGATTGTTGGATTAAGAGGACTTTTCCGACATTAAAAGGGAAGAAAGGAAAAAAGAAACGGGAACCGCGCAGAGTGCAATCCAAAATAATTGCAGTAGAAAATCTCCACACATGGGCTGAGCCTTAGGGCCGGCAGTTGTATCTGGGCCTTACTTCCAATATTAGAAGCCCAACTAGTATAGACGGGAACCGACTGACTCAATTTTGGTGGGCTAGCTTTTGGATGGTGGACTCATCCTGGCCTAAGCTGGTTCACAAGATCACAGGCTGGGCTGGGCCAGATTCAGGTCCCTAGCTAATGGGCGATCCTTAGAAATGCTCTAAAACTTAATATTGAACATTGCCTATACAAATACGGACAGGGCCGAGGCATTTGACACATAACATAATAGCATCAGGAAATGTGGGCCCACAAACAGGATTATAAGTGGACCCACCATCAACTCACCTTCCTTACCGAGTATTAATGTGGCCCCAACAGTAATTTTTGTGGGGGTAAAATGACCAAAATGCCTCTTTCTATTTTTATTATTATTTTTTTTTCCAAAAATGAAGTCGAGCATTTTGAGGTCACGTCGTGTGCACGTGTGACATCCAACTAATCCAGCAGTTGAAACCCAACATGATGATTAGAGGAACTAAGAAATAAAGTTGGTCCGATCATCAGGTGGGCCACACCATAAAACAATGCACACCACCCAAAGTCCGGGAATTCATGATTTGATGGGTCTGATTTCTGGTTCAGAAATCATCATGATGGATTGCAATTTGGACGGGTTGGTTGTCATATATACATGATATGGGCCACAAAATGTTCGATTTCACCACTTTTGTATAGGGGTGTCAATGGGCTAGGCTCAGGCCTGTAAAATCAGAATTTTGAATAGGCCTAGCCGGAAACAGTTTAGAATCTGAGACCAACTCTGGCCCAGCCCGTTGACAGCCCTACTTTTGTAGAAAAACAAGACAAATAGGAATCTTTTCCACGAAATTCTTTCTTGAGTTGGAAATTTACAAAATAATGCCTCCAAAAAACTAAAACACGATGGAGTGCATTTTAGGGTTTGAATTTACAAAATCACCCTCATTTGTTTTTCCTTTTAAAAAATGATGAAATTGAAAAATATGGGCCCACGTTGTATATGTTTGGTTTCAATTCGGCCACATGTGTAGTGGTTCGTCAGGATTTGATTATTTGTGTGTTTGTGCTGGCATGCTAGAGTCAAATGTGACGGGAATTGAACCGAATGAATTATAATTCTGGTGTTGAGATGGATTGATTAAGATCATATATGAAAAAATTGGCCATTTACTCGGCCACCGATTTATAAGGAATGGAGTGATTTTCGAAGGAAATGATTAGTACTTGAGATGGGTTCTTTTTACCTTTTGTATAAAGGATTTTTTTTTTTTTTTTTTTTTGAACTTGTTGCAACATTGTGCTGACAGAAGTAGAGAGGCTAAATTAACTTAAGATAAGCATCCATGTGAAACAAAAAGCTAAGATACGTAACATTGAGTTGCATAAGAGATATGTATATATAATTTGGCAAGGGCTCGAAGTTCTTCGTTTTCTCCTACTTTTATATACTTGCATAAGCAGTGATCTTATCTACTGTATCTTTAGCTTGGGAGATTGATTGGTTGATTAATTAGCCATCTTGACTTGTCATGATTCTATTCTAGGGTGAGGCAACTAATTTTTATGCTGCCATATTTATTTATATTTCTATTTCTTGATGGCTTTACTTTCTTATGGCGCCACAGACAAATTCCTGATGCATATGGCTCGTATCTAGCCATGTGTCATTGTGTAACATCGCTTTACTATTACGGCGGGTTATTTTATGTATATGTAATCTATATCCTTCAGCCACATGTTTTTATAAGAATGATAACACTATTTCGGTCTTGCATATATCTTCATGTGTTATGAGACTCTTGACGTGACATGTAAAAGATATCTCCTTTAGTTCCTTACTATCTGTCTTTATACTCCATGCGTATCTTTTTTGATATTTCTTACGACGCTGCCGACATTTGGTGACATCATATTTGTTAATTTTAATTGTGGCATATTGGGTGTAAAAAGTAAATCTATAATATCTAACCGGTTTAATCTTATCAAGATCAAACAAATAAGAATTCTTGTAGATCCTAATGGAAGGTGGATTACACCATAAGAAATAATATACACTATCTAAAAACATTCAAATTCAAATGTAGCCCTTCTAACGTTCCAATTAATCATATTTTGTTTTTAAAGTAACCATCTTGGTGGGGTGTATATGTTGGACAAGTTAGATGTCATACATTGGCCACATAATTCTTAACCCGATCATTTTTAAAGGTAAAAACATATGGATAATTTAGTAATTTCAGTCCATAAGAATTATTAGTTGAGGCATTATTTGGTAAAGTTGGAATATTAAAGAAATTTTGTAATAAAAATTCTAGAAAAATATAGGGAGGATTAATTCACAGGTATCTTTTCTGATATTTCTTATAACGGTGCTGACATTTGGTGGCATCATATTTGTTAATTTTAGTTGTGGCACATCAGGTGCAAAAAGTAAATCTATAATATCTAACCAATTTAATCCTATAAAAAAGATCAAACAAATAAAAATTCTTATAGATCTTACCGGAAGGTGGACTACACCATAAGAAACAACATACATTATCTAAAAAACATTCAAATTCAAATATAGCCCATCTAATGATCCAATTAATCATATTTTGTTTTTCAAGAAATCATCTTGGTGGGGTGTATATGTTGGACAAGTTAGATGTCATACATGGACTTCATAATTCTTAACCTGGTCACTTTTAAAAGTGAAAACATATGGATAATTTAGTAATTTCAGTCCACAAGAATCATCAGTTGAGGCATTATTTGATAAAGTTGGAATATGAAAGAAATTTGGTAGTAAAAATCTCAGAAAAATATAGAGAGGATTAATCTGCGGGTATATTTTCTGATATTTCTTACGACGGTGCTACCATTTGGAAGCAACACATGTGTTAATTTTAGTTGTGGCACACCAGGTGTAAAAAGTAAATCTATAATATCTAACCAGTTTAATCCTATCAAAAAGATCAAACAAATAAAAATTCCTGTAGATCTTTTCGGAATGTGGATTACACCATAAGAAACAACATACACTATCTAAAAAACATTCAAATTCAAATATAGCCTATCTAATGATCCAATTAATCATATTTTGCTTTTCAAGTAACCATCTTGGTGGGGTGTATACGTTGGACAAGTTAGATGTCATAAATTTGCCTCATAATTCTTAACCCGGTCACTTTTAAAAGTGAAAACATATGGATAATTTAGTAATTTTAGTCCACAAGAATCATTAGTTGATGCATTATTTGGCAAAGTTGGAATATGAAATTTTGTAGTAAAAATCCCAGGAAAATATAGGGAGGAATCCGCAGGTATCTTTTCTGATATTTCTTACGACGGTGCTGACATTTGGCGGCATCATATTTGTTAATTTTAGTCGTGGCACACCGGGTGTAAAAGGTAAATCTATAATATCTAACTGGTTTAATCCTATCAAAAAGATCAAACAAATAAAAATTCCTCTAGATCTTACCGGAAGGTGGACTACACCATAAGAAACAACATACACTATCTAAAAAACATTCAAATTCAAATATAGCTCATCTAATGATTCAATTAATCATATTTTATTTTTCAAGTAACCATCTTGGCGGGGCGTATATGTTGGACAAGTTAGATGTCATACATTGGCCTCATAATTCTTAACCCGGTCACTTTTAAAAGTGAAAACATATGGATAATTTAGTAATTTCTGTCTACAAGAATCATTAGTTGATGCATTATTTGGTAAAGTTGGAATATGAAAGAAATTTTATAGTAAAAATTCGAGAAAAATATAGGGAGGAATCCGCGGGTATCTTTTCTGATATTTCTTACGACGGTATTGATATTTGGCAGCATCATATTTGTTAATTTTAGTTGTGGCACACCGGGTGTAAAAAGTAAATATATAATATCTAACTGGTTTAATCCTATCAAAAAGATCAAACAAATAAAAATTCCTCTAGATCTTATCGGAAGGTGGACTACACCATAAGAAACAACATACACTATCTAAAAAACATTCAAATTCAAATATAGCCCATGTAATGATCCAATTAATCATATTTTGTTTTTTAAATAACCACCTTGGCGGGGTGTATATATTGGACAAGTTAGATGTCATACATTGGCCTCATAATTCTTAATTAGGTTACTTTTAAAAGTGAAAACATATGGCTAATTTAATAATTTCAGTCCACAAGAATCATTAGTTGAGGCATTATTTGATAAAGTTGGAATATGAAAGAAATTTTGTAGTAAATATCCTAAAAAAATATAGGGAGGAATATTTCCCATTTTACCCTCAGAGAAGAACTTATTAAAGATTTTCAATTACTTTTTTTGGGAGGGGGGGGGGGGGGGGGGGGGGCTAAAATCAGCATTTTTGAGGAATGTTGTGGATAAAATTCAAACTGAAAATTAAAACTAGGTTAGGTGAAAATAGGTTTAAGTTATTTCCAACTCAGTCACATGGGCTGTGTTGACTTGTAGGATGCTTGTTTTGTGCCAACCACATGATAAACGGCCATTGGCTCCATGACATGCACGGATGATTTATGTGGGTGGGTCATTTTCCTTTTTGATTTAACAATAATAAAAGAAAAGGTCACAACATCTATGACCATAGAACACATTCAGATTCGGTCCACACTCATCTCTTGTCATTTAAAATTGGTTGACGGGAATCTAGATGGAATTTCGAAATGGGAATTTTAAAAAACCCACTTTCTTTTAATTAAGTAGTTAATTACCTGTATTAAAAAAGAGATGCTCTGATGCTCTCAAGAACACTATAAATTATAGTGCTCCTAGTTGAATTAATTCACTTGGACAGTCCATTTGGTCAATCTGAACTGTCCATCATGTCCAAAATGCTTTCATTTGTATCATACAAAAATCTTACTGATGGATCAAACAAATAGATGGATCAAATTATTGATTGGACCCACTTTTTTGTAAATTGTTTTGACTGTTCATATTATAAAATCATTGATCAAATGGTTCTTATTTGTCGGATCTGTCTGATGCATGCATGATAACCAATGAAATGTGTGCTGAACCCAATGAACAATCTTGATCAATGGTTGGACCATCTAAGTGTCACAATGCAAGTAGGAGTATTATAGTTTATGGTGCTCCTAGAGCACTGGAGCATCTCTCACACGTAGGATTATGGTGACAAATCTCACTCTGAAATATTTAAGCCCAGGAAATTCTCACTAAAATTTCAAAATTTAAGGTTTTTTTCAGGTTATTTAGGGAAAATCTCTCTGAAATATTATTTTTTTTAAAAGAACTTTTTGTAAATTAATAAATAAATTTAACACACATATTTATATAACAAAAAATTTAAGGTTTTTACTATTTTTTGAGTTAATATTGCGATAAAAACATAACATTTTAAAACATATCAATATTTTGAATATCTCATGATATCATTTATTGTACTTTATGTGATACTACGGATTTTCAAAATCTGGGCGCGTGCTTCGTGGCATCAAATTCAACGAAGTATCATGAAAATCTGCACCAAACTAGGCTAATTAATAATGACATATCATGATATTTGGTGCAACCAAACACACCCTTAGTTAAATAGGAAATGAGGAAAAAAAGAAAAGAAAAGAAAAGAGAAAGGATAGCACTAACATGGTCAAAAGAGTAGAAATAGTGCACACTACTTTGCAAGTTTCTGTAAGTCTAGAAAGTGGATTCCTCAGCTTTCTCAACAGAAGGTATTTATATTAATAAGAAAGAAAAAAATCATGGGGTTCATGGGGTGGAGACATGAGGGGAACAATCCTACTTTTCTTAGGTCACAAAATCCACTTTGCTTTTCTTAGGTGGGCCAACCCCAAACAAAATAAGATAAACTGCAAATGGATGGTTAGGATTTTATGAGGTGGCAAAGGTACATATTCTGCGCACCCCACTATGGAAGATACTTTTGTTTTTCTTTTCTTTATTATTATTATTTTAAAAACCATACAACATTGGATTGATCATATTTGTGTGAAATCCACTCCGTCCATTAGTTGCACCAGATCATACAAGGACATGAGTCAACAAATCAGGCTAAGATAAAACTCAATTGGACCACACGAATGAGATGCCCACCGTTGAAACCTGGATGAATCCAAATTCTAATATTAGCCTGATCCAAAATTTCAGTGGGCCCCGGAAAAATTTCAATTGGTGTGAGTCTCATTTCATTGTTCTGTTTGCTGTGGCCAGCTTGAATTTTGATAGGCCTGATTTCTGGGATGACATTCTAACATGATTTGGAGTAACTGACGGTTTGAATAGAATTCACAAACGGCCTTTAAAAAAAACTCAGGCTGCTCCACTATTTAAATGGGCCGCGTCATTAGACACGTGTAACCAATGGTTTGACTAAACATACAGGTGTGGCCCACTTAATCTGTGGATCAGGCTAATATATAAGAAGGAATTGTGGTACTGTTGCTCGTAGGTAATTGGTTCTTTGAATGCAAAAAGGGTCATGAATCATGATTAAAAGACTAGGTGTGATGAGGACCGACTTGTTTGGTTCTGGGCCGAGTCACGACTCACCTGAGTCAAGGGTGACTTGTGATGTTGAACCGGAGAGTCTCATCGGGTCTTTGGGTTTTGAACCAAACCACTCAAGTCCCTGTACAATAGCACCTGCTTATACTATTGCTTGTATTGGGCCCACCATGTTGCATATGTGTCATCTAATCCGCAGACTAAGTGATCCTAGCTTGAGGATGGGATGCTCTAAAATCAGGCTTACTCAATCATTTAAGTTACTCGGACCACAAAAAGTAATGGAGAACCACTCGTAAAACTCTAAATATATGCAGTGGATATGATGGTTGGATCGGCTTGATTTTTGGGGCATTTAACTTTAATGGTGGCCGACCATGCTAAAAAGGTTGAATGCCGTGCCTGTAATATATAAAGTAATGGACACCTCAAAAATCTAGGTGAGTCCGCATAATGGACAACCACCTCAAAACCTCCTAACTGGATTGGCCCGGGCCTTCCATTCTAATGGTGGGTTAGCAAAGCTGGAAGATTACATGCCATGCATGATGTGGAGACACTTGGATGGTTGGATATGCTAATCTAGGCTGTCCATTAGGTCAAGAACATATTTCATAGAGTACATGAAACTTGTACACTCATTAGACCATTCCACCATCAGATTAAATAGCCTATAAAATGTAGGCTGAGTATCATTAATAGAAAATCGGCCAAATCAACAGTTTGGGACCATCATCAATTGCTTATAGCTGTAAAAAATCATCCATCCATTGATCTCAGCATTAACAATCCTGAGATCAAACTAAGTTAAAGCACACAAAGGATAGTAGGTGATCAGTTCTTAATATGTCAATAATAACATGAGAATAATTCTTTCTTTATGTTTGTTGCGACCATACATGGACACATATCAATGGTGTATTTTATTGTTATTTTATTTATTTATTTATTTTAGAATTGCTACGTTCTCTAAAGGCAGGCAATTCGACCGACCAACAGCCCCATCTAGAATAATAAATGGAGCCCTACCCACTTTAATTTTTCTTCTTTTAATGTTTTTCATATGAGAAAGGAAGGGTGCAAACAAAACATATTTTTCTCTACTTTAGTAGTACATTGGACAGCCCACACTGTACCTTTCTTAAAGTTGCCTACCATTTAAACTAATGCAATCAAAATTTAAAATAGTTCGAATGGTAATTTAATCTCTCTCTCTCTCTCTCTCTCTCTCCCTCTTCGTATGCATCAAACACATGTACAGAGTTTAGTACACTTATATCAAAATGTTAGAACATATGCACCTTTGGTTTAATGAATTATACATATTCTTTTTTATAAAATTTCTTTGTTCATATGGTAGTTTTTAGTATTATTCAGATTCATGTTGAAAGTTTTGGCATAAGTTTGATGTCAATGGACAACCTGATGCAACCCCTTCCTTTATCTAGGCTGGGGATTGGCAATGAGAGCATAAATCTCATGTAGGTGCAAAGTATTAGGCTATTAAATAAGCTGATTACAATCAAACACTATTTGATAGCTTGCTACACACATAGATATATTGAAATTGCATGGATTGTCTACTGCAACGTGTGTGGAAGCTTGATGGACCTATAAAATTATGATTAAGTCCTTTGGGGGTGGGTGGATTAAGACCAATTTAAAATTTTTTGCCTAATTGATGCAATTTATCAATTTAACTAAGGCAATTAGTAGTAAGGCTTTCAAGCTAAAGTGGGTCTAATCACAAAGACTATAATAGATGCAATAATGAAGCAATTAGTCTATAAGAGATAGGGATCTTGTGTATGGGATCTACTAACTATTCAATACCTAGCATTCATCTAATCATGCAAGCACATAATTCAACAAATTAAGTTCACAAGTATAAATAAAAATGTGCTCAAATGACAATTCCAAACGCAAGCACGTGTAGTAGTTCGGTTTCCCTATTCTACTCTCGGCGGACACGTTCTCCTCGAGTGTACCAGTATTCATTATCTTAAGAGTTTTCAATAGGTTTACCCCTAACCTTTACAAGCGTATACTCCTGCTGGAGGCCTACACAAGGACTTGCAAATGTATACTTCCGTCAGGGGCCTAACAAGGACTTATCAAGCATACACTTGCGTCGGAGGCCTACATAAGGATATAACAAATGTACTCTTCCATCAGAAGTCTACACAAGGACTTACATGTACTCACCTGTGTTGGTGGCGATATAGTCCTATACAAGAATCTACATGAGTTTGGATCACAAACTCTATACTTAATCTTAAATAAGGAAGGAGTATGAGTGAACTTTACAATTGACGATTACTTGTTGGATTGATCCCCTTTGTTGCTCTTTGCTTGAGATGCTTCTTCAATACACTCTCGTGCTTGAATCAACTTCTCAATGCTCCCTTGATCGTTGATGTTGATGCTTTAGCCTCTACGATAAATTGCCTTGTGTGTGATGTGCCAATGAGGTGACCAAGGAAAGGGAGGTGGTGGAATCTCTTACAACTAATGGATAATTAATTTTCTAAGGGATTCACTCAGATGAGTGTTCTAGAGAATTTAGATAAGGATTTGACTATAAGTTTATTATTTAATCTCTAGAATACAGAGGAGATCAAGTTCATTTCTAAAATGAGCTTGGAATACTCATTCAGGTGATAAATCACAAGCAAGATGACTTAAATCTCTTTGGTTTAGAAGCTTAGGATGATGGATAAGAGTGGAGAATTACTTAGACTTTTATATCATTAAAAACTCATCATAATGCTCAAGAACTGAATGTCCTATATAAATGAATCGAGTTCTGACGGTAAAAAAGGGGTAAAAAATGGATCTGTCGATTGATCGAGCAACCCTTTGATGGGATCGAAGGTCCCTCAATGGAATCGAGAAACTCCAGAATTTTAGAGATTTTTTGCTTGACATTTTTTACTACCTTCAGTTGATCGATCCCATAGCTTCGATCGATTGAGGCAAGCTTCGATTGATCGAAACTATTGCTTGAGACCCATTGAGAGTCTATCAACAGGATCGAAGATCCCTTAATAACTCTTATTTTGGGTAGTATGTTTTACATCAGCTTTGCACATTTTTTAGCATAACTTATTATATTTCATTATGGCTCCTAAGGCTATATGATGATCAATCAAGGCTAAGTTATAAATGTTATGATCATCTAAAGGCAATGTTGTTTTGGATCTAAGGTTAGGGTCACAAGGCACCTCATTTACCTGTCCTTCACTTCTTGAAACTCCATGTCTTCTTGTGTTTTTTGTCTTTAGCTTTTAATGACTCAATCGATTCCCTGACACACAGATTCACGTGATTGACAAATAGGTGCACAAATTAGTGCACTAACAATCTTCTGCTTTATCAATTAAGTGACAAAAACCTAACCTAGATATTGTCATGGTCCATACCAATGAAAAATCAAAATAACTAAAAAAATATTACATATCAATTACAAAATATTTACAACTTATATACAACAAGATATGTAAACTTGCATAGCTCCCCTATAATTGCTCCCTCTATCTTCATCAATTCCTTTCAATAACAAACAAATCCTACAAAAAAAATTAACTTGTTTTAGTAGGATTTAATCTTTTCCTCCATTTTTATTAATGTTTGACAAAGAGTTATTCCATAGATATACCAATTAAGCACAAAAAATGGAAAGCTTTATAAGTCACAAAATCTCCAATAAGCATCTACTAACAAGGAAATCTGGTGCATATTACATTAAAATATGGAGCATGCATATATGGTCATTTGAGAAGATATATCATTTAAAATAACAATGACTAATGATAGTTGTTCACAATCCCAAGTGTAAGGTCGCGATGTAGTAATAATCTCGATGAGACCGAGGTCGAATCTACAGGGACTAATCTCGTATGTTTCCTGAAAGCAACTAGAACTATAACTAGAAGAAGATGAAAACCTAAGTCTGGAAGTATAGAGAGTAATTGTGAGAGATTTAATGAAAAACTTAATAAATTTAAGGTGGGAAACTAGGGTTTCCAAGGATTCACTTGTCGAGATCAAGGAGATCTATGCTTGATTCAATGACGCAACTGGAATCAGAGTCCGATCTTATCCAATTGGGAGATATCTCAGTAAAACCAAATCTGAAATTCCTTTGACATAATTCTTAATGTAAGAGCGGTGTGAGAACTAGAAGTGATTCCATCACAAAACCATGCCCATGAGACAATTACTCACTACAGGATTTACTAATACCACAATCAATCTAAGAGAATTGTGAAAATTAGGGAGGATTCCATCATCCAACTATGCCCAAGGGACGATTGTGAATAACAGGATTTTCTAGATTCACAATCCTAAAATATGAAAAGAACGTACTCAAAGCTATCACAGATCTATTGTAATTTAAGTCATAACAAATCATTAAAAACTAAAAGTATTTTTTATAATCAAACTAGAATTAAAGATAGTTCAACTTAAACATGAATCAAAGCAATAGAAAACATCCCATCATGCTACAAGCTTCACCTCTTAGCCCTAGTTAAGATGTTTAGCCAAACATAGACATGATTGAACTATAATCTCTTAAAAAAATATATAAAAATAACTAAGGAAAGGAAAGAAAAACTCTTGGCAACGGCTTCTTCACGCTTTTGCTCCACTCCATAAATCCTAGAAGATGCCTAGGAACATCATAAGGAGTCCTATTTATAGTTGTGGAACTCCAACTTTTCTACCTAGTTGGAAAACTCTAAAAATCGCCTCAAATTTATGCGGATTTTCAAAATAAACTTCACTCTACACAATTTCACAGAATGCTCCAGCGTTTCAGAAATGATTCTTTAGGACACTTTCAAGAATATGTTTGTTTTCAGGACAATTTCAAGATTCCTTTTCTTCACTTTAAGTCTTCAATGTTCTTCATTTCTCACTTAATTTTTTTGGATCTTTGGCATACGAATTCTTCATTCTTGGTCTCACAAGATCCATCCTTGGCTTTGGTGATTCTTGAGCATTAAATTCATGATTTTAGCCTCTTTTAAAGCCAAGTTCTTAAATTCACATTCTAACACAAACATGATTAAAATAGAATATTAAGCATTATCATGTTCATAAAATCAAATAATAAATGGGGGATAATATGCAATATTTGACCCTCAACACAATCCCCAACCAGCATTTTGCTAGTCCTGAGCAAAGTATGATAAAAGTATTTCGAGAACCATAGGACAATTTCTATAAGCTCAAGTGGTTTTAAAACAATCTAGATAATAGAATTTCAAAATACATCAATATTGGGCATTATTTTCTCATAAACTGTAGCACTTGGTAAGTTTCATAGTCAAGTTCAAAGTATTAATCCACAAATTAGAACAATTCTAAACATTGAGTTCCACGGGTGTATAGTGAAATCTGGACTTATCACAATCAAAAGTTCAATTCTTAATTTTCATGATAACATTAATAATCAAAAGAGCATTCAGGACAACCAAAACATAAATCAAAACTTGCCTTACATTTCAGCTTTTCATTCTTCCCACTTTTAATTTTTCCATCGATGGCTTTCACCTTATATCAACCTTTTTAAAGATCTTTAATAGGTAGCCGTTTCGACGATAACTATTTTTTTAGATAGGTATTTAGTTATTTATTATTATTTTAAATTTTTTTTTTTTAATTCTTCTCATTGAACATGATGGATAAATTCCTCAGGTTGGTTCCTTCCATGTTTAATAATCACCAAGTTAACAATTCAATATCAAACTGACACCTTAATGTGTAAACTATATGTGACATGTGTAATCCTGACTTAATCAATGTTTAAAACTTCTAATCATGGATTAATAATTCGAACTTAGCTGTGAAATGTAACAAGTAACTAAACCCAAGAGTCATAAATCACTAACATTAAGTATCTTATACTTCTAAATTATGGATGGACTTCAAAATCGCTCGAATTTACAAAATTTTTTGAATTTTTTTTAAATAATTTTTACTCAAAGACTAAGAAAACACTAATTAACTTGCCTAATCCACACCCCCAACATAAAATCTACATTCTCCTCTATGTAAAAGATATAAACATGCAATGCACATGAGAGAATGAAAGTAAAGGAGAAGTGATGGAAAGGTAGTATCAGAAGAAGGAATCTAGAGGCTTTTCCAATGGTTTCAATGTGAAGATGGGTTAGCACAAGATCAGTTAAACCAACAAAAAGCAAACTATCCTACAATAAATGGAAAGCAAACTATCTTAAACAAGATAAAGCTGACTATCCTAGACATAACATGAAAGCAATAAACTAGTCTTAAACTAGGAAAGCAAGGGAAAAGCTACGTAGTCATGCCACAAGGTTCATTCTCCGGCCAATATCTTGATAAATTTCTCAGTAGGTTTCTCAATAAGATCATCTAAAAACCCTTTTTGCAATAAGCTTGGATGCCTTGGAGCATGAATTTCCAAAGAAATTTATAGACCTCTGTAAAAAATTATCCTTGAATCGCTTGAGATATCCAAAGTATATATGATTCACCTGTGACCGAAAAAGTTTCAATGTTAGTATTCCATGGTGAATCAGAGACTACAGGTAGATAAAATTCAAAAAAATTCTTAGCAGATGATGTAGTCTCAACACATTCTGAAGTTTCAGGCTTTGGTTCAATTGTTAGCTCTCCCTCCTGTGATAGTAAACATTCACGATTTGTGGTGTCACGCCCTAAACTCGAAAATCGGGCTCACAAAATTTTCGATCACCGAATCTAGTGCCGACAGCTTCCGTAAAACTCCATTCTCGGCTCCCAGTGCCCATTCACTAGGTTCCGATCCTGTGATGCTACGAGGAAGATTTTCAACATCAGTTTGATACGTAATAGGCATAACCAAAGGCATAACCCACAAACAACAACCAAAAGCTTCATTACATTTTCACTACGATCAAAAACTTTAGAAGTACAATAAGCATAAAGGAAAATATAAGGATAATGAACAAAAAGCTCCAAGATGATCTGTTGTGCGCTCCTGCCTCAACGCTACTGCACTCCGACATCACCTGCACGCAACGGTCGTGCATAAGCTTATGGAAAGCTTAGAGGGTGGTGAAAGTGTGTGCGCAAGGTAGTAATGCATCATACAATACCAGAGTAAGGCGGAACATGCTGATGAATCCATGAATAACATTAGTTGTACCAAGGTTATGCGATGCAAGGCATGAATGAGGTCGGACATACCAAGACTATGCAATGCGAGATGCAACTCAAGCATACGAATCCTCATCCAAGTCCACATATCAATACAGCTCAATTCTGGAATATCATCAGGGTCTAGTACACTTCAAGCTAGATTGCCGCCCCATCATGCACAATAAGGCGAGTGGAAGAGACCTCACTATCCACATTCCAATATTGGGCTTGACTCGTCGATAGCGGACCTATTCCTTGAGCTGGTCAAACTCAGCCTAGCTTTGCCTCCTCCTCTTGGGTGGGTAAGGCCGCACCCCCTTTCAACCGACCACGACACAGTGAAAAATACAGCCTTCTGGTAATTGACACTCGACGCTCATGTACTCACTCGGTCTAGACATTGGAGCAACCTCCTGGTGCCATAAGAGTTTAGGGACTTTCACCTAGGGATATCTATAACACCCCATGTAAAATAACATTTTTGATATCTAATCCTACCAATCATGATACACCTATGGAGGCTACGACCCTAATGTCACTAGGGCATACAGTACCATACCACACAACGCGAATGCATGAATCACCCTATCCAGTCATGCAGCAATCCTGCGTGTATCGTGCACTCATGTAGGGCAACACCGCCTATCTGGGAGCCCCTAAACAATCTAGCCGAAGGCATATGCTATGATCAGTCACTTCTCATATCAATCATACATATGATGCGTATGATTATGAATCATGAAACTATACTAAACATGTTATATGGGATAGATGCTGTTCATAACGAAGATGGGCCTAGACAACCTACAAGTATGGGCCTAACAATGGGCCATGGGGAGAATTTTAATGCGGATATTTAACCAACATTATTCTTACAATGTGGACGTCAAACCAACATTGCTCCCAAGGCACGACCGTCATAAACATCATTACATAAACCATGGTAGAGTCACACGTGGTGATGGACTTGTGTACATCCAATTGGCCTTAACCCATGGGCCTTAGATATAACAGATGGGCCGCATAGCATGGGCCTTATGCATATCAAGTAGGCCTCAATGAATGGGCCATAACAACATCAAGATGGGCCTAATCATATGGGCCTCATATATATATATCAAGGTGGGCGTCCTCAAATGGCAAGTGGGCCACATCACATGGTTCATATGCATATCAAATGGGCCACATCCAAATATAAGTGGTGGTAATGATGTCCACCATTAAAAATTTCCCAGGCCCACCATAACATTTATTTCCCATCTAATCTGTTCATAAGGTTACAAAGAACTTGGTGGCCTAAGGGTCTAATGGTGGACGTTCCAACCCACTGTATAATGTGGTCCACCTGGTCTTAGATTTGTCTTATTTTTGGTCTCAAGCCTTGAAATAAGCTTTTAAAATGGTTGGACAGATTGGATGCAACACATGCATCATGGTGGGTCCCACCGTCCACACCACTGGAGGGTGGTGTAAATAAATCCCATACATCATGGGGTCCCATGTGGGGCCCACCATAATGTTTACATGCCATCCAACCTGCTGACAAAGTCACACAGACCTGGATGAAGGGAAAAACAAACTCCATATAATTCCAAAACTCCTGTTATTCCCAAAAAAAGAGGTTCAAAGGCAGCCGTTCAATCACCACTGCTTATGATGTGGGCCACCTGAGCCATGTATACGACTGATTTTTGGAGGGGGGCCCACTGCCTTAAGGGGGCACTTAATGAACGGTGTGGTATTCAACACACATCACAGTGGGGCCCACATGTGGAGGGAAAGTGTAACGACTCAAAAAATTTCGTACCAAGAACCGAGTACCACCTCGATCAGAAATCATTTAGGATTAATTCTCTTAGAAATTGAGCCTAAGTTACCTAGCGCTAAGTTAGTCTGGCTGTGAAATTAGTGCTGTTCTCTTTAAATACGTTCTGCAGGACCTAAAACTTGTAGAATCAATGACGCTATAATACCCTGAAATCTAGGATCCAACTCTAAACCCAGTTGTTCCCGAGAATGTTTAGTAACTTTGTATTGATTCTAGACCGCGCATCGAAAGTTCGATATCTATAATCTTAGACCATTATGACCGCTTAGTTGGACTTGACCATCCTTTCAAAAATCAAGCCCAACTGATGTCCTGACACCATTTTACTGAGTCTGGAGTGAAGAGAGTGAGAAAATGAAAAATATTTAGAAAATTAATTATGTTTTTATGAAATTTGGCACGGTTCACTTACGCGTTATTTTTAAGCGTTCTGACCATTGGAATTTGACCAAATTTCACCCTCGGATCAGGAAAGTTGGCCCTTTCATGTCATAGAGCTTGTAGCCCTGATTTATGTTCGGTGACCGTTGAATTGAAACTGGTCCACCACGGACGATCTAAAAATTCGATCGGACTGAACACTTAACTTACTAAAGATCCTATGCTAGTAAGCTTAAGTCCGACCGCATTTGATAAGAGGACCTCCATAAGTGCTCCGTTGGATCGGAACAGACCTGATTTGGTTATAACATAAGTATACCTTGGCTCTGGGTCTAATTTGGTAAAATTTTAGCCTATATAAGGACCTTATAACCTCTCTCTCATACACCATACAAATTTTGAAACCCTAGCTAAGGAAGATAAGAAAAAGAGAGAGAAAGTGAGAGAGAAGTGGGAGCTACTCCTGGGATTCGATTCCCGTTACTCCTTGTGCTTACACATCGTTACTGAATCACTATTCCGGTGATTTCAAAGACACTATTGGGTAAGAAAACCTAATCCTAATCAGTTATAGGATTTTAATTAGTTAAAGTGAGGTAATAACTAACCTATTTCATGTAATAGGTTGCCGTTGGGCCGTAGACGAAGCGTGAGTGAACAAACTGAGTTCGTTACGTGTTTACCGGCGTAAGGTGCGGACTATATGTGCTTAGGTTATGGTTTTCAACACTTTCAATGATAGTTAATGATTTATTCATGTTGTGAATGCAATTACACATGCCAAATGTGTTATCTATTTTGTCTTCCGTATACGTATACTTTATATTGTAAATACCGTATTTCATGTACATGTTAGAATACACGTATGTGTATAAAATCTGTTGATATGCTTGCCATGATTAATGATCTTTGTTATATGCCTGATATGTGTACGGAAACTCCTAGGCGAAAGGTCTTGCCCTAATATGTGACGGTGTCAACATACGTGATGTATGTTGAATAGTGTAAGCCAAGTGCTTGTTTAAATGTTTAAATGAGATAGTAGTTAGTAGAATGTGATTATTAAGGTGGTTGAGATATGAATTTCAACCATAAGGTCTGTGTGTATGATTTCCTCCATGAATCATGTAACTTAGGTTATTCATGCTAAACGAGTGTATGCTTTTCTCCATGGATTATGTACTTAGTTGAATCATGTTAAATGAGTGTATGAATTCCTGCATGTACTATGTTTACATTCAAGTTGTATTCCATGATTAATCATATGAATGCAGGATATGAATCATATGCTGGTTATTAGCTTTGTTTGTGGATGGGGCTGTACTACAGTTCAGGTAATCGGAAAACGTTCCGTAAATCATGGTTGAGGTTACTTTCACCACACAAGATGAGTTTAGCGAATCTGAGTTGTGCTTGGGCTGTTCGGCAGTGGTTAGGCCACACGGAGTGCTTATGCATTTCATGTCGTTCAACTCAACATGCGTTTAGCCTAGTTGAGCTTATCAACAAACCCGATTGACCAATGCTTGTTCACCATATTTGGTTGCTACTATTTGAATCTAAGACACCGAGCCTACCAGTGAAACTCCCGTAACCATGGTACCAAGATCCTTTAAGACTCATGAGCCGGGCATGGTGGTATGGGACACCGTGGTCATGCTGTCGGCCTATGCTGGGGCCACAAACCTCCCCGTAGTGACTGGTGAGCACCCTACTCTGAGTAGGTTATGGTGGTATGGGACACTATATTCTTGCTGTCGGCTTACACTGATTGGTGACGAGCCCTCTGTAGTGACCTTGAGTTTATCCTGACACCGCATGGGGGCGACGAGTCCTGATGCAGTCTCAAGGATCTAAATAGGCTTGTATTGATAAGGTGATGGGGGAGAGGAGCAACGATTGTACACAACAGCCCTGACAGCCCTTGCAGCGATCTAGAACCATAACATCGTATGAGATTCGTAGGACTGACGACCTTAGAATGGATCAATGTTGAGAAATGATACAAGGGAGGTGTCTTAGCTTCCCAATCCTGCTGTATGAAAAAGACTAATAAGAACTTGGTAATCATATTCATAACACCACATTGCATGTGCTAACGGTGTTGGTGATAGAGTACTGAGGAAGTGAGTTATGCCGCGATCGTTAGATAATGTCGCAGAGGAGATTGTGGTGAGGGCATGCATCATTCTTCATATCATCCTTGCATTAACAAGAGATATAGGACCTGTGTGATTGTATTGCCTTATCATTACTGCTTGATTGGATTGATAACATGTTAACTTTTGCTATATAGTACCACTGAGTTGATCACTCACTCCCACGTTCTGGGACGGTGTTTAAACACCAACCGGACTCTGACTTAGCTGCAGGAGATGGAGATGCTTGTGAGGCGGAGCCAGACTTCGATGAGGACGAGGAGGCGTTCTCTTATATGCAGTTCTCAGGCGGGTTCATGTGAGCCTTGTCCTGACCAGCGGAGATCATTTTCTGAGATATGTATTGGATTAGTTTGAATAGTTCCTATATATATTTTGAGACACAGATGTATGTATATTGCCTTGGGCAGAGCACGCATCATTTGGAGATTTATTTTAAATAACATATGTATTTAAGTCTTCCGCTTGCATTTCCTTAATATCCCTGAATTGTGTTTGCTATCTGGCTTGATCTATTTCATATTTTATGCATTCTTACAGTCAACATACAATTATCATCAAATATGTTGCATAAGTGATGTTTTGGAACTCGGGAGTGAGTTATGCTCGACCCCCGAATTTCAGGGCGTTATAGAAAGGTTTCAGAATAAGGGTTCTCTAGGTCAGTAACAACTACGGAGGTGTTATCATGCAAGGAATTCACTATGTCTAGTGTCATGGGATCATTTGAATCTACAAAGTGTGTCATACAATTGTCCGAAGAGTTGGGAAATTCAGCTGAGAGTCACTCATTTTTCTCATTGAAAGTTGTGATAATCTGTCAAAGGATTTCATCGTCTCTAGAAGTGGATGGAAGCATGATCTCTTGCTCTTCATCACGGTGAGAATAAATCATCACCGGATGTATCTTGTCTTACCTTTCATAGGTGGATTGAGAATCAACAGGTGAAAAATTGATGTGAAGACTCTATTCATAGGTACTACGCAGTAAAGGCATTGTATTGTAAAAAATGTACAACTCAGATGGTGGCCTCAACTGGGTGGTTTCAACTTTTAGAGTCATATCGAGCAACTCGTCCATCTCCCGAATCATATCATTATTCAATTCAAGGGAGTGGTCTGAACATGTCTCACAAGAGTTAAAAAGGTCAATCGAAAGGGGCTCATCCTCCACATTTAAATCAACTATGTCAGATGAGTGAAGTAGCTCATTATGACCGATCACTTCGTGTACTTCTTGATTATTGACCTGAACCAAACTTAAGATTAATTCCAGGGAAATTTGGGTTGCACATTCATGATCGTCATCCCAATACTCATCATTTTCCAATTTAGTGCAGTATACACTTGGGATGAGATCACTTTTCTCACATTCTATTCCTAAATTGGATTGAGGTTTGAATAAACTAACCTGTAATATCTCGAAAAAATCCATACAAAGACCCAAGTATCACCTTAAGCAGAAATTACTAAGGACGAAATCCTTTATAAACTAGATGTGAATTAACTAAGTGCTAAAGTAAATTATCTATGAAATTAGCACTAATCACTTTAAAGATGATTTATAAGACCAAAAATGAGTAGAACCATTAACATTACATTACCTAAAAACTTAAGATCTATCTCAAAACCCAGTTGCTCTCGGGAGTATCAAGAAACTCCGTATCGGACCTAGACTGCGCGTCGAAAGTCCGATTACCTTGAAACTATACGGTTATGACTGCTTTATTGGACTTGACAACCATCTCAGAAATCAAGTCTTAAAGGTATCCAGAAACGCACAACTTGAGCCGAGAGTGAAGTGTGTAAGAAACGCGAATATCTTTAGGAAATGAACTGAAACTTTAGTGAATTGAGTCGTTCGATTGTAGGCCAAATCTAAAGATTCAGACTATCAGATTCTGACCCAATTACACCCTCGGATTAGGAAAAATTTTCAACACAGGTCAGTGCACTTGTGACCCTGATCGAGTATTGGTGACTGTTGAACTGAAACTGGTCCCCCGCGGTCGATCCACTAATCTGATCGGGCTGAGATCTTAACCTAACCTAGATCCAATGTCAAGAAGCTTAGGTCCGATCCCATGTAGAAAAGGGGCCTCCAGATGAGCTCCATTGGATCGAAATGGCTAGTCTTTGGCTATAACCTAAGTATACCATGGCCATGGGGCCATTCCCATCAGTTTTGGGCCTATATAAGGGCCTTAAAGCCACTCTCTCCCTTCACATACAAATTTTCAACCCTAGGAGAGAGATGAGAGCAAAGAGAGAAGGAAATAGAGAGAAAGTGAGAGACTGTTCCTGGGATCTTTCCCTGCCACTTCACGTGCTTAACCATCACTTTTGTATCACTATACCGACAATTTTGATCCTATTGTTGGGTAAGAAATCCTAACTCTAATCTGTTTTAGATATTCAAATAGAGTAAATGGTGAAATAGCTAACCTATTTTATGCTATAGGTTGTCGTCGTGCTGTAGATAAAGACTTAGGGTTAAAACTGAGTTCGTTACGAGTCTACCGGCGAAAGGTGCAAACTATAAATGCTTAGGTTATGGTTTTCAAGGCTTTCAATGTTAGTAATGATTTATGACTGACTTGATTATTGTCACATGTGCGTAGATACGACGTGTTTCATATATTATATATATGTAGGGTATGTTTATTTTAATGCATTCCATGTGCTTGTTGAAATGTTTGAATGAGTATGGAATTATGATTTATGCTTGCCATGTTCATTGCCTGAGAATACATGATTGTTATACATATGGTGAATCCTTTGTAAAGGGATTTGCTACAATACCTGTTATAACTGCTTTATTACATGTATATGATATGTATGGTCCAAGTGTTTGATAAAATGCCTGAATGAGAGTATGCTTGTTTAAATGTATGTAATGAGGGTGTTGATATTGGATTCTCAATCCCCTTATCTATGGTTATAATTTTCTTCATGTAACCTATTTCATTGTGTGATTTATGGATGGAATGTCTAAGTATGGTAACATGTGTGGTATATGTTTTGTCAAATTGCTCAAGTAAGATTTATATTTGATTTTAGTTGTCACATGCTGTCTTTGGCTACTACATGCGAATACATTGGTTAGAGTGTGTTTAGGGCTACGAAGTAGTCCAGGTGATCGGTAACGACTTCCGAGTTAGTGGTCGAGGTCGTTTCACCACATCAGATAGGTTCAAGGAATTTGAGTCATATGCTGCTTGTCGACAGTGATTTGGCGCCGTGAAGTGCTTACGCGCTTTATGTCGATTAACTCGACATACGCTCATACCAGTCGAGCTTGTCAAGAAACCTAATTGGCTAATATGTGTTAAACATGTATGACGCTACTGTTTGAATCTAAGGTACCAAATTACTAGTGAAAAGCTCATTTAACCATGGTACTACGATCCGCTAAGACTCATGAGCCGGACATGGTGGTATAGGACACCGTGGTTGAGCTGTCTGCCTATGCTGGGGTGAGGAGCCTCCCCTGTCCAGTGAACAATCCAGACTCGTGAGTCGAATACGGTGGTATGAGACACTGTATTCGAGTTGTCGGCTTATGATCAGGTGACGAGCTCGTAGTGACCTTGAGTATACACTAGAAACTATGTTGAGGTGAGAGCCTTTCCATAGTAGACTAGGGTATAAACCAAGCCCGAGCTAAGGTGACCAGCCTATCCGTAGTGACCTGAAACTATCTATTGTATGAGACTAACTATGATTGACGAGCCTAGATGGATCATTGTTTGGGTACATGATATAAAGGGAGGTACCTTATCTTTCCAATCCTGCTGTATGAATATGTCTAATTAAGAACTTGGCTAACACGACCATACATCGCATTGCAGGGTGCTTTGACAAGAAAGTGCACAGAGAAAGGAGTGCATGCCGCAATTGTAAGATGATGTCGCAGAGGGAGTGTAGGCGAGGGCATGCATCATTATCACATACCATCCTTACATTAATAAGAGTACTTAGGACCTGATTGTTGTATTGCTTTATCATTACTGCTTGACTGAATTGATAACATGTTAACCTTTTCTTCATAGCTCCACTGAGTTGATCACTTACTCCCACGTTCTGGGACGGTGTTTTAAACACCAACCAGACTTTGTGTTAGATGTAGATACTGGCGCAACGTATGAGGCCGAGAAATACTTCTACGATGATGAGAAGTTTTTATACATGCAGTTATCAGGCAGGTTTATGTATGCCGCTCTGATCGACAGGATTATAGGGATATATGATTAGTGGGACATTCACATTTTGTCATTTTGGATCTTTGAAACAAATATATATTTATTCAGCTTAGTAATGCCATCATACTGTAGAGGTTGGGAAACACGTCTATGTACCTTATATTCTATTACAGTCTTTCTCTTGTGTAAATTTAAATATCTTTGAAGTATGATATGCTATTTGGGTATAATTCCACTCATGTTTAAGGTACTAATATAGACAACAGTTAATCATCATTATCTATGTTGCATAAGTGATGTGTTAGAACTCAGGAGTTGGGCTCCTACTCGACCCCTGATTTTCAGGGCATTACAAGTTGGTATCAGAGCATGATTTAGATTAAACTAGACCTGGATTATGGTCACACAATGCACACTGACGTATTTTGACTTAGGAGGGTGTGATATAACGTAGAAACAATCATAGGATCCCTAGTTTCGCCTATCGACGGAATTGACCCTTAGAACCGGGGCTCGAACGCATCTAAGATTATGCGTGGTGACCCTAGATCTTTGCTAGACCATCAATTGACGGGTTTAGATGATAAATTGACATGTTTCACTTTCAAAAAAATTGAAATGTGTGAATATACGCGAGATATGACTCAAAACGATTCAAACGGACTAGGGGGCCCAAACCGTGCAAATCGGGGGATCCAAAGTGAACCCCACACACATTCGGCACCCCAGGGTGGGAATGACATCACCCACGAGGTGAGGGCTTGCCCGGATGTCCAGCGGCCAACGATGCCATTGCGGGATCGGTGAGGCCTCGTCGCCAGGACGGTCCGAGCTTGTTGGGTTGCAGTGGGCCGGTCGGGCCATCTTGTGTCCAAGGTTTTAGGGCCCACCAAAACTTGTGGAGACCCCTATAACCTCCCCATTTTCTCCCCTCTTCCCTCATACACCCCTCCAATCTTTCCTTTTTCCCTAAAAGTTCTTTTTTCCCTCTCAAATCTCCCCTTCATTCTCATATTTCCTCTCTTTTCTTCATCACAAACATCCCTCCACCACCTTCATCAAAACCCATCTTCTATTTCCTTCATTTTTCTCCCTTTTGAGTACATAAGACCAAATTTGTGTCTCATACATCTCCAATCCAACAACCCATCCTATCCCTCATTGTTATTTCACTCAAATAGCTTTTTTCAAGCTCGTGGTGACTATTTTCTCCATCTCCATACTTCTTTCTCTTATGGGGAAGAAGAGGGCTTTCATGGATAAAGTCAGGCCTAGTCGCCCTACTCGATCAAAGAGGCAGACAGGCGCCACCGCAAGTGTGAGCGTCGATCGGTAGATAAGGACAAAGCGGGATCTCGATCCTTAGGCTCCCCTCGAAAGGGCTCTGCTGAAGGAATTGTCTCATGGAAGATTTGAAGGCCGTAGGGTCCTTTTTGAAGCACACATGGATGAGAGGCTCTTTGGGAAATATCTGGTGATGGACCGCCTGGTGGATGGCAGGTGGGGTCCCATTTTGAGGGTAAGACTTGAGAAAATGTGAACACTGTCCAAGCCTTCTACGCGCATATTCGGGAGCCAACGCTGGAGCCTTTGCAGTTCAAATTTCCTGTGGGAAGGCGAGAACTTATAGTCGATGTTGGCTTAATAGCTCAAATCATAGGAATGCCGCTTGATGAGGTCCATGCTAGTGAGAAGAATCTTATGAGTGCGCGTGAAAGGGACCACTGCACGCGATTCCTTTGTGGCCAACTGGTCCACTGAAATCCAAACAATAGCCTCCTAGCATTCAAAATGACTGATGACTTCTGCTTGCTCCACCACATCTTCACGTACAATGTGTATCCCAGGTGGAGCAATCATAGCAAGTGTACGTGCTTGATAGTAGATTTCTTGTACCATGCTGGGCAGGGAGACAAGCTATGCCTACCTACCTTCATCCTACAAGAGATAGTCCTGACCGCACACTCTACTACGATGGCCATTTCACTTGTATTCGACCGACTCATATGTAAGCTTGCACGTGAATTCAGCTACAGACTTGGCACAAAAAATTTGGTGTCAATCCATTTCATTAGCGACACTGCTCTCAAAACATGAAGATTGGGCCACGACAGCGTCGAGCCCGACTCGACGAGAGTGAAGATGAGACGGACAATGAAGAGGAAGAGAGTGATGAAGAAGGTGGCGACGAGATAGAAGAAGGGCAAAGAGAGGAAGAGGAGGCTCATGACACTTATGAGGGCTCTCCTCTCCCTACTAAGCATGATAGTGATTGGGCTGCTATAAAAGTCCGCTTGTCTCAACTTGAGGAGGGCCAGGTCACCCTACGACAGGAGGTCGGTGAGACCCGAGCCTTAATGAAACAAAAGTTCAAGAAGGTGTCTCGCACCTTGAAGGCTATCCTGTGTCGTCTGCAAGATAAGGGTGCACCTCCACCATCACCAGATTCTGACAACTAGTCGCACATGTAGCCATCTTTTTGGTTTTCTTTGGAATGCCACCTAAGGCCATATGGAGTATGACACGTCTCACACTTGACGACTCGATTGATGGGGCACCTCCCCTGAGCGATAGCCAGACGGACCCCAATTTAGGCTCGACTCATGACACTATACCGAATTCTCAGCCGGCCATTGGCCCCACTAATGGGCCGACACCTGTTGTACCATCGATTCCAGAGCAAAACCATGCGTCTACATCGACGCTGCACGTGCCTCAGTCTGCTCCCTCCTACTGATAGGTTGGAGCAGATGATGCACTTGATGCAACAACAATAATAGCTGTAACAACAGTTTTTTACCACCATTGTAGGGGTCTTTGCCCAGAGCATGAGTGTGGTTCCACCTGCACCTCTTGTGCAGCCTATGGGCAATATGAGTGCTAGCAGCCTGTTTGAGCGATTTTAGCACTTCCGACCTCCTACCTTTGTGGGTATTCACAAACCCGAGGAGACCGAGTATTGGCTTGACGACATCTCTAAGATGCTGAAGCCTTGCACTACACTGAGGCAAAACAAGTGAAACTGGTCACCTACATGTTCGAGAAGGAGGCCAGCCTTTTGTGGGACAATGTCCTTCAAACCATTGCTGTCGGATACGTATAGACGTGGGAGGCCTTCGAGACCCGCTTCCATGAGAAGTACTTTCCCCTCACGTATCGGCATGAGAAAGAGAGTGAGTTACTTCACCTCCGTCAGGGAGAGATGACAATGCCGGAGTAAGAGAACAGATTCACGGAGCTGGCTAGGTATGCTCTGTTGATATTAGTTGATCAGCCAATGCGGATGCAGCAATTTTCTAAGGGCCTGCAACCCGAGATACGCTCAAAGATGTGCTGCGCTAGCATATCTACCTATGCCGAGCTAGTGGGCATGTCTCTACGAGCGGACTAGGATGGGGATAAATTATCCCACATGCGCATGCCTATGGTTCCTAGGCAACGACCAGATTTTCCTAGCAGGTCATTCCTCAGCAAGAGACCCTGTGTAGACTCGCCTCCCAGGCTCGCGGCTCCACTAGTCCCTATGAGGTGACCAGACTTGTGGTGCACTTACTGCAAGAGGTCGGGCAATGCAAATACCTACTGTTTCACCAAGATGAGGGACAACGGCTTCTCACAATCTCAGAGGATCAACCGCCAGCTTCCTCAGATGATTGCAGCTCCACCTTTGCGGTTAGCACCAACGCATCCATCTTTTCGACCGTCTGTGAAATTACGGTGAAGACCGCTTGAGTTGAAGTAGGAATATGCCAATATGACCTAGAGGAGGGTGAATAGGACTTTTTAAAGTTTTACAATGTATTTAAAAATCCTATTGTACTAATCCTATTAGATATACAATTATCAGAATTACTCAAATGTAACTCTACTGGCTTCCAAGCCTTATAGAGGATCTAATCACAAACTTTTTGAAAGATAAACAAGTTACATATAAGATTGTAATGGATATGACTGTGTGTGTATGAGGTGTGATCTTAGACAATTAGATATAAAAATATGTAAGAAATATCACACAAATGAAAAACAATAACAGTCTCAAACACAGTCATTTTTATAGTGGTTCGACTATTTGTCTACTCCACTCCCGGCTGCCGCACTCAACCCTTGAGCGTACCAGATTTCACTAAGGAGGTTTCTCAGGATTTACCTCAAACCTAAGGTTTTAAATCAGGTTCACCTTCAACCTTTGCACAAAGGTTTTAAATCGGTTCACCTCTAACCCTGGAGTTTTACTGGTTCACTCATAACTAGATGTTTATGCTCTCCATAGAGCAAGGGTCCACATAACGCACCCGGATGTTTATGCTCTCCATAGAGAAAGGGTCCACACAACACACCCCCTACATACACTCCCGCCGGAGGCCTCCTATGAGGACTTCAAAGGGTGAGCAACACTTAAGACCCAATCCTAGAAAGGAATGATCACAACTGTCCTTTGGACTCTAGATACTTACAGATAAGTTGATGAGTCCCATTCAGTACAATGACGAAGACCTCCTCCTTATTGTTGAAGAGTCTTCGGCTCCCTTGATCCACAACATAAAAAGATGTACCAGTACTTGGCTTCGGGTTGGGTCAAGGTTAGGACGGAAATCTACTCTCTTAGAATTTTCCTATATAGAAGATAGAGTGATTCCTATCATCTATTTATTCAAGGTATCCCAGCTTAATGATATGCTATTAAGATAGTTGCTGAAGGATCCTTGAATACGAAAGTTCATTTCCCAATCTACTCTATTGAATGTCAATGAATAAGAGTGGATTGGAAGATGAACTCCTGTGAGAGAAAGGGCTTTGGGTATATGATCTAAAGGTAAAACACATAAAAGCACTCTCTTCTTTCTCTACCAACAATATGGACAAGTTTCTCTTTATATAGGCAAAAGGTTCCAACAAATATAAAACAGTCATATTTATGACAGAGTTTGATATCATTAAGCAAGGTCGCTATCATCAAGCGTATACTCTCGATGGGATTGACTATTCGTTTCATAACACAAACTCAAATGTCATATGCTTTTGAAACCCTTTGCCAGCTGGTCAATGAGATCGATACTGATGTCAATGTCACTGGATTTTGAACTCTAATTCCATCGATACTGGGATCGATCTATCGACATTTGAAGCATGATAGAGACAAGTCTTAAAATATTTCAGGTTTTTAGGATATGATCGGGGACCAATCGATGCCATCGGAATTTGAATATCGATGATATCGAGGCCGTGTCGATGAGATTGATAAATCGTATAGATTTACTTATAAGCATGTTAGACAGTTTGTGTCCAGTCTCGATCCAATCGACTAGACCTCGATAACATGGACATAAGAATATTGATTCCTCGAGTGGCCCCCGATCAAAGTTAAAAACAACCTGAAATATTTGCTGGAAGAAATGCACGCCCACTATCGATATGACCGATGGCCTTCCGATATGATCGAGATTTGAATTCAGATTGAATCGGGAAAGACATCGATTTGTTGAAGCACATAGTGATTTTCTTTAAAACAACAGGGGCGTCGAAAATCTACCTATCGATTTTATTGAGCCACTTCCGATGGGCTCGATATTTGAATATTGATGATATCGATGGATGTATCGATAAATCGATAAATCTGTCCAGATGAGTATGTGGTTGCTGGACACTTTTAGTTCTCTTATTGATAATATTGATCATGTGTAAGGAGATCGACAGTGCAGGTCGATCATATCGAAATGTATATCGATACAATCGATAGGGCAAGCAAACTTAGAGATTTTTTTTGATGTTTGAAAAAGTTCACTTACCCAAAAATCATCATATGTTCTAACTTATTTTTAAGGGTTTTAATCACCTGGTGTTTTGGCACATGGGATGTGTGGCTATGATTTACCTATGGCAAGCTTCCACACATTCGGTTGAGGCAGGTGCTTGAATTGGAGGCTCTGTAGTTTGACTGACTCAATACACACGGTAATTGATAGACGAGGGCACTAACAGGTGTAATTTTAACCTGCACCTTGATTTAGGCCGCCTCAGTGACCTATGGTACCACAGCCAAACCGTTCTCAATAGGCTCGGATGCATGCACTTATAGCAGAGGCATCCGAGACAGTAGAGGTGGCACCAATGGCTTTTGAGGTCACGGTATAGATCCTAGGTATTCTAGTCTTCTTATTAGTGGAGCCGGGTCCACTTCCTTCCATCATATCATGCGCAGCAGTCAAGCGACTAGCGTTGGGTATAGTTCCTACGAAGGGAGTGAGAATCCTTATTGCCATAGGGATATTTTCTGACATCACCAGGATTTGCGAGGGTTGCTCGCTAGATTTAGGAAGCAGGACGATACTAGTTGACCTGATTGTTACCCCCCTGTATCATTACAACGTTATCCTCGGTATGGACTGACTCACTGAGATGAGAGTAGAGATCGACTGTGAGGCTAGGGTAGTGACAACCCATGGACCTGATGACACGACTTTTACTTTCCCTGTTTAGGTCAGTCATCCTTCCCATTTGGGTTGTTATGCTTCTCTATTGGAGAGTATTAATGGTCCGATGCTTGGGAACACTCTTGTAGTTCAGGATTTTGAGGACATGTTCAGTAAGATACCTGGACTACCTCCTCAGCGCGAGATTGATTTTTTTATCGATCTAGCGTCTGGTGCGACACCCGTTTCGTGACCAACTTATCGCATGCCTCCATGTGAGATGGAGGAATTGAGGAAATAGATCGATGATCTGTTGAATGCCGGATTTATACGGCCTAGTGTGTCTCCGTGGGGAGCACCTGTACTGTTTATGAAGAAGAATGATGGATCTCTGCGATTGTGTATTGATTACTGCAGATCGAACCAAGTGAAGATGAAGAACAAGTATCCTTTACCCAGGATAGATGATTTCTTTGATCAGTTGAAGGGGTCACAGTACTTCGCAAAGATCGATTTACAGTAAGGGTATCACTTGTTGCGTGTCAGGGATGAGGACATGCAGAAGACAGCTTTTAGGACTAGTTTTGAGCATTACGAGTTCCTTATGATGTCGTTTGGATTCATAAACGCACCGATCATGTTCACGGACTTGATGAATCGGGTGTTTCGGCCGTATTTATTCCAATTTGTCATTGTGTTTATAGATGACATCCTGATATACTCCAAGAGTGAGGAGGAGCACGAAGAATACCTGTGAGCAGTCCTAGATACTCTCAGGAAGAACAAGTTGTTTACACAGTACAAGAAGTGCATCTTCTGAAAGGAAGAAGTCAAGTTCCTAGGACACGTGGTGTCCAAGGAAGGGATAACGGTGGACCTTACTAAGATAACCGCAGTTCAGGACTGGGAGCAGCCCAGTTCGGTTACTAAAGTGAGGAGTTTTCTTAGCCTAATAGGCTACTATCGTCGGTTCATTAGGAATTTTTTCAAGATAGTCAGACCGTTGTCTCAGCTGAATCAGAAAGATCTCAAGTTTGCCTGGACTAAGAAGACTGAAGCAGCTTTTCAGGAGCTGAAAGACAAGCTGACGTTCTCCCCTGCGCTAGTATTGCCATAGCAAAGGGTCAAGTATACAATATACACCGACGCGTCACGTGTTGGTTTGGGTTGTGTTCTGATGCAGAAGGACAGGGTTATTGCCTATGCATTGCGACAGTTGAGGAAATATGAGGAAAACTACCCTATACACGGCTTGGAGTTAACAACCATCATCTTTGCATTGAAGCTCTAGAGACATTACCTCCACGGAGAGGAGTTCGAACTCTTTTACGACCATAAGAGCCTTAGGTACATATTCACGCAGAGGGACCTACATATGAAACAGCGGCGATGAATGGAAACCTTGAAGGACTTCAAGTTTGAGGTCTCCTACCATCCTGGAAAGGCCAACCTTGTGGTAAATGCATTGAGCCGCAAGAAGACTATAACATTTATGGCTTCGCTGATGATAGCAGAGTGGGATATGCTAGAGTTTGTGCCAGGCTTTGAGCAGAAACTTACAGTAGAGGAGCCGTTTGAGAGCGTCGCACATATTCGGGTGCAGCTACTCGTTGATGACAGAATTATCACAGCTCAGAGAGACGATGAGCTATTGGTGAAGATGAGAGAGCAGGTTAGCGATGATGAAGACTCGAAATGGAGAGTTGGTACAAATGCAGTTTTATGTTATCTGACCGCCTATGCGTCCCAAACCTTCATGACTTGAGAAGGGAAGTTCTTGAGGTTGCTACAATTTGAAGATGGCAATGCATCCTGGCAGTACAAAGATGTACCAAGACATGAAGCACGCGTACTGGTGGGATAACATGAAGGCCCACATAGGAGAGTATGTGTCTCGGTGTCTCAAGTGCTAGCAGGTCAAGGCAGAGTATCGCCGACCTCCAGGACTGCTTTAACCCATGCCTATAGCTGAATGGAAGTGAGATTTCATATCTATGGATTTTATTCCAGGGCTACCGAAGACGAGGAAGGGGCATGACTCCATATGGGTGATCGTGGACTGATTGACGAAATTGGCCCATTTTCTCCTGATTAGAGTTTCGAACTCAGTAGACGAGTTGGCCAGGTTGTACATCAAGGAGATTGTGCGTCTACATGGAGTTCTTATGGAGATCATGTTGGATCAAGAGATGCGATTCATATTTATCTTTTGGACTTGTATCCAGGAAGCAATAGTGTGAAACTGAAGTCAGTACCGCGTTCCACCCACAGATTGACGGGAAAACAGAATGGGTAAATCAGGTGTCGGAAGATATGCTACGAGCTTGTGTGCTGGATTTCAAGGACAGTTGGGGTGAGTATTGGCATGGCTCCATATGAGGCCTTGTATGGGTGTCCCTGTCGAGCACCGCATTGCTAGGCAGAGGTTGGCCAGAAGAGCTTGATTGGCTCAGAGTTAGTTCAGGCGACTTCAGAAAAGATCGACATTATCAAGCGTCGACTTCTGACAGTAAAGAGTAGACAGAAGAGCTACGCAGATATGAGATGGCGGTAGCTTGAGTTTGAGGTCAGGGACCACGTATTCCTGAAAGTTTTTCCAATGAAGGAAGTTCTTTGGTTTAACAAGAAGGGGAAGCTCATGCCGAGATTTATTGGCCCAATGTACTGTATGGATTTTCCCACACCACTCGTAGGCATGCACAACGTATTTCATGTGTCGATGCTGAAGAAATACGTCTCTGATCCTTCCCACATTATTAAATGGGAGCAAGTACAGTTGAGTGAAGAAGCGACTTATGTACTGCGACCGACGCGTATTTTAGATAGGAAGGAGCAGATGTTGCGCTGTAAAGTGATTCTACTTGTGAAGGTTCTGTGGACACACCACACTGAGCAGGAGGCTACTTGGGAAACGGAAGCCAAGGTCCGAAAGAACTACTTTCAGATTCTCGAGGAGTACGAAAAGGTACTAATTTCGATGATGAAATTTTTCTTTAAGGAGTGTAGATTGTAATGTCTCGAAAAAATTCATACAAAGACCTGAGTACCACCTCAGGTAGAAATCACAAAGGACCAAATCCTTTAGAAGTTAGATATGAATTAACTAAGTGCTAAACTAGATTATCTGTGAAATTTGCACTAATCATTTTAAATATAATCTGTAAGACCCAAAATGAGTAGAACCATTAACACTACATTACTTAAAAACTTAGGATCCATCTCAAAATCTAATTGCTCTCAAGAGCACTATGAAACTCTGTATCGGACCTGGACCGCGCGTCAAAAGTCCGATTACCTCGAAACTAAACGATTATGACCGCCTTACTGGACTTAACAACCATCTTGGAAATTAAGTCCTAAACGTATCCAGAAATACATAACTTGAGCCTGGAGTGAAGTGTGTGAGAAACGCGAATATCTTTAGGAAATGAACTAAAACTTAAGTGAATTGAGTCATTTACTTACAGGCCGAATCTAAGTATTTAGACCCAATTATACCCTCAGATCAGGAAAAATTTCTAATACAGGTCAGTGCACTTGTGACCCCGATCAAGTATAGGTGATCGTTGAATTGAAACTGGTCCCTCGCGGCCGATCCACTGATATGATTGAACCGAGATCTTAACCTAACCTAGATCCAATGTCAGGAAGCTTAAGTCCAATCGCATGTAGAAAAGGGGCCTCTAGATTAGCTCCGTTGGACTGAAACGACCAGTCTTTGGCTATAAACTAAGTATACCATGGCCTTAGGGCCATTCCCATCAATTCTGGGCCTATATAAGGGCCTTAAACCCTCTCTCCCTTCACATACGAATTTTCAACCCTAGGAGAGAGAAGAGAGCAAAGAGAGAAGGAAAGAGAGAGAAAGTGAGAGAGAAAGTGGGGGACTGTTCCTAGGATCTTTTCCTGCCACTCCACGTGCTTAACCACCGCTTCCATATCGTTATACCGGTGATTCTGATCCTATTGTTGGATGAGAAATTCAAACCCTAAATTGTTTTAGATATTCAAATAGAGTAAATGGTGAAATAGTAAACATATTTTATGCTATAAGTTACCGTCGTGCTGTAGATAAAGACTTAGGGTTTAAACTGAGTTCGTTATGAGTCTACCGGCAAAAGGTGCAGACTATAAATGCTTAGGTTATGATATTCAAGGCTTTCAATGTCAGTAATGATTTATGACTGACTTGATTGCTGTCACATGTGCGTAGATACGACGTGTTCATATATTACATATATATGTAAGGTATGTTGATTTTAATGCATCCCATGTGCTTGTTGAAATGTTTGAATAAGTATAGAATTATGATTTATGCTTGCCATGTTCATTGCCTGAGAATACATGATTGTTATACGTATGGTAAATCCTTTATAAAGGGATTTTCTACAATACCTGGTATAACTACTTTATTACATGTATATGATATGTATAGTCCAAGTGTTTGATAAAATGTCTGAATGAGAAGATGCTTGTTTAAATGTATGTAATGAAGGTGTTGAGATAGGATTTTCAATCCCCTTATCTATGGTTACAGTCTTCTTCATATAACCTATTTCATTACTGTGTGATTTATGGATGAAATATCTAAGTATGGTAACATGTATAATACGTGTTTTGTTAAATTGCTTAAGTAAGATTTATATTTGATTTTAGTTGTCACATGCTGTCTTTGGCTACTACATGCGAATACTATTGGTTGGAGTTATTTGGGACTACGACGTAGTCCAGGCGATCGGTAATGACTTCCGAGTTAGTGGCCGAGGTCGTTTCTCCACATCAAATAGGTTCGATGAATCCGAGTCGTACGCTGCTTGTCAATAATGGTTAGGCCACGTGGAGTGCTTACGCGCTCCATGTCGATCAACTCGACGTACGCTTGTACTAGTGGAGTTTATCAAGCAACTCGATTGGCCTAATGTATTTTAACCATGTATAGACGCTACTGTTTGAATCTAAGGTACCAACTTACAAGTGCAAAGCATGTTTAACCATGGTACCACGATCAGTTAAGACTCATGAGCTGGGCATGGTGGTATTGGACATCGTGGTCGAGCTGTTGGGACGAGCCTCCCCGTAGTATCCAGTGAGCAATCCAGACTCGTGAGCCAAATACGGTGGTATGAGACACTGTATTTGAGCTATTGGCCTATGATCAGGTGACGAGCCTTTCCTTTGTAAACTAGAGTATAAATCAGGCTTGCGCTGAAGTGACAAGCCTCTCCGTAGCTACCTGAAACTATCTATCGTATGTGACTAACTAGGATTAACGACCCTAGATGGATTATTGTTTGGGTACATGATATAAAGGGAGGTGTCTTAGCTTCTCAATCCTGATGTATGAATATGTCTAATTAAAAACTTGACTAACATGATCATGCATCGCATTGCATAATGCTTTGGCGAGGAAGTGCACAGAGGAAGGGGTGCATGCTGCGATTGTAAGATGATGTCGTAGAGGGAGTGTAGGCGAGGGCATGGATCATTATCACATACCATCTTTACATTAATAAGAGTACTTAGGACCTGATTGTTGTATTGCTTTATCATTACTGCTTGACTGAATTGATAACATGTTAACCTTTGCTTCATAGCTCCACTGAGTTGATTACTTACTCCCACGTTCTGAGACAGTGTTTTAAACATCAACCAGACTCTATGTTAAATGTAGATACTGGCACAACGTATGAGGCCAAGCCAGACTTTTACGATGATGAGGAGTTTTCATACATGCAGTTATCAGGTGGGTTTATGTAGGCCGCTCTAATTGACGGGATTACAGGGATATATGATTAGTGGGACATTCACATTTTATCATTTTGGATCTTTGGAAAAAATATATATTTATTCAGCTTAGTAATGCCATCATACTCTGGAGGTTGGGAAACACGTCTATGTACCTTATATATCCATTACAGTCTTCTGTTTGCGTAAATTTAAATATCTCTGGAGTATGATATGCTGTTTTGGTATAATCCCACTCATGTTTAGGGCACTAATATAGACAACACTTAATCTTCATTATTTGTGTTGCATAAGTGAATGTTGGAACTCAGGAGTTAGGCTCCTGCTCGACTCCTGATTTTCAGGGCGTTACATAACATCTCCCTCATCATTGAAACCAAGTGCGTCATGTGAGTGAAGTGTGTCATTATCATTATATTTGAAAGACACCCACGTCTCTTGATCATTCCTTTGGACCATCATCGAGATCGACTCTTTGGGAAATTGAACCATATGTTCATTAACGCAATACAACTCTTCATTGTCAATTTCAATATTCTCCATAATCGCATCACGTGAACCCCATTATTATATATCTTTTACAAGTTCTTGAAATCTCTAGAGTATGTTTTGCTGATTGAGTTCTAGAGTTTGTATGGAATTTTGAAGTAAATTTTCTTGGATTGTTTCTTTTTGGATCTCAGAGGTATGGGACCCAAGAAAATTGTCATTATGTTGCACTGTTGATTTAGCTTCCCAATATTGATGTTTTCACTCATCATAAGTAGGGAGTTGGGAATGAAGAATTGGGTTGGGTTGAGGATGAGGTGAACTAGCCTCCATTTGCTTATTGAGGCGTGATTTAAGCGCTTCTATCATTCTTCTGATGCCAATAAAATTGTCTATAGAACCTTGAGTAGACTCCTCTAGGATCATTTCTGATTGGGTTTCAAAGGTAGAGGACCCAAGAGAATGTTCACTATGATGTCTTGCTGGTTCATCCTCCTAACATTGATGTTTCCACTGATTGTAGTCATACGGGTCATAGGTGGGAGAATCTGATGGTTATTGATACGTATTATCACCCATAATATAATCTCTCATTATTTTCTTCTTGTCTGATGGGTGATAATAATTCTGACTCCCATAGTTATGATAACCCTAACATTTACGTACTATTTTCTTAATTTGTGGGGTGTAATTGTTCTCCCGCATATGATCGCGTAAGGATTTCTTAACTGGTAGAGCATTGTATTCCGTTTGGTTCTCAATGATGGTTTAAGAAAAATTTTGAGATAGTGGTCTCCTCATATAATCATCTGACAACCCTTCACAATTTCTCGCATTCTCTAAAACTAGCTCAATAATTAATGTTCTCACTCTTGCATGGTGAAACCCTAGATCTGAATCTAATCCTAAAAAACGAATAAAAGAAAAATCCTACAACAATATGGAAAGTAAGTAGAGGAGAAGTTAGAAGGAAGTTACCAAATTAAAGGAGATCTATGTTAGGATCCTGCAAAAGAAAAAGGAAAGTGAATTAGTTTCTAAAAAAGAAATAAGAAAGTTTCTAAAAATAAAAATAGAAAGATGAGTTAGTGTTTAAAACTAAAAAGGAAAAAAAAAAGCCCAGTTTCTAAAAACGAAAAAGGAAAGTTTCTAAAAATGAAAAAGAAAAGTTTCTAAACCTAGAAAGCTAAGTTAGTTTCTAAAAACAAATTAGAAATGACCCTTATCTTATCTAATCTTATCTTATCTTATCCCATCCTATCTTATCTTATCTTATCTAATCTTATCTAATCTTATCTTTTCATATCCTATCCTATCTTATCTAATCCTATCTTACCTAATCTTATCTTATCTTATCTTATCTTATCCTATCTTAAAATTAGAAAATAAATTAATTTCTAAAAACAGTAAAGGAAAGTTTCTAAAAAAACTTATTAGGAAAGTTTTAAACCTAGAATTAGAAAGTAAGCTAGTTTCTAAAAATAAAAGAAATCCTAAAATTTTAAAGTTTTTAAAAACAGAAAACAAACCCTAAAAATAGAAAATAGAAAAACTCTAATCTTAACCTAATTCTAAAACTAGTTAATCTCAGAAAAATGCAATCGTTAGTCCTCAGCAATGGCACCAAAAACTTGTTCACAACCTCAAGTGTAGGGTCGCGATGTAGTAATAATCTCGGTGAGACTGAGGTCGAATCCACATGGACTAATCTCATGTTTTTTCTGAAAGAAATTAGAACTAGAACTAGAAGAAGATGAAAACCTAAGTCTGAAAGTATAGAGAGTAATTGTGAGAGATTTAATGAAAAACTTAAGAAATTCAAAGGTAAAAAACTAGGGTTTCCAAGAATTCACTTGTAAAGATCAGGGAGATCTATGCTTGATTCAATGACGCAACTAGAAGTAGAGTCCCATCTTATCCAATTGGATGATATATCAGTAAAACCAAATTTGAACTTCCATTGACCTAATTCTCAATGGAAGAGCGGTGTTATGCCCCAAACTCAGAAACCGGGCTCACAAAATTTTTGATCGCTGAATCTGGTGTCGACAGCCTCCATAGTACCTCATTCTCAGCTCGCAGCACCTATACGCCAGATTCTAATCCTGGGATCCTACAAGGAGGATTCTTTTTCCAATGTACATTTATCTTGTAAGAAACATAACTATAAGTGTACCCAAATTATAATGGCAACATCATCATCACATATCCACTAATATAAATAGTTGAATACAGTGCTGAAAGGGGAATACAAGGTAAATGCCAAGAGCTCCAGAAGCTCTACCGCATGCTTCTCCCTCAACTTGATTGTGTCCTATCGTCACCTGCACACATCTATCATACATAAGCTTATAGTATGCTTAGAGAGTGGTGTACGTGTGTGTGCAAGATAAGTGTCAAGCACACAAATATCAGCATAAGCGGAATGTTGGCAAGATTATAAGTCATTCAATATCAGAGTAATGTGAAAATATGCCGGTAAGTCCATAAATACTATCAGCCTTATCTAGGCTATGTGATGCAAAAATATAATGAGCCAATATCATATATTGAGGAAACAATGTAGATCAATTATACAATGTGGAGACATAGTAAGTTAAATATCATATACTGAGGTTGTAATGCAACATGCAAATCCTGCGAGTTCACGAATACTACTAGTCTCATCTAGGCCATATAAATGCAGAAACATAGCGACCTAAATATCATATGTTGAGGATGTAATGCAATATACAGATCATGGCGAGTCTATAATACCATTAACCTCATTCAGAATATGAAATACATGATCATAGTAAACCAAATGCTATGTGTTGAGAATGCAATGCAATATGTGATGAATGACCAAGCTAGAGCATGAAGTCGGGATGATAGTACATAGTATTGCAAGCTGTGGGGTCCATTACAAGGGACTTCTATCTAAACCAGTCCCATACCTAAATTTGGATAGCTAGACTCAATGTGATAAACTCCTAATCTCAGGTTTGTCGCATGCCTAATTAAAATCCTGGCCATTTCAAAGGTACACATATCAAATTAGTTACGCATCAACAACCAGAGTGGATAGTAAATGAATGAATGAGTAAAATGCTGAGCATGCAACTCCTGCTCAATAAGTCCATATATCAGTACCGTACATCTCTGAGATCATTGCAGAGTCTAGTGCACTTTATGCCACCTACCGCCGCATCAAGTGCACACACCCCCTTCCAACCGACCACGACACAGTGTGAAACGCTGCCTATTGGTATATGGCCCTCATGCGCTCATATATATCCACTCGGTTTAGACATTGGGGCGTCCTTTGGTACCAAGAGGGTTTAAGGACTTTCACCCAGGGACATTTATGGTGCCCCATGTAGAAAAAATTTTCAATGTCAAATCTAGCCATCCACGATATGCCTGTGGAGGTCACGACCCTGATGTCGATAGGGCGTATGGTAGTCATATTATAAAATGCGAGATGTATGAGTCATACCATCCAGTCATACATCTAACCTCTGTGTACCACGTGCCCATGTGGGGCAACTCCACCTATCAGAGAGTCCTATAAACAACCTGCCCAATGGCATATGTAATGGTCAATCGCATCTCATATCAAACATGCAGATGATGCGTATGGACATATAACATGATGCTATGCATGATTATTGGATATAATAATGATTGATCTCACACAATCACAATGAGCCTCTCACATCGCAATGAGCCTCATTTAGTCACAACGGGTCTCATATAATCACAATGAGCCTTATACCATCACAACACAATGGTTCTCACACATCATAATGGGCCTCATACCATCACAACACAATAGTCCTCGCATATCATAATGGGCCTCATACATATATAATAGGCCTCATACCATCACAATGGGTCTTACATGGTCACAATGAGCTTCATACAATCACAATGTGATGCTAACACATACTTAGTGTGTATACCAACATAGTCGTAATCAATGATTGGCCTATATATATGACGGAGTCCATAGAAGAACAATAGATCTAATCCATAATATGAGGATCGGTCCTCGAAAGTGTTAATAGCAAATTTAATACCACAGATCCTTCTACCCATGGCCATAGGTGATACTATATCCTGCTCATAATAAGGATGGGTCTAGATGGCCTACTCATGGGCCTCCAGTTTTGGGTACTTCTACTATCATCAAGCGAGACTTAAAGAATTGGGATAGCCCAATAAGGCAAGATGGATCATATTAATAATAGTGGGGACCCTATTAATTTGGGTTAACTCACTAAGGGGGAAATGAGAATGAGCCTAATACAATCACAATGGGCCTCATACCATCTCAATGGCTTGAATCATGATGTTATACTAGCACGTACTCATAATCGGCATCGATAATCAGCCTATATACAAGGCGGGGTCCATAGATGGACAACAGATCCATAACATGGAGGGTAAGTCCTCAACTGTGGATATACCAAATTCGATAGCACGGATTCCTCCGTCTACGGTGAGGATGAACTCTCCTCATATCAAGGTTGGGCCTAGTTGGCCTACATATAAACCTAAGGATATGAAAAGGGTTCCTTCTCCATATTATCATATGACCCACTAGATGCCCTAGGGAGGCCCAAAAAAGTCCTAGATGGACTCCACGATTAAAAAAAATAATTCCACGAGCAACCAATGGGGGCCCAACATTATGGGTTAACCCAATATGAATAGGTGGGTCATGCAAACATTAATGGGGCCCAATGATTAGGGTCAACCCACTTAGAGAATGATGAGAATAGGCTTAACAAAGGCCTAAGGGAAGGTCACAATGTGGACATTTAACCATCATTGTCCATCAATGTGGACATTTAACCAACATTGCTCCCAAGGAGTGGCCCACATAGAGCCACACGTATAGCGGGCCCATGACCTCATACACACCCCATTGGGCCTCATACAAAGGCCTCATATACATTGTATCACATCAAGCCTCTCATACATCACATCAAGACTCATTAAAGGTCACAAACACATCACAATGGGTCTCCTCACATGGGCTATAGAAACATCACATTAGGCCTCATCAAAGGTCACAAACAGATCACAATGGGCCTCCTCACATGGGCCATAGAAACATCACATTGGGCCTTACTCATGGGCCTCAAATACAACATATTGGGCCTAATCGATGGGCCTTAAATACCTCATTTTTGGGCCTCATCAATGGGCCACAATTATATCATAATGGGCCTCGCTAAGTGGGCCACAAATACAACACATTGGCCTCAAATATGACACATCATCAAGGTAGGCCCACCATAATGTTATTTTTCGTCCAATCTAATCATAAGGTCATAAAGACTTGAATTAGAGGGAAAATAAATTTCATATTGATCCCGAACTTCTAAGAACTCAAACGGGTTTCAATGGTAGACGTTTAACCTTCCACTATTTATACAATGTGGTCCACTTGATAAATGGATGGTGTGGATCACTAATGCATCACGGTGCGCCCCACGTAGCCCGTTAGATGGACGGCTGATATAATATGCATTAGGGTGGATCCCTCCTGGATGGTTTGAATGCAACACATACCTGTGATAGGGCCCATAGAACTTGCGGACGTCGATACCCCAGTTATTAGCTGGGCTAGTCCAGTAATTAGATGGCTTAGATATAACACATACCCACTAGTGGGCCACAAAACTTATTAACCTCAATGCAGCAACTATGTGGTTGGGTCCCCACCGTCCAGATGGATGGTGGGATACAATACATATAGCATGGTGGTCCACGACCACGTCCAGATTGCTGGACGGTCTGGATCACATCGTGTGGGGTCCATGCAGATGGACAGTGTGGATGTAACCCATAAAACTTGCTGACGTCAATACCATAACTATATAGCTGCTGTGGGTCCACTGGCCAATCTGTTTCTACAAAGGTGGGTCCCACCATAATATTATATATATTATAATATATATTATTATTACTATTATTTTATTTATTTTCCTTTTTTTTTGAATCATGCCAACATCCAGATGGTTGGACGTCTGTCCAATGAACGGTCTGGATTTACATACATCAAGGTAAGGTCCCACATGGCAGATGGATGGCGTGGCTACATACTCCTGGTGGAGTCCCACCTTGGATGGACGGTGTGATAGACATAAACATCAAGGTGGGCCACTGCATGGACAGTGCAGATACAACACTGCAGCATGGTGGTCCGCATAACTTACTGATGTCTATCAGTAGTGGGACCCACCGTCCTATAAAACGAATAGACAGCAGGGATATAAAATACATATATCAGAGATGGACCCCACCCCACATGTGCTACACATGTGGGTGGGTCTCACCCATCAGAAAAATAAACAGTATGGATATAACTCATACCTCATGAGCTAACCCACCATCCAGAGTTCTGGATGATGTGGATCTGCAACACATACACCATGGTAGTCCCCACGTGGGACCCATGAATGGACAACATGGTTGAAACACATGTATGAGGGGTGGGTCCACACGTGTGACCCACCTCAGCTTGGAATAAAGCTGATATTTGTTTTCCCTTTCATCAAGGCCTGTCCAGATGGACAAGCTAGTGGGTCTACCAGTGGACGGTCTAGTAAGGTGGGCCCAACATATGGATGGTATGGATATAATACATACTTCATGGTGGGCCACACACTCGCACACATCAGGTGGGCCACACACCTCATCATCATCATCATCATCACCATATGATAAGGAAAGGAGAGAGAGAGAGAGAGAGAGAGAGAGAGAGAGAGAGATGGGAGGAGCTTTGCCATTATGAACTCCTCCATGTACATACATCAAAATGGGTCTCATCACAAGTGGGCCCTCAAATGAAAATCAACGGTTGGATATCCTAAAACCACCCACCGATTAGCCTTCTTCTTAGTCCCTTGGCTTCCTTAGCTCCTATACTCAACCTTTGATGGTGAATGATGAAGATTGAAGGGTGGAGATGAGGATTTAGGGGTAGGGAGTGGGTCACACACTAAGCTTTCTCTCCTTAGAATTTTTCTCTCATGGAGGCATGGGATTTGGTGGAGAATGGGATGGGATGGAGTGATGTATGAGAGAGAGGGATGGTGTTATAAGAAAGAGATGGGTAGAGAGAGAGAGAGAGAGTTGACTTTGGGAATGAGAGAGAAATGGGTAGGGTATGGGTGTTGTAAGGGGAGTAATGGGATATGTACTTGACTTGAGGTGATTGATTGATGTGACGACTTATAGAGATTCTCTTAGAATTTACAATGCGGCGTTTCTGTGAAATATACGGGGGCCCACAACTCCATGTCCTGGGTATCGCATAGGCGCGCAAGACGCGGCGTCGCCGCAGTCGTAATGGTACAAGTCTTGTGTTAAGTCGACTTGAATCTAAAGAATGCGACTCACGGTCGCGTGCAAACACCAATTATAGGTCATGGGTTGCCAGAATTCGACGGGGAGAATCGCGAAAGCCTACGAAATGGTACAAACTAGGATACGGGTCTTACAAGCAGTGTGAGAACTAGAAGTGATTCCATCACAAAACCATGCCTATAAGACAATGACTCACAACAGGATTTACTAATCCCATAATCAATCTGAGAGAATTGTGAAAGTTAGGGACGATTCCATCATCGAATCATGCCTAAGGGATGGTGGTGAACAACAAGATTTTCAAGATTCAAAATTTTAAAACATGAAAAGAACATACTCAAAGCTATCAGAGATCTATTGTAATATAAGTCACAACAAACCATTAAAAACTGAAAGTATTTCTTATAATCAAACTAGAATCAAAGATAGTTCAACTTAAACATGAATCAAAGTAATATAAAATATCCCATTATCCTACAAGCTTCACCTCTTAGCCCTACCTAAGATGTTTAGCCAACCATAGACATGATTGAACTAGAATCTCTTAAGAAAAGTATAAAAATAACTAAGGAAAGGGAAGAAAAACTCTTAGCGATGGCTTCTTCACGCTTTTGCTCCACTCTACTAACCCTAGAAGATGCCTAGGAACATCCTAGGGAGTCCTATTTATAGTTGTGGAATTTCAACTTTCACACCTAGTTGAAAAATTCTAAAAATTGCCTCAAATTTATGCATTTTTTCAAAATAGACTTCACTCTGCACAATTACAAAGAATGCCCTAATGTTTTAGAATATGGTTCTTCAGGATACTTTCAGGAATATGTTTATTTTCAAGACAATTTGAGGATTTCTTTTCTTCACTTCAAGTCTTCAATGCTCTTCATTCCTCACTAGGTTTTCTTAGAACTTTGGCATGTGAATTCTTCATTTTTGGTCTCACAAGATCCATCCTTGTCTTTGGTGATTCTTGAGCGTTAAATTCATGCTTTTAGTATCATTTTCAATCCAAGCTCTTAAATTCACCTTGTAACATAAAAATGATTAAAATAAAACATTAAGCATTATCATGTTCATAAAACTAAGTAATAAATGGAGGATAATATGCAATATTTGACCCTCAACAATAATCCAGTAATAAACATATGAGACTTAAAATTAAGTAACTTTAAAGTTAAACTATAAAAAAGAAAATGAGGTTATAATCCTTGAATTTACCTATAAAGCATAAGATGAGGCTTTAATCCTCAGATTTTCCTATAGGACTCACTTAATGAAGCTAAACTCCTCATATGTAACTATTAAACCCATTGGAAGCTTCTACGGTCAACTATTTGAGTTGTTATGGTCTCCCAAGTCTTTAGGAGGGACACCATGGTAGAGGCCATTAGAACATGTAAGTATTTAAGGTCTTTATCACTAGAGGAATCTTACTAGAGGAGTCTCATAAATAATCAAGCATATTCATGCTTTAAGTGTTCGTAATAGTGAGATAAGTTTAAACAAATATAACATTAATTCCTTAGCATGCATTAACACATTTCTTTCACCTCTCAAGCAAAAATGAGTTGGGAAAAGTTTTCCATTGTTATTCAAAGCAGTTATTTGTAATAGTTAGGAGGTTCTGTTCCTTGTTTGTGGTCTAAAGGGATTTCATTATTTGTAATAAATATGTACATGTGGGGCTACCATAGTAGGGTGTGGAGAAAGGGAAGAGACCATTTTTTAATTCTCAAGCATAACCCTTGAATCCATAAAAAATATCTAAAGATGAAAAATAAAATTGACATTATTGATGAAAAATTTGTTTAAAAAGTCCTTTTATATGACATGTATAAGCCTTAAACTCTAAATTCTTAAATTTCTAAAAATAGTAAAACTTTCACTAAAAATAATAAATGACTTTGCGAACGCCCTCCTACGCGCGAGTATACATGGCGGAATGGTTCGTTTACTTTCTTGGCTTTTTTCATTTGTCTATCGGTTCTTATTTTGATTTGATTTAAATGAAGGGTTGACTTAGATATAATTGTACGTTTGACTTGGAGTCAACACTAGCCAAATGAAGCTTGGAATCAATGCCCAACTAGAAACCGTAGAATTACTCAAAGGTCAATGAATCGTAAGATTCCCTAACTCAAGTGACTCTTATGGTTGTTCTACGATCGTAGATTCTGGGTAAGGGTCTCAGTTACATAAAAAAAACCAGATTCTAAATCTTTTTTCATCCGTGTAATGCACGGTATCTACTTGTGGGATTTTATAATTTTTAAGAGGGATTTAGCAGAGTTTAGCTGTGCTTCGCAGAGTTTAAGACTCTGGGCAGACAAAAAAGGAGATAAATGACACCTAGCCTTACTGCATAAGGTTTAATACCCAAGGTAGGCAAAATAAACTAAAAAATATATATAGAAGAGAGTGCAAGAGAGAGAGAGAGAGAGAGAGAGAGAGAGAGAGAGAGAGAGAGAGAGAGAGAGAGAGTTGTAGAATAAAGATAAAAGGAAATGAGTTTGTTGTTTCATGTTTCTGAGATATGTGGACTAGAATGCAAGTTGATTTGAGATGTGTGAAGGAAAAGGGAAGATCCGACACCCTTTTCTGCAAAAGTATATGGTCAGATATCCTCGATCCTAGCCATACTCTTTAACTTTAGTAGCTTCTTTGACTTAGAGTATTCATGCTTTTAGTTGGGTAGAGTAATGACATTGTCAAACTTTTTTTTTTTTGGGGGGGGGGGGGGGGGGGGGGGGGGGGGGGAGCGAGTTGTCGCAAAATCATCTTTGAGAAATTACTTTGGCAGAACTTCAACAGCTATTCTCATTTCCTTCGAGTGTCTCTGGACACTCTCCTTTGAACCATATCCTAACACTCTATAATCTCCGTCCCTATGAACTCTCTAAACCTCCCCAAGGTCCGAGCCTTGATGCTACTTAAATAAACAAGCATCTCTCATGCACAACAATTAGTTGGAACTACTAGAGAGTCACAAGGTTACCATGGTGGCGTCGATTGGCTCGTATGACAGTTAGTAAAGAAATGGCAAGAGAGAATTAGTTCAACTTGGATACGATGCTCATATCACCATCTTTATGGATACAAATTACCAACCACTGTATCGAGGCTGATGTTGTTGGTAATTCCGACATGTTTCACCCGATCATCTTGGGTTCGTGGTCCCTTGTCGTTCTGCCACATGTGTACCCTGCTTTTTGCTAATTCACCCCAATGGTGGTCTTTAATGAACACTTTTTTAGCCTCATAGTTCCTTGCTTGAGGTCCTCACTGAAGGCAATAGATGAGATGCCATCTAGGTTAAAGTGAGGTGTTTACAGATTGTAAGACTTTTATCCTAGACCGTACCGTTCCGTTGACTTCTGCGATCCTTCCGGTCGAATTTCGGCAATCTTCGACCTGTATTCGATGTTTACGCTTGAACCTAACCCGAGTCCCGCATTTCAGAGTCGACTTGACCCGAAACCTATACCTTAGCAACCGCGCCGTCGCCGCGGTTCTAACGCCGCGTATCGTGCACCGACCCGATACCCAGGGTAGAAGATATAGGCTCGCGTTCGATTCGAAGAAACACTGCACGTTGCGAATTACGAGGGAATCTCTACGAGATGTCCCATCAATCAATCAATCAATCCCATCAATCAAGTACACCTCATACATTAAGTCAAGTACAACAACCCATACCCTTCTCTTACACAAGCATGCCCAAAGTCAACTTTCACATCACCTCATCCACCACCAAACTCATCACCCATCACACCTCACCTATCCCATATCATCCCATCACTTCACTCTCTCTCTCTCTCTCATTTCTCAAATCTCCCAAGCAAGAAATTTCACACGTCCAAGTCCTCTCTCCCTCTCACAAAAGCCAAGTGTGGCTCACCTTCCCTACTCTCTCATCTCTCATCTCGACCGTTGATCCATCATCTACTACCGTTAAAAGTTAAGTAAAGGAGCTAAGGAGGCTACGGGAGCAAGAAGAAGGAAAAGAGGTGGGTGATTATCATTCATTTTAATTTTTAAGGGCCCACTTGTTGTGGGACCCACTTGATGTATGTGTTGTATCAATGGAGGGCCCATAGTGGCGGGGTCCCTCCTTTCCTTCCCTGTGTTTCTCTCTTGTTCTCTCTCTTTCTCTCTCTTTATCCTTCCCCTAAAATGAAGTGGGCCCCACCAATTCATGATAAATCTACTTCATCCATCAAACGGTGTGGCCCACCACATCTTAGGTGAAATGATATGTAACATATATTATATTATATATATATACACATATATATAGGCATATGGTGGGCCACGTACGTGTGGGACCCACCATGATGTCGTGATTGTTCACGCAGGGATGCTGGACGTATGACATGGAGTGTGTGTAGCGACTTGGGTGTGTATTGACGGCTAACAAAACCAAATAAAATATTATTTATATTAGTAGTTGGGGTAGACCACTCATGCAGGCCCCACTTTGATGCTTGTACTTAATCCAAACCGTCCATCCTCTTTCTCAGATCATTTTAGTCGTTGAGCCAAGAGATGAGGCCGATCCGATAATCAAGCGGGCCGTACCATAGTAAACAGTCGTGCTTACCGTTAAAATCGCTGGATATTCTTATTTACTCACCAAATACTTTGCATATTAGACTCAAATAGTTGGTCTTGAGGCATGGAATCCAATGGATGGTATGGATCCATCTGATGTGGGCCCCACCTGGGAAAAACCACGAAAACATTCAATTTCAAAAAAAAATAAAATAAAATATATTTTTGGCAGCAGCTTCTGCTGCTGCCGCTGACACGCCAGGCCGCAGGAGCGTCCTGCACTGGAGGCTGACGGGCGGACGGGCTGGGTTCCCACGGGTCCCAGCCGTGGACCCCACTGTGATGCATTCGAACATCATCACCATGCAATTGAAGGGTCCCCTTTGAATAGGGGTCTTCCCCAAAGATCAGCCATATACGGGACTCAGGTGGGCCATACCATCTAAAATCATGTGAAGACATGCCTGAAACATATAAAAGCACTTGGTGGGGCTTACCTGAGATTTGGACATGGATGAAACTTAGTCTGAACCCTCCGTCGGGTGGAACACACATAATGAACGGGCTGGATTGGAGAACCACCTTGTAGTGGGTCCCCAACCGCGGCCTCATGAATAGTTTGGATGGCAATAAACATTATGGTGGGCCCCTGGCCACGTTGCATGACAAATAAACATACAGTGGGCTCCACGTACGTGTGACCCTATTAACAGATTGGACGTCAAGTACACATCACGGTGGGCCCCTCCCCTGACCGTGTGGCCCCTGTAAATAGATTGGGTGGCAGATGAACATCACGGTGGGCCCTGGCCCACGTGATCATACGAACAGGTTGGATGTCAAAATAAATATTCCAGTGGACCCCCAGCTTTCCCAGGTCCACATGATTTTTTTAATGGATTGGATGTCAGATGAATATCACAGTGCCCCCCCTGACTGTGTGACCTTATCTAAAGGTTGGGTGGAAAATAAATATTAAAGTGGGCCCTCCCTGTCCATGTGACCTTATGGATAGATTGTATGGCAAATAAGCATTTTCAGTGGGCCCATGGTCCACTTGACCTTATGAATAGGTTGTATGGAAAATAAATATTATGGTGAGCTTCCTTGGTCCATGTGACTTTATGAATAGATTGGATGGAAAATGAATATTATGATGGGGCCCCATGGTCATGTGACCATATCAACAGGTTGTATGGAAACTAAACATCATTGGTGGGCTCCATGGCTGTGTGAACCGATCACGACTTGAGTAGAAAATAAACATTTCGGTGGCCACCACGATATGAGAGCGACCCCACCATGATGCTTGTATTTCATCGATTCCGTCCATATGTTCTATATCCATGTTGTCCATCTTATTTGAGGCCCACTTTGTTATATATGGGCCCATGTGTGTAGGCCCATTTGATGTATTTGTGGCCCATTGTTGAGGCCCACTTTGGTATAAATAAGGCCTATGTGATTAGGCCCATTTGATGTACATAAAACTCATGTGATTGGGCTCATTTTTAATGCATACTGAGGCCCATGGGTTATGACTCATTACAAAGGACCTAAGGCCCATTGGTGAGGCTCATTAAGGTGATCCACTTGATGAATGTAAAGCCCATATAATATGGCCCAGTTGATGTACTTAAGGCCTAATTGGGGGTAACTAGGCCCATTGCAATGTGTGATCCCTCCATGGCATATGATGATGTTTATAGCAAGTAATGCCTTGAAAACAATGATGGTTAGATGATCACATTGTAAGGATGACGACAGTTAAATGTCCGCACTGTCACTCTCCCTAAGGCCCACTAATAGGCCCATACTTATAGTAAGTAGGCTGTCTCGGCCCATCTCAGTTATACACAGAGCCCATCTCTATATACATGTTTAGTATAGATTCATGATTCATTATCATACACATCATATGTATGACTGATATGAGGAGTGACTGATCATAGCATATGCCTTCAGGTGAACTGTTTATGGACTCCCTAATAGGCAGAGTTGCCCTACATGAGTGCATGGTACACGTAGGACTGTTGCATGACTGGTAGTATGACTCATGCACTTGCACTTGTTTGAATGTGATTATTGTATGCCCTAGCGACATCAGGGTCATAGCCTCCACAGATGCATCATGGGTGGCTGGATTGGATACCGAAAATATTTGGTTCTAGCATACGGGCGCCATAGATATCCCTGGGTAAAAATTCTTAAACTCGATGGTACCAGAGGATGACTCCAACGTCGAGACCGAGGGGATACACGAGCACGCGAGGGCCGTATACCAGTAGGCCACGTCTCCCACTGTGTCATGGTCAGTTGGAAAGGGGTGTGACCTTACCCGCCTAAGTGAGGGGGCAACTTCTAGGTTGAGTTTGACCAGCTTGAGGAATCGGTCCGCTATCGATGAGCCGGGCCTGATATTGGTAGGCGGATAGTGAGGTCTCTTCTTCTCTCCCAGTTGTGCGTTCAGATAGGGACGACAAGCTGGCATAGAGTGTACTAGACCCCGGTGATTATTCAGAATGAAAACTGCATTGATATGTGGATAAGGATTGATATGCTTGACTTGCATTCTGCATCGCATGGCCTTGATGTGGCCGATCACATTCACATCTTGCACTGCATAGCCTTGGTACGGCTGATTGTATTCATGTATTCATCAGCATGATTCTGCATTACTCTGACCTTACATTCTAAGCACGCTTATATTGCTCACACACTTACACCACCCTCTAAGCTTTCTATAAGCTTATGCACGATTGATGCGTGCAGGTGATGCCAGGACGCAACCTTAGTCTCGCCGTCGTTGGAGCGTGCAGCCGAGCTTTTGGAGTTCCCGTACTTGTATTATCTTGTTTTCCCTTCAGACGCATTGCACTCAAAAGTTTTTGATCATAGTGAATTTTGTGGTAGTGTTCTTGTGGTTATTGTTCGTGGGTTATGCTTATGTTATGCTCATTATGAATTAAATGGATATTAGAAATCCTCCTTATAGCATCCCAGGATCGGAACCTAGTATATGGGTGCCAGGAGTCGAGATGGGGTACTACGGAGGCCGTCGGCGCTAGATTCAGCAATCGAGAATTTTGTGAGCCCGGTTTCTGAGTTTGGAGCGTGACACAGATGCCCCTTTGGCAGAGGTTGTGTACAATCGAGTGCCAAAGTGAGTAGACGCCCCACCATGAGCGTTAGACTTAGACACGATCAGGTCTTATTCTAATCCGAGCGTCATTGGCGCTTGTTTGGTCGAAAAATAACTATGACATCTATCAAGGGTTAGGGACAATGTTGCGATATATCCCTGTGCTTTTTATGGCTTTATGGGGCATCAAATCATAACCCTTTCACGTCGTGATTGGCATTTGTTGTAAAATATCAGCTTTAGGCAAGAATTCTGGATGGAAGCGTAGAAGATTCAGACTTTTTTTTTCATCATCTTTTTCATTAGGCGTCAGTATGGGCTCCCACCCATGGTTCGAGAGCCAATCGAGGCTTGGTTATCAGTGAATATATTATCGTTCACCCGACACTCAAAATTGATAGCTCAGTCCAACAATTTCCCCATGCTTATGGCGCATTGATGATGTTCTTCCTCTTGCTCTAACAGCGATGGAGCGTGTCATCAATTGTCCCTCATGACCACAACTCGCGGTCTTCTTAGCTCTAATGGGGGTGGAAGTGGATGTGGATGCTCCCGAGTCACCCTTTTACTTTGTTTAACACTCTTGAAGGGGACCCACTTCTTCGGTTGTACTCCTCTTCTTAGCCATAAGCGAAAGAACCAAAGGAATAAAAAAGAGGATATGGCAGAGAGAAATGCCACCATCTTGATGTTAGGGTTTATCGATTCCAGAATGAGAGGGAAATTGAAAGTTCTACCACATATATACCCAATACTCACAACAACTACATGCATGATCAAGCAAGTCAGGTACATACACCCTGATCCATAGCTCAAGTGGTAGACTAAGTGAAGGATACCTCGTTTCAACACTGAGGTCTTGGTATCGATTCCCTAGTGGGGGTGGCCAACAATGAAGTGTGAACTGATTGTGGGGTGTACTAACAAGCTAACAAAAAAAAAGAAGCAAGGTACATGAAAACAACAAAATAAGTCTATATCACAAAAATAAATTATACAATAGTTTAATAGTGCCTTATAAATTAAAATGTAGATACAATAGTCAATCATAACCATCAACGTGGGAATGTGTAATGGAAACTACATAAGGATTGGATGAATCAGGTATCATATCATCCAGTGCCAATGGTAGATACCGCATGATTTCTAGTGGATTACGAAATCCATTACATTTGTGGGCCCCACATTGTGGGCCTTATGTTACCACATCTACTTTCGATTCCAGAATGAGTTTTGGATGATTTTAGGGGAATAAGGACATTTGGAAGAGGGATGAGTGTAAAAGAAATGACCTAAAGGGCTTTTGAAATAACCTTAGGTACCAAGTGTTCGGGTTAGGTTCGGTTGACCGAACCCTATCTCAGTTAACCGAGCCCCACTTCCTAGTTTGTAAAAAAAAAAAAAAAATCAGTTCAGGGTCCCTCGGTTAATCAAGTTCTTGTTCGGTTGACCGAACCTTTTAGACGACCTTTTTAAGAGAAAACATCTAGCACTCCTCGGTTGACTGAATGTTTCTTTAGTCAACCGAACTTCATTAGCTAGTTGTTGAAAAATTCTATCTGGAATTCGTCAATTGACAGAGCATTTCCTCGGTTCTCCGAAGTTCACTATTTTATTTTTTTGCAAACTTGTTCCAATGGTCTTTTGTTCACCGAAAGAGTGTGGGTCGATTGAACCTTGTTGGACCAAAATTGTTTTAAGGGTATGATTCTTAGACTTCTACTCCAAAATTTTCCTTTTTGGGTCTCATGTATACCCATTTAAGTTGTCACATGATGAATTTAGGTGAACGAAGGTATTTCACACTTGATATTTGTAGGCAGTTCCAAGCGTAGGACTACGCTGTAGTAATAAACTCGGTAAGACCAAGGTTGATCCGTAGGGAATTAGTGAGAACACAGTGAAAGCTAAACAAATTTATGGGTTTTTAATCCATCAGAAAAGGAATTAAACAATTATAATAAAAGCAACTAAGGATTCAGGAATCCCCAATCAATGAAATTTGAATTCAATTTGTCTTCTCAAGTTGATAACTCAACTAGAACTAAATTCCAATCCATTCTAATAAGAATATATAGCAGTAAACTCAATCACAATATCCAACATAAATTAAAATTAAGATAGGTTGATCTCTCATGAAGATCTAGGCAATCAATCACAGGGAATCAAAAGCATCTATTGTACCTGGAGGAGATAATAGATCAATCAAATTTATAGATTTATTCCTTCTCCAATCTAGGAATTCAATCACATCTAATCATAATTTAACATGAAACTCTAAAAACTTTAATTGAAAATGAATTAAATATCATAAATCCATCAACAGGTTTCTCTCTTAGCCTTCGCTAAGAGATTAACCAAGCATGACTAACATATTATACAAAAATAAAAGAAGAACATGAAAAACAAACTAGAATTGAAGGATTGAATAAGAAGAAAAACTCCGTGGAAGCTTCACCACTACTTGGTCTCTCTCCCAAGCACTAATCATCCTTAGAATGGCCTAAAACACCTCCTTAAATAGGAAAATCCTGCATCAACTTTAAACTAACTTCAAAATCATGCACTTTTGTTATGCTTCAGTCACATCGACGAACACCTTTGGTTAGACCGAAGTCGCATCAAAGCCAACCAAATGTTCCTTCAGTTGGAGTTGAGTTTCTCTAAAAAGTCTCTGAACTCTGTCTCCTTTCGGTCAGGCCGAACCACATTTCGATCCTATTGAATATCACTTCGATCATATTGAATGATCCTTTGGTTGAATCGAATGAGTCTTGAAATCAACTGTTTGTTGTTGGATTATATTTGGCACTTTCAGTGGGACCGAACCTGACTTCGGTGAGACCGAATAGTCTGTTATTTGACTGTTTGGTTTTCTAGACTTCTCTCCATCTTTGGTAGTTAGCTTTCTTTGATCTTCATGACTTGAAATCTTTATCATAGAGTCCTAAATTCTTCAATTCTTCACACTTCATAATTTTTAGTCTTTAAATTGTTCATTTAAGCACATATTCTTATTTGGTTTCAAAATCACCTCGCATGCGAAAAACATATCTTATTAGCTCAATTTAACACTTGAATGCATGGGACAACAATGTATATGAGAGGATAAATATGCAATATTTGAGTCTTAATAACACTCCTGACCAGGGCTGTCATAAAGTTTAAATATCTAAGTTCAAGTTTGAAATTGAGTAAACATTGGGAATTTGATCTTAAGATTTATTGTTCTAATTTCTTAATCCTAACCATGTCAATGTCTAGATTATGATGAGTCCTCAACCCGAAGCTCAATTTACTTCTAAACGCATGCTCTGATACCAACTTTGTAACTCCTCGAATTTTAGGGGTCGAGTACACCTCATTCCCTAACGTTATAGGTGTTACTTTTATCTTTTGGAGGCACAATTTAATATCAAAATCAAAATGACATCAAACCCAATCGTAAAAAATCAAACTAAATAGTGTATTAAGTTCGAAAGTAGAGTGGTGCCACATCAATCACACAAAATATCCATGTAGTCATCCAAATAAATAGTAAAGTTAGTGTCTCATACCACCATGCCTGGCCTATGAGGCTTTGGTTATAGTATTGTATTACACTCTAACGGTTATAATTTGAAATTACAAATAAATAAAAAGTATGGTATCTCAAATTTAACATGGTATTTGGCAACAATTAAACATATATATACGATCAACTATGAATGTGACCTATCCGGTGGACCAAAGGGAACTATGACAAAACCTACATTGGGTGTAAAACAACACGTGTAGCCTTGACTACAGTCGGTTGACCGTGTTTTGCCTTGGTCGACTAAATATGCATGTGATGGCCAACCGAAAGGTAGACAGTCCATTATTCAAAAATTAAATAAAATTCAGAGCTTGATCCACAACATTCTAGATATATAGTATCATGTACATAGTCATAAGCATATATCATTCCAATAAACATCATTGTAAGTTAATTAGGTCTATACATAAACAGTTGATTAATAGGCTAAGAAGATCTGTATAATTACATCACACCAAGTAGCATAGATGAATTCTGACATCATGATTCTATACAATTCAGACATTTCACCAAGCATATTATCAACTCAGCAACAATTAACATAAATATTATTATAATAGAGTTATTCTAACGTTAGTAGCATAGAAAATTTCTACAGGTTCAAGAAATAACTAACTGTAACTATCAAGGGATGATATAGAGAAACTTAGAAGGAATAACCCTCATCTTTGAAGGATATTTCTATATCTGACTGCACCTACGGTTTAAGATTAGGGAAAGGCCTAAATTCCCTATATTGATTTCAAGGAAATTTCAAGTAAGATTAGAAAATTTACAAATTAAATCCTCAATCGCAATGTAGAAGATAGACTTACCTCCTATTTCTAGTGGAAGTTGATTCTAGCAAAAAATTCCCAAATTTCAACAATTTCAACAATTTCCCTATTTTAGCACAAAATCTCCAAATTAAAGCCCTCTCTTTCTCTTCTCTCAACACAACTCTCCCCTTTTAACACTGCCTAATCTTGCTTAATTAGGAAAATTTTGTATGAAAAAGGGGGGTTGCTTAAAAAGGGTATTTATAGTCATATTTAAGAGTTTGGTTGCCATAGAAATGGTGTTAATGGTTTATTAACACAAGGGTAGATTGATTTTGGCTTGTGGGGATCACTTTATAGTGCACAGGTCAATCCAAGTCATAAAATGGTTGTTCTAAGTGGCGATCTACGTAAGGCTATGCTCACCCCATATTTCGGTCATGCCTATCGATGAATACAATTAAAAGATCAATTTAATGGTGGTCGATCTCAAATCAAGGTTGTGGCTATAGGAATATTAGTAGAAGGGTAGTTAATATTGGTATCCTCGGTTTGATCCCTAAATTAGGTGGATAGTAAATCCAACCCGTGCTACTTCTGGAGTTCGCTTTTCAAAGCCCTGAGTTGTTCCTTGAGATATTCCCTGAGCTAATCAATTTTAAAGGGACCTGACTGGAGGGGGTTTGCCCCCTGCGATGTTTGCACTGCTTCCTTCTCATAGTTGTCGACCTTGTCAACACCCCTATGACTTCTGCTTAGGTGAGGTTGGACCTAGTTATTGCTCCTGTTAGGGGGAGTGTGTTGAACTGGAATTAGGAGGGGGAACTACAAATGAGAAGAAGTATCGATTCCAGGAGAATGCTGGCTATTGGAATCTATATACTGTGACTGACAAGACTGTAACTGAGTGAAATATAAAGGTTAGAATTGAGATTGGCTCCCATCAGGGGGAGGATGCTTAACTTGATTAGAATATGAATGTTGGAAATAAAAATGACTCCCATTAGGGGGAGAATGCTGGATTTAACTAGAACATGAGTGCTAAAAACTAAGGCCAATTCCCATATTTTTGAGTCGGGCCCTGGCTAGTGGCTAGCAAATTTCCATTAGAGTTGCCATTTTGTGAACGCCCTCCCACATATGAGTATACACGAAAGAATGATGCCCTCACTTTCTTAGATTTTTTTGTTTATCTGCCAATTATAGTTTTGATTTGATTTAAATGCATGGTTAACTCAGATATAAAAGGTACATTTGAATTAAAGTTGCCATTAGCTAAATGAAGCTTAGAATCTACGGCTGGCTAGAAATCGTAGAATCGCTCAAAAGTCAGGGAATCGTAAGATTCTCCAACTCAAGTGACTCTGTGGTTGGCTGCAACCGTAGATTTTTACTAAGGGGCTTGATTATGGAAAATGAAGAGATTATGCATCCTTTTCAACCCATGCAAGTCATAGTATTTACTTTATGGGATTTTACAGTTTTTAAGAGGGATCTAGTAGAATTTTTAGCATTATTGCATCTATCTTTGTTTTGCAGAGTTTAAGACTCTGACCATGCAAAAAAGGAGATAAATGACACCTAGCCTTACTGTGCAAGGTTTAAGACCCTAGGTAGGCAAAGTAAAAAAAGATTGGGGGGGGGGGGGGGGGGGGGGGGGAGAGAGAGAGAGAGAGAGAGAGAGAGAGAGAGAGAGAGAGAGAGTTGCAGAATAAAGATAAAAGAAAATAAGTTTACGTATTTTTTATGTTTCTGGATTATGTGGATTGAAATATAAGTTGATTTGAGATATTAGACAAAAAAGAGGGAGTTCCAACAACTTTATCTACAAAATGGATGGTCGGATGTCTCCAAACCTAACCCTACTCTTTAACTTCAATAGCTTCTTTTGACTTGAAGTATTCATGCATTTAGTCGGGTAGAGTAATAACAATGTCAGGCTTTGGAGTGGGCAGAGGAGTGAGCTGCTACATAATCAACTTCGAGAAATTACTTTAGCAGAACTTTGAAAACTTTTCTCATTTGCTCCAAGCCTCTTTAGACACTCTCTTCTGAACCCTCTCTTGGCTCTATGTTTTCTCTGACCCTTTGAACCTCCCTTGCATCTGAGCTTGGGTGCTTCTTAAATAGGCGAGCATCCCTCTGGCATCATGATTAGATGGAACTGTTTGAGCGTCATCAAGCCACCGTGGCAACATTCATTGGCTTGAAGGGTGGTTAGTAAATACATGGAGAGTGGAGAATTAGTTTAGCCTGGATATGGTGCTCAAACTATCGTATTCATGGATGTGGTGTTCGGACCACCATATCCATGGATACGGATTACCAGCCATCATATCTAGGCTGATTCTTTTTGTAATTTCGGTGTGTTTCACTAGATCATCTTGGGTTCGTGATCCCTTATTGTTCTACCACTTGTGTGCCTTGGTTTTGGCCAATCCACACCGATAACGGTCTATAGGGAATACTTTTAGATGCACAGTGCCTTACTTGGGGTCCCCATTGAAGCCAACAGATAAGATGTTATCTCGTTTAAAGTAAGGTGTCTATAGACTTCAAAGCTAACTCAAATTCTCTCACATGAAGCAAAATAAAAAATTAAAGATATTTCAGACTCTCTAAACCTTAAAATACCCTAAAAATGGTAAAATTTATAAGTTTTTGAAAATAATATATTTTGATTAAAAACTAAAAAGAAACCCCTAAATGATCTTTTAAAAAAAATAATAAAAAAATTGTTCATTTGGATTGATAGCCTTTGGCATTGGCTAGTTAAAGACATTATACACACGAAATGGATAACCGATCAGAAAGTTATCACAGTTAAACGTTATAATGCGAGTTTAGGTTTTTTTCCTTCCCTATATAGCCCATTTAGCCTAAATTTATGTGATGATCTACCGTTATAGTATGTCTTCTTTATTTTTGATAATAATTGATAGTGAAGACTTAGATGTCATATTGGAAATTTATACTTAGGATGAAAATTTAGAAAGAAAAATATTACATTTCATTTCTTTACAATCTTTCACATCCAATGTGCTCACTTCCACATCTTGTAATAATAAATTTACAATCGTGAATGCGTAAACATCAATTATAACTTCATTAATCTCTCAACATCCACTAACAACATTATTGTCTTCATTACCATTGACTTTTAATCTATGAACTTTGTTTAGGGTTGAGAAGGTATAACGATGTTGATGTTCATAGGATGATCATGGAAGTGTCAATTAACACGGGGTAGTTGTCATCATTATTGAAGCTTGATCTATGCACTTTGGTTATTACTTATAAAGTAAAAGGATGTTGATCTTCATTGTGATGATTGCAAAAGCATCAATCTCCTTAGCCATTAAGTCGTTTGTATCACCCATCGATCCCTTTTGTTGATCCATTTGTTGACTAACATTTTGATTTAATTGGGACCGCTTTTAGGTTGTTCACAAATCTTTTAGTTGATTCATTTGTGAATTCATCAAGTAATATAATTTTGGATTTTTCAAGAGGCACTTATTCATCTGCATAGCTCCATTCTTCTCCATTAGTGGATTCCTGAAGAAACACTCCTTAATCTACATAAGTTAACTATTTTTTTAAAAAAATTATCAGCAAAAAAAAAAATATGGTTAAAAATTGACTAACCATGAGCCCTTTTAATGATCATGGGTCATATGTTTCCTTAAATATATTTACAACCTATGGCTTTAATGTAATGCCTTGTGTTTTCAGGACCCGAGTATATGACCCGTTTCCCAAAAATCCGAGTGTTAACCTATAAAGAGTCAAATATATATATATATATATTTCTTTATCATTCAGAGTTAGCAGTTAGCGTAGTATGGACAAATAAAATGTAAATAAAAGTTGAATTATCATTTCATATACAAGAAGCTGCCCATAATGACTTATATAACCAATGTCTCTGAAATTAACAATTAAAAGATTTTCATGATTTAATACATGAGAAATAAAAAGAAGTATATAAATCTGAGCTGTAAGACCCCGAAGCTCCTCTAGACCATACAATCATGCATCTCTAGCCATTTACCCGGTACCTTATCCATCTGAACCTGAAAATTACTTAAGCCACCTGTGCTACCTGTATGGTTATATATTTGATGGATAAGTGACCAACTCAGTGTGAATTTTTCTCAAGATTACACACCGTCACCTCAGACAAGTATAACATGAAAGTAACAACGCAATCAAAACATAACAAAATGAAGTCTTATTATATGCATGGATGCGTGAATGCATCATTGTCCCAAGGATGCTCATCCATGCAGACATTGGGCTCGTCACCCATGCGAGGCGGCTGGCCGTTATCAAAGCACATCACGTGCGTACATCACGTACCGCACAACGACTACTTATCATATATCACGTAAGTTAGCGATAAACACTGGTCTATGTCATGTATGCATGATTAGCCAAACCATCATTAGTCCAGTTACAATCAACCAATTTAAATAGACTCAAGGTCACTATAGGAGCTTGTCACTAGTGTAGGCCAACGGCTCGGGCATAGTATCCTATGACCACCATCCCCAACCCATGAGTTTATTGCCTTAGGGTGTGTGTAGAACCCATCAATACGTGGCCAATCAATTCTCAATGTATGGGAAACTACCATCGTATGTTGAGTGAAAATGACTGTCAAAGATACTAAAATAAGATGATTAAAGGGAGTCAGTAGGCTTGCCTTAAACACGAGTAAGCAGTGGTGAATAAAAATGTCAAACGGTTCATCCCAAAATCAAATAGGTGGATTCACCCCATAGATGGTAAGTCCCATGAATAAATTTTCACTAACATAACCTCTATGTTGAGGGTCTATTTCTAGTATAATCAGTCTCATCACATCCTGAGTATGGTTTTTTTTTTTTCTTAAATAGAGGTTCACCTCACAAACTAGAGAAATTTTAATTCATATGCGTCTTGTAAATAGTACAATAACATATCCAACTCGCATAGAGATCAAGTATCGAACTAGGATACCATCTTAATAGAGTACAACCTAAGTGCAAGTGTAAATACAGTTTAAGAGCTATTAAATGAATCAAGGTCTAGCAAATACATTTGATATTCATAATCAATTCTCAACATATATCCAAGTAAACTAATCATATAATTAATCAAGCTCTTAAACACCATTCATAATCAATTTTAAAAGCTATCCTTGATCTAATTTAGAGATGGAAAGCTCAAGGAGAAAAGTCATCACCTTCTGTTTGAATAACCTACACCATCGCTATGAAATGCGTGTTTCAATAGAATCAATTCCTACCATCAATCGTAAAGTTGTACAATTAGATCCAAGCTTACTCACTATTTAAGGTTAGGGTCTTAACCTAGGGTTTAGTTAAATACTTAGATTCTAGGATTTGAATCCTGAATTATTATTAATATTATTGTACAATGGGTCAAATAATATTCATAATAGGAGTATTAATAATGATGGCTCATAAGTTCATATTTGAATGTACCGGCATTATCTAACATTCGTATAATGTATGATAACCTCTTAAATAAGACAAGTAGCAGTATTAGAATCCTGTAATTAGTATAATAAGGACTAATACTAACAATTATATTAACAAGAATTATACTAATCCTGTAATGAAAATGATGATATTTTCAAATGATAATAACAATAGTTATAATTAATGAATCTAGTTATGGTCTAACATTAAGAAAAATATTTAAGAGGGTTAAATAAAATTCTACAATTTAATAATCGCAACCTTGTTTATAATAATTTGTTTTAGCATAGATTATTCACTAATGAGTAATCACACCTAATATTAGCAATCCTTATAACAAGAGTGGTAGTAATGATATTAATACAACAGGTCTAGTATTATAAGGGTGAAGGAAACCTACACCCTCTTCTCCAAAATTAAGAGGAACTTAACTACAAGGTTACAAAGTAAGAGTTGCCTGGCCTAACAATCTACCAAACCCATGAGCAGTTTGTGGGCTAAGTTCGGCCTAAAATGGTGGTTGGATTTTAGCCCAAACTTGGCCCAGATTGGTGGTTGGGCCTGGTCCAAATTATGACCCAAAATGAGGCTGGGCTGAGCCCAATTCATGGTCCAACTATGGCTGACCTCGGCCCACCTTTTTGGGCTGATTTTGGCCCATCTTTTAGGCTGATTTCAGCCCAAAACGTGGGCTGGTTCGGCCCACTGCCTTGTTTCAAAAGATCTGGACCCACTGTCTGGTTCTAAGTAGCCGGGCCCATCACACTACTTTCAAAGGGCTGTGCCCAGTATACTATTTTCAAAGGGCTGGGCCCGCTGAGATTTGTGTTGTGGCCCACCGAGATATATGATGTGGCCCACTGAGATTCACCTCAGGTGCGGCCCATCATGTAGGCGGTGTGGTCCACGAGTTTATCTCAGCTGAGGCCTGCTGAGTCGACCAGTTCGAGTTGGCCTAGTCTAAATCATTATAGACCCGATTATTCTCTTTACAAGCTAAGGCATTCGCGGTGTCGAGATTCATGAAAATCTGATCGGCAAAATGATCCTATCCGTTGCTACCGGTCTTAATCAAGGCCGCTTGATGGATACAACTAAACAGACAGTCCCGATCATTCCTTACAGAGTTGGGGTGTCCGGGTGATACCTGTGCCATCCTTAGCACCAGCTGAGTCAACTCGGTGCCAAGTATGGCTGCTAAAGTGGCTCAATTAATGCCTCTCCTGATGATCTTGCAACGTCGAAAGTCGGACCAGCATTTTGGCCTCCTTCATCTTCCCTCTCTTTTCCACCTTTCTCCTGCATCAACCAGCAAGGCTTCCAACTTGACCCAGACCAAAAACAACCCGATTCGAGATGGCCCAGTGTGGTAGAATGACGAGGAAGAAGACTGGCCATTAATGACGGATTCTACTACTGAGCACGTTCTTTTGAAATGAACTTGTTGGAGGGTCTGAATCATTGATATGAAGCTTATGGATGCCTCAAATCGAAGCTCCATGAATGTTTGGGTGGTGGTTTTGAAGGAGGAAGAAAACGGTTAGGGGAGAGCTATTTGCGGTTGTTAGTTTTCTACCTAAAACCCTAGCCTCTGCAAATGGCATGGATGACTGAGATAACCCTCCAAGGGACGGTTGAGATGGAAGGATGCAAGGGCACGTGGATTGCTAGCGTGTAAAGGTAAGAAAACCAAAACTTTCTATTTTTTGAAAGAGGATGGTTGCACTCATCCCGCTTGTGCCTGTATTTGTGAGTACATGGGCGTGATTCTTCGGGTGGACCAACCATGGTTTTGGTCATCTGTGGACGCTCTATCAGATGGGAGGTTTGGATCCCCTAACTGGGATGAGATGGTGGGCCACATCTTGATCAAACGTGAGAGAAAAACACAAATGTTGTTTTTGAACGGCTGAATGCGGGAGAGTTTTCTCCTTCTGGAAAATGTCAGGTCAACCCGACTTTGACCAGGCTGGCACGCCCAGTGCATGGCGGGTGTGCACCATCTGTGCACACGTAGCCCATCAAGTGGGGTCCACCGTGATGCTTGTGATCAATCCACTCCAACCATTCAATTTAGGGGGCCTATCAAGGCCTCATACTAGAAAATTAGGCAAATCTAAAGTTTAGGTGGGCCTCACAGCTTGGTTTAGGTCCTATTTGTGGACTCACATCGATCTGACGATCAGGTCATCTCGAAATCGATCATCAACGGTTAAAAGGACCTAAGGGACCATTTAAGGTAGAAATCAACGGCTAAATTTTAGATTTTATGACCTATTATGTTTTTATAACATGTTACAACACTTTTAATAATGTTGTTTGTTATTATTATTATTACAGTTTTTAATGATAGATTATAGATTTTTAAAAATCAAGGATTTAAATGATTTAAATTTGTTGATTTCTATCAATTCTATGGGCAGATAGCTCCTAACTTGACCTAGGGTGGTTTTAGGGGTCATGGACTAGTATAGGTGCATCTGAATGGTCACCTTTACATGATTCTTAAGCTATCAAACTCATAGGCTATAGTGCATCACTCCATCCAACCATTTGATTAAGTTATTTTGGGCAAATGTGCATCTCCATTGTTGTACACTCAACCACAACATTTTCTCTATAATTCAATGGTCGGTTTGCCTCAAAATCATTTGTCAATGGTCCTAGGGTTGCCTAAATGAAGGCCTATGGCCGAATTAATGACCTGATACCCTAAGTGTAATAATTAGGTAGTAGGCCTTCAAGTTAGATATTATGGATCTATGAGTTTGGTCTCGATTCTGGTGAGTTAAAATCCATGATGGTCCACCCTAAGAGTCAACAGTCAGTTGTTAAGCCCATGTCCTTGTGTTTGTTCCATTTTATAGGATCCCGTGGTCCTCTCGGTTGAATTCCAGCGACCCACGATGCGTAGACAATGTTTGCGCGTGACCCTGAGTCGCACCCTGTCAATCTAAGTTGACTTGACCTGAGACCTACACTATTGCGACCGTATCGTCACCACAGTTCCAATGCCATGTCTCATGCATTAATGCGATGCTTAGGTTGTGATTAAGTTATTTTGGGCAAATGTGCATCTCCATTGTTGTACACTCAACCGCAACATTTTCTCTATAATTCAATGGTCGGTTTGCCTCAAAATCATTTGTCAATGGTCCTAGGGTTGCCTAGATGAAGGCCCATGGCTGAATTAATGACCTGATGCCCTAAGTGTAATAATTAGGTAGTAGGCCTTCAAGTTAGATATTATGGATCTATGAGTTTGGTCTCGATTCTGGTGAGTTAAAATCCATGATGGTCCACCATAAGAGTCAACAGTCAGATTGTCAGGCCCATGTCCTTGTGTTTGTTCCATTTTGTAGGATCCTGTGGTCTTCCCGGTTGAATTTCAGCGACCCACGACGCGTAGACAATGTTTGCGCGTGACCCTGAGTCACACCCTGTCAATCTAAGTTGACTTGACCTGAGACCTACACTATTGCGACTGCATCGTCACCACAGTTCCAATGCCATGTCTCATGCATTAATGCGATGCTTAGGTTGTGAGATCGGGCCTGCGCATTATAATGGCTATGGACCGCACATTATGAGACCCACCGACACTATTCCCTAGGTAGGTGATGTCATGCTCTTGCAAGTAATGATGGGTCAACCCTTCTTACAAGGCAATGATGACCCTAGCCCATAATTGTTTCTCTTCCCCATGACTTACATAAGCCATAATCACCTTACCAACCATCATTTCAAACACTCATCACAATACCTATCTCTCTTATCTTTCTCCCTCTCTCTTTCTTCTTCTCATTTCCTCCATTAACAACCTCCAACTGTCCCACCCATCTCTAATTTCAGCTATTTTTCACTCCCTAATCCCCCATATCTAACCCTCCAAACCTCATCTCCACTGTTGAAGGAGCACCTTAGGAGCATTGGAAGGCTTAAGTGGAAGAAGAAGAAGTTGAAGATCCAAAGGTGGGTGCTTGATTAGGATTAGATATTTCATTTCATCGATTAATCTTTAGTTTTCATTGTATAGGATCATGTAAGACCCACCAATCAATGGTGGAGATCCTATTTGACCTCCTTGATGTGGCCTTTGGTCCATCTTCTTGCATGCATGACCCATGGTGGGTCCATTCTCCATGGACACCACCATGATGATTTATATGCCTTCTAAGGGTCATCTAGACCCCTCATTTACATGGTGGGGATGACACCCCTACCTCAGATTTTATTGTGATTATGATGGGCCCATGCATGTATGAGACCCATCTTGATGTATGCATGTGCATGGAGGAGCTCATAGTGGCAAAGCTCCTCATGTCTCCGCGGTTTCTCCTTCTTTCTCTTCCTCTTTTTCTCTTTTTTTCTTATTTTGTACAGTGATGATGATGCTGAGATGTGGCCCACCTGATGTGTGTGTGTGGCCCACCATGATATGTTATGTCCATGTCGTCTGCCTATGGGGCCCACTTTGCTAGACTGTCCAACGAACGGGCTTGTTGCTTTCCTGTCTAGACAGGCCTAGATGAAGGCAAAAATACAAATATCAGCCTGATCTTACAAGCTGATGGGTCCCACACATGTGGACCCACCTTTATGTATGTGTTTCAAACCACATTGTTCATCTATTGTGGGTCTGGATGCTGTAGCTGCTGTTGCCACTAACGTCAACAAGTTCTGTGGGTCCCAGCATGAGGCATGTGTATATATCCGAGCCGTCAGTCCACCTTGCTAGACTGGTGGTTCCCACACGTGTGGACCCACCTTGGGTGTCGATTGGCTGGAGTACCTTCACGTAGCTACAGCTGCTGCTACACTGACGCAGCAAGTTCCATGATTCCATCATGAGGTATGGGTTATATCCCAACCATTCGTCCAATGGTGGGACTCCACCATGAAGTATATGTTTTATACACCAGCCGTCCACCTGGCTGGACGTGGGCCCACCCCACACGTATGACACGTGCGGGAAAGTGGGACCCATCTTGATGCATTTATTCTACATCCACTACATCCATCTGCCCTGGACAGTGGAATGGATCCCACTGTAATGTATGTGCTTATGCATACCGTCCATCCATTTCAGCTTATGTGGGGCCCAACCCACACGTGTTGCACATGTGGGTGAGACCCACCTTGATTATGTGTTGTATATCTGCTCTGTCCATGGCAAGTGGGACCAACCATGATGTATATGCTCTATATCCACCCGTCCATTTGGACGAGTGGCGTGAGGCCACCATGATGTATTGTTATATCCAATCGTCCGTCCACTTGAGGACGTGCACCCCACTTGAATGTATGTGGTTCTCTAGCCATCCATCTGTCTAGGGTGGTATGGGAACCCACCGTGATGTATGTATTCACCAAGCCACCCATCGGCATGTGGGGCTCACCATGATGAATATGTTTCAACCACGCTGTCCATCTGTTTCGCTAAACCATGTGCTGCCCCATTTGGCCCACTTAATATATATGAGGCCCACCTGTTGTATGAGGCCCATTGTGCAATATTTAAGGCCTAGAAATCAGACCCATGTGATGTATTTATGTCCTTTGAATGAGGCTCAATGAGATGTATTTAGAGCCCATTTGATGAGGACCAATGAGATGAATGTGAGGCCCATATGATGAGACCCGATGTGGTGTATGAGGCCCACTTGGTAAGGCCTAAAGTGATATATGTGAGGCCCATGAGTGAGGCCCATATGATGCACATGTGACTCATGAGTAAGGCCCATTGTGGTTTACCTTCGGCCCTTTATGTGAAGCCCATTATGTTGTGTATCAGGCCATTGTGTATGGCCTAATGGAATGTGTATGAGGCCCCTGTGTGTGGCCCAATATGATGTATTTTTTGCCCAATGATGAGACCCAAAGTGATGCATATGTGGCCCATGAGTGAGGCCCATCGTGATGTACATTAGACCCTTGTGTAAGGCCATGAGCCCACTATATGTTAGGCTCTATGTGGGCCACTCCTAAGGAGCAATGTTGGTTAAATGTCCACATTGATGGACAATGATGGTTAAATGTCCATATTATGACCTTCCCTTAGGCCTTGATAAGCTCATTCTCATCAATCTTTAAGTGGGTTAACCCTAACTATTGGGCCCCATTGATGTTGCATGGTCTGTCATCACCTTAAACGGATGGATCTGTGCTATCGAATTGGTATATCCACGACCGAGGGCCGATCTTTATATTATGGGTTAGATAGGCGGATCATCTATGGATCCCGCTTTGCATATAGGTCGATTATTGATACTGATTATCAACGTCGATTATCGATGCTGATTATGAGTATGTGACAGCACAACATCATGATACATGCCCATACGCATCATCTGCATGCTTGATATAAGATGTGGTTAACTATTGCATATGACATTGGGCAGGTTGTTCATGGGACTCCTTGATAGGCGGAGTTGTCCCACATAAGCGCACGACATGCGCAGGATTGATACATGATTGGACTGTGTGACTCGTGCATCTTGCATTGCGTGATTATGATTACTATTCTCCCTATCAACAGTAGGGCTATAGCCTCTGCATGTGTAGTGTGGATGGAAGGATTGGATATCAAAAATTCTGTTTAAGTACGAAGGCACGTAAAATGTCCCAGGTGAAAGTCCTCAAACCCTTATGGTACCATGGAAGATGCTCCGATGCCTAAACCGAGTGGATGTATGAACGCATGAGGGCCGAATACCAAGAGGTCGTGTCTCCCATTGTGTCGTGGTTGGTTGGAAGGGGGTGTGACCTTACCCGCTTGAGTGAGGGGGCAATATTTAGGTTGAGTCTGATTAGTTTAAGGAGTAGGTCTGCTATCAACGAGTCGGGCCCGATATTGGCAGGTGGATAGTGAGCTTTCTTTCACTTACCCAGTTGTGCTTTCAAATAGAGGCGGTAAGCTAGCATAGAGTATAATAGAGCCCGATGATATCTCAAAGATGAGTTGTATGATTATGTGGATTCCGATGGGGATTGGTATGCTAGAGTTACATCTCGCATCGCATGGCCTTGGTATGACCAATAGCATTCATGCCTTACATCGCATCATAGTCTTGGTATGGATGATAGCAGTCATGTCTTGCATCACATAGCCTTGGTACGACTGTTAGCATTCATGGATTACTAGCATATTCTGCATTACTCTAATATTGCATTTTAAGTATGCTTATATTGCATACACACCTTCGCCACCCTCTAAGCTCTCTATAAGCTTATGCACGATAGATACGTGTAGGTGAAGCAAGGACGCAGTCATAGATGAGCAAGAGCAGGAGCGTGCCGCAGAGCTTTAAGAGTTTTTATCTATTATCATCATTGTATTTCCCTTTATGCACATTGTATCTCAAAGTTCTTGATCATAGTGGATTTTTTATGGTGTTCTTGTGGTTATTGTTCATGATTTATGCTATGGTTATGCTTATTATGAAATAAAAATTATATTAAAAATCCTCCATGTAGGATCTTAGTTTCCAAATCTGGTGAACAGGTGCCAGGAGTCGAGAATATGGTACTACGGAGGCTGTCGGCGTCGGATTCAGCTATTGAAAATTTTGTGAGCCCGATTTTTAAGTTTGGGGCGTAACATAGATGACTTAATATTTGAATGAGATTGTACCAGATGGTCGAGATGGATAGATTGAGGACCATTGGATGATGATGCATAAGTGTAGCGCCCTAAAAAGTGGGGGTCGAGTGGAGGCTCAACTCCCGAGTTCCAACGCATCACTTATGCAACATAGATAATGATGTTTGAATGTTGTCCATATTAGTGCATTAAAATGAGCGAGATTATACTAAAATAGCATATCATACTCCAGAGATAATTAAGTTATGCAAGTGGAAGACTAAGATAAATATATAATGTATAGGAGTGTTTCTCAATCCCCAGAGTATGAGTATGTTACCAGGCTAAATATATAAATGTGTTTATCCACAATATATAAAATATAAAAAATGTAACTGTCTAACTAATTCATATAATCCCGTCAAATCAGAACAAGATTTACGAAGACCTGCCTGATAGTTGAGCATATGGGAATTCTTCCTCCTCATCTAAGAAATCTGGCTCCATTGCGCAGACCTCGTCAGAACCTACATCTAAATCAGAGTCTAGTTGGTGTTTTAAAATACCATCCCACGTGGGAATGAGTAGATAATTCAGTGAAAATATAAAGTAAAGGTTAATATGTTATCAATTCAGTCAAGAAGTAATGATAAAGCAGTATAACGATCATGTCCCAAGTACTCTTGTTAATGCAAGAATGAGATGCGATAATGATGTATGACCTCGCCTACACTTGCTCTGTGAAATCATCTCACGGTCGTGCATACAATACTCATGTTGTGCTCAACACCAACGCTAAAGGCACATGCAATGCGGTGTATGTATATGATTATTCAAGTTCTTAATTAGACTTATTCATACATTAGGATTGGGAAGCTAAGGTACCTCCCTTTATATCATTGACCCAAATAATGATCTATCTAGGGTCGTCAATCCTAGTTAGTTGCATATGATAGTAGTTCTAGGACGTTACAGAGAGGCTCGTCACCTCAGCATATGCCTAGTTATACTCGAGGTCACCACAGAAAGGCTCGTCACATTAACGTAGTCCTAATGTATACTCGAGGTCACTATGAGAGGCTCGTCACCTGATCGTAGGCCGACAACTCGAATACAATGTTCCATACCACTGTATTCGGCTCACGAGTTTGGTTTACTAAATGGACACTACGGGGAGGCTCGTCACCCTAGCATAGGCCGACAGCTCTACCACGGTGTCCCATACCACCATGTCCAGCTCATTAGTCTTGGCGAATCGAGGTACCAAAGGTTAAATGGGTTTTTCAATGGTAAGTGGTACCTTAAATTCAAGCAGTAACATCCATACATGGTAAACATACAATGGGCTAAACGAGTTACTTGACAAGCTTGATTGGTACGGACGAACGTTGACTTAATCGACATGAAGCGAGTAAGCACTCCGTGTGTCCTAACCACTGTCGACGAATAGCGTACGACTCGGATTCCTCGAACGTGTCTTATGTGACAAAATGACCTCGGCCACTAATTTAGGATCCATTACCGATTGCCTAGACTACGCAGTAGTCCCAATCATATTCGAACACAATAGGCATTCATGTGTGATATTCAAAATAACATTTGACAATCAATTCAAATATAAATCTCAATTGGGCATTTTAACAAACACATAATGCTCATGTTATCATACATAAACATTCATCCATAAATCACGTAATAGCGAGTAGATTATATGAAAGAAACTGTAACTATAGATAAGGGTATTGAGAATCTCATCTTAATGCCCTCATTAAATACATTTCGATAAGCATTTTCTCATTCAAGCATTTTATCAAACACTTAGACTACACATATACATACATGTAATAAATTAGTTATAATAGGTATTATAGTAAATTCTTTTACAAAGGTTCACCATATGTACAACAATCATGTATTCTCAATCATTAGACATGGCAAGCATAAATCATAATTCCATACTCATTTAAACATTTCCATAAACACATGGAATGCATTAAAAATTAATATAGTTTTTATATATATGTGTAATATACAGAAAATATCGTATCTAAGTACATGTGATAGAAATCAAGTCAGTTATAAATCATTAACTGACATTGAGAGCCTTGAAAACCATAACCTAAATGTTTATAGTCCGCACTTTCCGTCGGTAGACTCGTATCGAACTCAGTTCGAACACTACATCTTTGTCTACAGCACAACGACTACCTATAACATGAAATAAGTTAACTATTTCACCATTTACTCTATTTTGGATCCCTAAAATAGATTAGGGTTAGGATTTTTTTCCCAAGAATGGAGTCAAAATCGCCGGTGTAGCGATACGGAAGAGGTGATTCAGCACGTGGAATGGTGGGATCAAATCCTAACAACTATCTCTCACTCTATCTCTCTCTTCTCCTCACTCTTTCCTTCTCTTTTTTCTCTCTTCTCTCTCCTAGGGTTTGAAATTCCTATAGAATGAGAGAGGGGTGGGTTTAGGTCCTTATATAGGCCAAAAACTGATGAAATGGCCCAGGGTTATAGTATACTTAAGTTATAGCCAAAGAGTGACTATTTCAGGCCAACGGATCTCATCTGGAGGCTCATTTCCTGCATACGATCTGAAAAAAGTTTCTGACATTGGATTTAGGTTAGGTTAAGATTTTGGTCCGATCAGATTTTTGGATCAACCTTGGCAGACCTGTTTCAGTTCAACGGTCATCATTACTCGATCAGGGCCATAAGTACACTGACATGTATTGAAAATTTTTTCTGATCCAAGGATATAGTTGGGTCAGAATCTGACATTCTGAAACCTTAAATTTGGCCTACAAGCAAACGGTCCAATTCACTTAAGTTTTGGTTCATTTTTTAAAGATATTTGTATTTCTCACACACTTCGCTCCGGGCTTAAGTTGTGCGTTTCTGGATACTATTTGGATTTGATTTTCGAGATGATTATCAAGCTCAACAAGGTAGTCATAACCATATAGTTTCATGGTGATCGAACTTTCGACATGCGATCAAGGTTCGATACGGAGTTTCAAGATGCTTCCGAGAGCAACTGAGTTTTGAGACGGATCCTAAGTTTTTTGGTAATGTAGCATTATCGATCCTATTAGTTTTGGATCTTACAGTACATATTGAAAATGATTCAAGCTAAATCCATCAATTATTTAGTTTAGTACTTAACTAAATTCCTCCCTAATTATGACAGAATAAGGTCTTAGGATAGGAGAAGCTGATCTATCCAAGCAACCTATTTATTTTGTGATATTCCCTAAGGTTAATGGTAAAAAGCCCATTTTATTTATATATTTACTATTTACTGTAAATTTTAGTTTAAATATTAATCTTCATCATTTAAACTTTAGGATTAGTGTCTAATATAAAAGTACTTAGAAAAATTTGAAGAATAAGGTGATGAAAAGTGAGATTTTTGAAGGAAATGGGCTGAAAGGGGATTTGAGATTTTGAAATTGAGTTCTGAGAAGTTAATAAGGTCTTAGGATTGACCCATTGCCTATGGACATCTAACTCCAAGTTGGCAAAAATCTGAAATGTTACAATCTACCCCCCTTAAAAATAATTTTATCCTCGAAATTGGCTAAGGATAATAAGTAAAGATTTTATTATTTCATTTGCCTAAATTTTATTGATTTCAAGTTTATATGCGTGGATGGGTGTACACTATTTATGATAGTCTGGCTTATTTTAGTCTGTCTCCCTTAAAACTTTTTCACCCTGAAATTGGCTAAGGCTTCTATTGGGTTCGTATCCGACGAGCACATTTGTAGATACACTAACCTTCGCTATTATAATTCAGCTCGTACCCATTGTTAGGCCTATTCTTTAATATGAATTGGTTTAACACTTGAACCCTAATTGCTTTCCTTTAATGACTTCATTATTTACATTCTAATGAAGATTCAGATCTTTGGTGACCTAAACTTACATATATCCGGGATCAATTTCCTTCTATATTGGGCCAGTGGGGAAGGGGCCCACCACGCTTCCATTGCACCAATATGATCAAATGGATGTATTAGCTGACCTAGCTAGATTGGGCTCATAATGTTCTACCCCCCTTAAAAATTATTTCTACTCTCAAGACTCAAGAATCTATGTCGCGACCGGTATGTCAGAACAAGGTATAATTTAGTACCTATCCTTGACATGAAATAAGAAACGATCTCTCAATACCGTAGTCTTCTTTTCATTGATGATGTGTACTATGTCATTTACCTTGGTCTTCCTTTCATCGATGATGTGTAATATGTCATTGATACCTATGGTTATAGAAATGAGTTGAAAATATAATGGGTGTTGTGGTTGATTCTAGGGACAGTTGTGAGTGTGTGACAAGATGCCAATTCTACCAAAGAAGGACTTTTGCCACGGTCCCGACTTACCTCCTTTAATCATGTCTAGTTTAATACTGTAAGATAATTTATACATTGTTAATACATACGGAATTTAGACATAACAGGTTAACGGGCAGACTATCTTCTAAGTTCATATGCACAATATGGATGCCAGAATGGTCTGTGGTTCGGGACCTAATTCCTAACTGTCTGTTGCCCATTTAAGAAATTTCTTAGGCTTAAAAAGAAAAATCTCTATTGGCTATATATTCTTAACATTTCTCAAAGACGAAGTAATAAACTTTTAGTTGTAAGTAGTCAGGCTAACACAAAAGGAAAGTTGTGTAGTGGGTGTGAGTTGGATACATATACCTTCTGCCTAGTCTATGACAAAAAATTTGTCATATCAGTTATTAATCCTAGTTGATCTCGATCTTCTGCTTGATCAGAGCATTGAGTTCATTGGTAACTACCAGGATTTAAAATTTGATTCAAACAGTGAACACTTCACTTATATATAGTTCTTCTACTCCGTATTCATGATTGTAATAAGTCCTTGGGAAGGCAATTCTAAGGGGTGTGTTGACTTGACCTAACGTTCAATCCAAGGGACATATAAGTTTTCTTTGAGCATGACTAGTTTTTAAGTCAAAACAACTTTCCTAAGAGTTATTAAAGAAGCTTATAAGTATCAAGGGAATCCAACGAAAGGATGAGGTCTCACTCCAACCTAATCAAGCCAACTAACTAAGTTTATCATTTAATTATCTTAGTATAATTAGTCTTTTACATTCCTTAGTATAGCCAGTAGCCTAGACTTAATTTAGAAATACCGGTAATCCAATAGTTGTAATCCAAAGTCTATGCTCATACGCTAGATGATTTCATACCATTTCTAATAGAAGAAATTATTTTATCGCTTAGGGTCAAAAGTTGTCTGATTGGAATTGAGTTATCTGAACTTAAATTTAACTACGCTCGATCACTTCACATATGCCCATATCAGCTAAAGAGGTTCTAGGGTTCACGTTGTAAAAAAATTCTAAAAATTATACAAGCAGTAGCTATCCAAACTAATAATTTTAAGATAGTTGTCACAATGACCTATTTTTAACTATATTAAAATTTTTATTATATTTTTTTACTTATTTTTATATCAAACTAGACTTATCAAGCTTCAATATAGATTTTGAATCACCTAAATCAGAGTTATATCGAGGGAGATGTGACTTTTTAATGTCGGACAAACATCAAAGAATGGTGTAGAAAATGGGCCTTGCCGTTGGGACGATGGCATCGCCGTCCACTAGACCCTAGGGAGAAGGATCACCTTCGGGGTGATGGCATCCACCCCGGGTGCCAAAAATGTATTGGACCCACCTCGAGTCCCCCCGTTTTACATCATTTGGCCCCATGAGTCTGTTTGATGTAGTTTTGGGTTCCATCTCGTGTATATTCACACTTTTTGAGTCTTTTAAGTATGGAATATACTATATTATCATTAAAACCCATCGATTGATGGTCTAGAAAGGAATTGGGATGATCTCACATGATCACAGGTGCATACGGGTTATACTTGAACTGTCAGTTTCGCTTTAACAATCATATGATCACCGACGGATGAAACTTGAGATCCTAATGTGGTTTCTAGATTTCATCATCCCCTCCTAAGTCAGAGTGCATTAGAGTGCATTATGTTGCCATAAACCAAGTCCAGTTTAATCCAAATCATACTTTGATACCATCTTGTAGCGCACTAAAAATCGGGGTCGAGCAAAGGCTCAACTCCCGAGTTCCAACGCATCACTTATGCAACATAGATAATGATGTTTGAATATTGTCCATATTAGTGCATTAAACATGAGTGGGATTATACTAAAATAACATATCATACTCCAGAGATAATTAAGTTATGCAAGTGGAAGATCGAGATAAGTATATAATGTATAAGAGTGTTTCTCAATCCCAAGAGTATGAGTTTGTTACCAGGCTAAATATATACATGTGTTAATCCACGATATACAAAATATAAAAAATGTAAATGTCCAACTACTTCATATAATCCCTGTAATCCCGTTAAATCAAAACAAGGTCTACGAAGACCCGCCTGATAGCTGAGTATATGAGAATTCTTCCTCCTCGTCTGAGAACACTGGTTCCATCGCGCAGACCTTGTTAGAACCTGCATATAAATCAGAATTTGGTTGGTGTTTTAAAACACCATCCCTCGTGGAAATGAGTAGCTAATTCAGTGAAACTATAAAGTAAATGTTAACATGTTATCAATTCAGTCAAGCAGTAATGATAAAGCAGTACAATAATCATATCCTAAGTACTCTTGTTAATGCAAGAATGAGATGCGATAATGATGTATGCCCTTGCTTACACTCCCTCTGTGACATCATCTCACGGTCGTGCATGTAACACTCCCGCTGTGCTCAACACCAATGCCAAAGGCACATCAATGCGGTGCATGTACGTGATTAGCCAAGTTCTTAATTAAACTTATTCATACAGCAGGATTGAGAAGCTAAGGTACCTCCCTTTATATTATTGACCCAAACAATGATCTATCTAGGGTCGTCAATCCTAGTTAGTTGCATACGATGACAGTTCTAGTTCGCTATGGAGAGGCTTGTCACCTCAGCGCAGGCCTAGTTATACTCGAAGTCAATACGGAAAGGCTCATCACCTTAGCGTAGTCCTAGTGTATACTCGAGGTCACTATGAGAGGCTCGTCACCTGATCGTAAGCCGACGGCTCAAATACAATGTCCCATACTACCGTATTCGGGTCAGGAGTTTAGTTTGCTCAGTGGACACTATGGGGAGGCTCATTACCCCAGCATAGACTGACAGCTTGACCACGGTGTCCCATACCACCATGTCCGGCTCATGAGTCTTGAAAAATCGAGGTACCAAGGTTAAACATGCTTTTCAGTGGTAAGTGGTACCTTAGATTCAAACAGTAGCGTCCATACATGGTGAACATACAATGGGCTAATCAGGTTACTTGATAAGCTCGACTGGTATGGGCGCACGTTGACTTAATCGACATGGAGTGCGTAAGCACTCCGCGTGGCCTAACCACTGTCAACAAATAGCGTATGACTCGGATTCCTCAAACGTGTCTTGTGTGATGAAACGACCTCGGCCAATAATTTGGGAATGATTACCGATTGCCTAGACTATGCAGTAGTCCCAATCATATTCAAGCACAATAGGTATTCAAATGTGATAGTCAAAATAACATTTGATGATCAATTTAAATATAAATCTCATTTGGGCATTTTAATCAACACGTAGTGCTCATGTTATCATATATAGACATTCATCCATAAATCACGTAATAGCGAGATAGATTATATGAAGGAAACTAAAACTATAGATAAGGGTATTGAGAATCTCATCTCAATGCCCTTATTAAATACATTTCAACAAGCATTTTCTCATTCAAGCATTTTATCAAACACTTAGAATACACATATACATACATGTAATAAATTAGTTATAATAGGTATTATAGCAAATCCTTTCACAAAGGATTCACCAAACGTACCACAATCATGTATTCTCAATCATTAGACATGGCAAGCATAAATCATAATTTCATACTCATTCAAATATTTTTACAAATAAATGGAATACATTAAAAATTAATATAGTTTTTATATATGTGTAATATACGGAAAACATCGTATCTAAGCACATGTGATAGCAATCAAGTCAGTCATAAGTCATTAACTGAAATTGAGAGCCTTAAAAACCATAACCTAAACGTTTATAGTCCGCACCTTTTGTCGGTAGACTTGTATCGAACTCAGTTCGAACACTACGTCTTTGTCTACGACACAACAGATACCTATAACATGAAATAAGTTAGCTATTTCACCATTTACTCTATTTGGATCCCTAAATTAAATTAAGATTACGATTTCTTACCCAAGAACGGAGTCAAAATCGCCGGTGTGGTGATATGGAAGAGGTGATTTAGCACATGGAATAGTGGGATCAAATCCCAGTAACTATCTCTCACACACTCTCTCTCTTCTCCTCACTCTTTCCTTCTCTTTTTTCTTTTTTCTCTTTCGTAGGGTTTGAAATTCGTATGGAATAAGAGAGGGGTGGGTTTAGGTCTTTATATAGGACTAGAACTGATGAAAATGGTCCCAAGGCCATGGTATACTTAGGTTACAGCTAAAGAGTGACTGTTTTAGCCCAACGAAGTTCATGTGGAGGCCCATTTCCTACATACGGTATAAAGAAAGTTCTCTAACATTGGATCTAGGCTATGTTAAGATTTCGATCTGATCAGATTTGTGGATCGACCGTGGCGGACCTGTTTCTGTTCAACGGTCATCGTTACTCGACAAGGGTCACAAGTACACTGACATGTGTTAGAAATTTTTCCTGATCCGAGGATATAGTTGGGTCAGAATCTGACGATCTGAAACCTTAAATTTGGCCTGCAAGTGAACGATCCAAATCACTTAAGTTTTGGTTCATTTTCTAAAGATATTCGCGTTTCTCACACACTTCACTCTGGGCTCAAGTTATGCGTTTCTGGATACTATTTGGATTTGATTTTCGAGATAGTTATCAAGCCCAGTAAGGCGGTCATAACCATATAGTTTCGCAGTAATTGGACTTTCAATGCGCGATTCAGGTCGGATACGGAATTTCAAGATGCTCCCGAGAGCAACTGGGTTTTGAGACGGATCTTAGGTCTTTTGGTAATGCAGCATTAACGATCCTAATAGTTTTGGGTCTTGTAGTACATATTAAAAGTGATTCAAGCTAAATCAATCAATTATTTAGTTTAGTACTTAATTAAATCCTGCCCTAATTACAACAAAGTAAGGTCTTAGGATAGGAGAAGTTGATCTATCCAAACAACCTATTTATTTTCTGATATTTCCTAAGGTTAATGGTAAAAAGCTTATTTTATTTATATATTTACTATTTACAGTAAATTTTAGTTTAAATATTATTCTTCATCATTTAAACTTTAGGATTAGTGTCTAATATAAAAGTACTTAAAAAAATTTGAAGAATAAGGTGGTGAAAGGTTAGATTTTTGAAGGAAATGAGTTGAAAAGAGATTTGAGACTTTGGGATTGAGTTCTGAGAAGTTGATAAGGTGTTAGAATCGACCCATTATGTAAGGATGTCTAACTCCAAGTTGGCAAAAATCCAAGATGTTACAATAAGGTGAGTCACGTGTGTTCCCACACACGTACAAGCTGATTTAGATCTCTATAGTAGCACCCGAGTACTGAAAGTACAGGGTGTTACATTTAATTACTTAAGAAATTCTTACTTGTAGCTATTATGTTAAACGATTGAACTTTTGATAAAAGGCCCCAAACTTTGCTTCAATCACATAAGTATTCCTCAGAGTACCATCCAAAGGATTATTATTTTTTGATATGTTGTTGACGCTATGATATGAATAAAGATCTCACTCTAATATCAACCAGTGAGTTGTCTCCAATACCAACTAATGTAGTGGAGTATAGAGAAAGAGAATAGATCATCACATTCTTCTTAAGAATGGCCTTAGAATTTATAAGAAAATGAAAATCCGTAAAAATAAAATTGATATTATTGATGAAAGTTTGTTTCCAAAGCCTTTTCATATGCTTATATAAGCTCTAAATCTCAAATTCTTGACTTATCAAAATAGTAAAACTTTTTCTAAAATAATAAATTTACTAGAAATAAAAATGTCTTTTCAAACTCTCCCACATGACTCAATCAATAACTTTAAGTTACTTCAGGACTTTCCAAACTCTAAATTACCTAAAAATAACAAAAAGTACAACTTATTAAAAATAATAAATTTTGACTAAAAATTAAGAAATAACTCCTAAAATGACCTATTAAAAAATAAAAATAAAAATAAAAACTGTTTAAAACTTTGGCACTCGTTAATAGCTTTTCTATGATTACCATAACATGAAACAAAGTACCCACCGGAAAGTTATTACTATCTAAGGATATGATATAATGTGCGTCTTGCGTCTTAACCCAATCAAAGTCTCCTCGTCCTGAGTTTGTGTGATAACAACCTTCCACTGAGTCATCCTTTACCCATATTGCAACATGGGTCAATACTAGATGTTAAGATTTTGGTTTTAAAAATAAATATAAATATATATTTATTTATTTATTTTGAAAATTTCATTTTTAGTCAAAATGAATTTGAAAAAACAAAGGAAAAGTTACTTTTTTTTGTTTCGTCTCACATCCGATAGAATAGAAGAAAAATTTTTGTTTATAAGACTTTGAGTGTTAAGTATTCTTACTTGTAGAAATGGGAAGAAAGATGATCAATTTGCATATTCTAGTATGCATTGAAACACGTGCATGTGCATACGCTCAGGCTCGAGTGATATGATCTCTCTAAACAAATTTCTCTTTTAAGATTTGTCGAGAACTAGCTGAGTGATTTGAACCTTATTTGAGTCACTAATTTCGAAAACAAATTTCTTTTTTAAGATTTATCGAGAATGAGCTGAGTAATTAGAACCTTATTTGAGTCATTGATTTCAATCACTCAACAAATTTGCTAGAGATCCAAACTGCGTTAACCGAATCCCTGTGATTATTGCACGCAGGACCTTATGAAATGCTTGTCTTATCCTAGAAGCAATTCACTTGTAACCCATTAACGATCTCAATTCAATGGGAGAAGAGGGCGAATTAAGCTTTGAGGACAATGTATTGCATATGTGATTGGATGAATGTTCCCGAAATGCTTTACCTAGGAGAATTGGCATGAGGATTGCATACATAGCCCTCAATAGGTTGAGCTCTCAAGTTCGTGGCCGATCAAACTCACCATAAATTGGATGACTTGATGAGGCTAATAGGACACCAAGTATAGCCAGATCCAACGAAAGATCAGCTCCTAGCCATAGCTCAGACTGATTTGCTCATGTTTGAGTCAACTCAGATCGTCCCTGACCAAGCAACATGGCTTAGTTATGGAAAGCCCAATCCGAGTTATCATTGGCCAATTTGATAGAGCTCGGCTCAAGCCATCATTCCTGGACCAGGAGGGCTCGGCCAGATCAGCTAGGCGCAAGATTCCCTCCCAATAACGCACGACAAGAGTAACGCCCGACGCACGATCTTAGGGTAATCGACAACATCACCGGTTGCGCACATCTCGTCTAATGACTAAATTGTGCTTGGAATGACGGTCCATCACATCCTATGAACAATATAAATAAGGGACCCACGTATAGGAAGAGGTATGTAAAATCTCTCACCCAGAATCACCCTACACTTCTAGACCCATATTCCTAACCTAACTTTGACATCAGAGGGTCCCTTGCTCTAGTCAGGGTCTCATTTGTTTTCTTCCTATATAGGTGCTCAGAAGATCAGCAGCTTAGTAAGAGTACACTAGATTTTTACATCAACAACATATATGATTATTTTTTGTCTTTTAGCTTCCAATATTATTTTATGGAATACTTTCTAACATTGATTTTATCCAAGTCGTCAATTTTGCGTCCAAACAATCAAATCCTATCAATGGGTTGACATGGATTTATCCAAGTCGTCCATTTTGCGCCCAAATAATCAAATCCTATAATTGTGTTTAAGTGCATTGTAGATCTAAAAAATACCTTACAAACGGGCTCCTAAGTACTCCAAATAGGGAAGAGAAAAAGAGCAAATAAACATAATTGAGGCATTATAAGACAGTTGATACACAGAGCACTAAAAAATTGTACATGTGGAGTGCATAAACTCAACTTCGATCACAATAAATCGTGGACTTGTATTTCTAAGTGCCTGCGTATCATACACCAACCGCCAGAGTTCCAAAGTTTTTCTCCTCCAGAAAGCCTTTGGGCGCATGCACGTATTCGATGACGTTCAAACTCGTTTTCGAGCGGCCCACATTTTCCTCAGTCGTGCATTTTCTTCTGCACTCTTTCATCATCTAGATGGGCTTCATTGTCAACCACTGGATGCACATCAGTTGATCATCGACAATATTTAATGAACGGTGGACCGCAACCCACTTTGTACCTTTTATTTCATTGGAAATTGGACGGTATCCGATCCATCACTCATTAGTCCATTGAATGAGTGGTTGGAAACTGGCAACGGATGAAATTCATTTACCATCGGCCACCGTCCATTCGTGGCCCACTAGTCGTCATCCTAAGTTGAAACTTGGCAACGGCTAGTTTTAGCCCAAAGTTTCATTATCTGCTATTGGCCTATGAGAGCCATCTGATTGGTTCACATGAGAAAGAGCTGTTGGCCACAGTATGCCATTGCCTAGGTGGACCAATCAGACCATTGATGGTAGGCTCCGACTCTTTCCTTGGTTAGGTGGAGTAATGATGTATGTGTTTTATCCGCACCATCCATCCGTTTTTCCAGTTCGTTTTAGGGCATGACCCAAAAATTGAAATATATCCATGACTCAAGTTGGCCACACCACAGGAATGAGGGGGGATAATGACATCCACCCACCTTTGAAACCTAACCAGGGCCCACTGATGTTTATTTTCCATACAACCTGTTCATAAAGTCACACTGACCTGGATAAATGAAAAATAGAAATATCAATTTAATCCAAAAACTTTTGTGGCCCTAGGAAGTTTTCAACAGTAGTCGTTCGATTCCCATTGTTTCCTTTGGTGTGATCCACTTTAGCTTTGAATATGCTTAAATTTTTGGTTCGTGCTTAAAATTAGCCGGTAAAACGGATGGACGGTGTGGACAAAACACATACATCGTGGTGGGCCCCACAGAGTCCTGATACGGGGTGTATGGGTCACCCCGCAATCCGCGTCCCCGATGCATGGGGAATCTATTGACTTTTACCCATTCCGCGAGTAATAATAATTTAGTGTGAAAAAATTCTGATACTCAGGTAAGGTGTGATAGTTGATACGCAGGCACTAAGATCTTGCAGACTTGGCAGATGGTTAGCTTAAATCAGACCATCCTAATCACTGATCACAGCATATATGAAACGGCTTTTAACCAAAGGTTAGTATCCTTCAATCAATAGTTATTTTGGATAATGACCTGCCAACATTGGGTCCCACAATTTGGGCAGTTTAATTTGAGTTAATGTATGAAATGTGTACCATTTCTGACCACCTGCGTATCAACCATAACACTCTTCCAGAGTATAAGTAACTCTAACACCACGGTCAAATCATGGATGGACCAACCCATAAAAATATCCTCAATAGGATAATCCCAACCTTTCAATTCATCGCGTGCAAATGATTAGGATGAAAAATACAGCAACGGTCCACATTCAGCTGAAGAAAAGTTCCAAACTTGCGGCTATAATCTCCAATCTTGAAGAAATTTTGGTCCGTCCATTATTGGCAAAACAACGGACGGACGGTCTGGGTTAAGGAAAAGTGGGCCCCACTTGTCATAATATAAGTGAATTGCTAATCCATTGGTTTTGACCTAAGTAGAAACGAGGGGAATGTGTGCATGTATTCAATTTCAACTTTCAAGGGCTTGCCGCTAATTTTGAAAGTAATACATTAAAATATTTGATCAGTGGTGGGCCATCGCTTTCTTGAAATATTTGATCGAATCCTACGTTCTCTGTTCTTTTTGTTGGTTTTCTTTTGGAAGGGTAGCAAAATTGAATGAGAAAAACATTGATACTCTGGCAGAGTAGAGTGTGATGGATGATACGCAGGAGCTTGGGAATTACTTAATAAGTGTGTACATTTCCATACAAATAATTCAAATTAAACCATTCAAATTATGTTTACTTGTTTTTTTTTTTAATACACACCCACTGTCAGTTCGCACTTCACTGTTAGCCACCACCACTAGAGATCGAAACCACACAAGTGTCCATATGAATCAGAGGCTGAGATTGTTCAATTAATATAGCTTTTGGACCGTAAACCAATTACGTGGGTTTTACAAGTTAATTGGTTTAATTTGATTTTTTTTTTTTACAAAGGCATGGGATCATCCGTAAGTGCACGAGTATCAAGGTTTTTATGTAGCCAGAGTATCAAACAAATTGCCAAAGAGAATGGCAAGGAAACCACTGCCCCTGGGCTGACTAAGGTGTGTGTTTGTCACCTAAATGGTAGCAACCCAACCACCGTAAACGTGACGTCCATACATGCGTGCTGATCCAGACTGTCCACATTGTGGGCCCCACTGGGACTCAAAGTAAACCAAAATTACGCTTACCCGACAATCCCAATTGTTCAAATGGTGGACATGAGATGGACGGTTAACATGAAAAGTAGAATATGTCATCGTCAGGCTCATAGAATATATATCTTCGAGTTGGTACGGTTTAGATGATCCGGACCGATAATTTAATGGTTCCCATATCGATGGAACATGCCCCTTAATTCCTTTTTTTAAAAAATATATAATTTTATTTCTTACCCATCTGTGGGCCACTGATTGGAAGGTTAGGATTGTTGTACGGGGAGATCGTTTGGGGAATGCCCCATCCATGAGATGGTGACGTACCCCAATTGTAAAAATGGCTGAGATACGCATCTCCAAGGGATGAGGAACAAATGGTCACGAATCAGTCAGCTAAGATCCCTAGATCGTTGTAATTTTCGGACCATGATCCATCCACTATATGGTCCACGACTTGGACGGTCTAGATCGTCGCGGGTACGCGCAATAGCCCCACCTGCAGCGACAGCGCCCCTTCTCATGAGTTACATATGCTAATATGTTACATGGATCTGAGACCCGGCCTTTCCATCTGGTTAGAAATAATGATCCACGAAGATTGCATACTAACTCAGTACGCCATAGCATACGGAGTAAACTCTGTGGGACCCACGGTGATGTATGTGTCTTATCCATCCTGTCCAACATTGTTCCAGCTGATTTTAGGTCATAACGCCAAACTTGAAGGATATACAAAGCTCAAGTGGACCACACCACAGGAAACAGTGGGAATTGAACGCCTTCCGTTGAAAACATCTTAAGGGCCGCAGAAGTTTTGGGTCAAGCTGGTATTTGTGTTTTCCCTTAATCCATGTCTGTTTGACCTTATATAACAGTTTGGATGAAAATAAAACCTTACTGTGGGTAGGTTTCAACAGTGGAGGCTTTCCTGTTTTGTGGTTTCCTTGAGATTTGGATATACTTCAATTTTGGTTTCATGCCATAAAATGATATGATACAACGTATGGACGGAGTGGATAATAAATATAAATCACTGTGGGCCCTACAGAGTTTACTCAGTGGGCTACAACATACTGAGTTAGAACTCAGTACGCAATCCGCGTCCAATAACGGTTGGGTCTTTTACCTGATAAAAATCAAACAATTTAACTCCTCAAGTTGGCAACAATGTACAAAGTAAAAACTAACGGTTCAAACGAAATGTTTTTCTAGCCGTCCAATCTTTTATGGTGTGGCCCACCTGACGTGTCAATAGAAAGAAGTTACAATGCTTTCATTTCTTTATATTCGTTTCCTTTTCTTCCTTTTAATGTGTGGTTGCATCATTCCAGTCTATGTCACTTTTGGCGACTACAAATTCACATCTCTCCTTCACAATTCTCTTCATGTTCTTTCTCTCTCTCCCTCCCCCCTTCAATTTCTTCTTTCCAGGGAAACATGAATTCTCTTCAAAATTTTAATCTCCTCCCCCAAAACCCCACATCCTTTTCGTAATCTAACATCTCTTTTCCACATTTTCTTTCCCAACAAACAACCCAACTCCACTTCTCTCTCTCTCTCTCTCTCAAATCTCAATTTTTGTAAAATCATGTCTTCCACCATTTTTCAAGGTCTCCAATCATGCCTTGAGCCTAGGCTCATCGAAAAGCGTGTCCTAACTCTCCGGTTGGCCTCACCCAAACTGCAGATTTCTCCTAAAGCGGATTCCCAAGACATCAATTTTGTCAATGGGCCTCTGTGCATGCCAGAACCTGATATTAAAGAGCTTGAAAAGTTCTCAGACAATGCAGCAGAATACGAAGCATCCTTAGGTGGATGGAGTTCCATCTATTCTCTTACCAACACCCAGAAAGAGAGTACCTACAAGCCCCCTCTCTTTACTCGGTCTTCGTCCACGCTAAGCGAGAAAAGCCTGGAATTATGTACTGAGAATTTGGGGTGCGAAACTGGAAGTGACATCGCGTCAGATGATGGTTTTAATTCCTCTCCTCATACTGACTCAGGGAGGAAGTCTCCGCTCCGGTGGGAAGGAAGGAAGCAGCACAAGAACAATCGGGTCGACCGGTTCCCGCCCCCATTGACAACAATTGCTGGTCAAGATTGCATCCGTGTGCGGCCCCAGCGGGAAGGCGGTAGGTTGGTTCTTAAGGCGATTCCAGTCCCTTCTCCTCGTGCTTGTTTTCAAGCCGAAAGGAGCGACGGTCACCTGAGGCTTCGGTTTCAAGAAACCGAAGCCTCAGAGAAGGAAGTAGAAGAATCAGATGGAGTGGAAGTAGAAGAAGAGGCAGAAATAGAGAGCGGCGAGGAGAGAAGTGAGGAGGACATGAATGATAATGAAATCAACGACGGCGGCGAAAGGGGAATTGAGAGTTTTCAAAGGCCAAGCAGGTGCAAGGAAGGAGGAAATGAAGGGTTGGTGATTTGGGAGCCTTGTTGGGTGGCCACTTCCTAAAAGTCTTTAAGAATGTTTATTTCTAAAAATCACCTGGAGTGCGTTTGGTTGCACTAAATATCATGAAATTTCATGATCATGAAATCGGAGCAACCAAACGCACCTTTTCTCTTTCTAATTCAGTCCTCTATGTGTATTGTATTTTTACTCATCTATTAGGCTTTGACCTTATACCTTCTTTTTGTCCCCTTGGTTCTATTGAGGAGTACTAATCTGAGTAAGAGGTTTGTGAGATCACAGCTTTCCATATGGTGGGCCACACTGATTAGATCTTTGCTGAAAATTCGACCCATTTCATTCATGTGGGCAATTGTATGTACCGAGCAAATGTACCCCTCAAATGTTTTTTGTCCTAGTCGTCCATTTGTTTCGTATACTGTAGCCCACATGTGGAAAGAACCAACTTTTTTTTTTTTTTGAAAGCCAGGATATGCATAGACGTGTGATACGTAGGGCCTGGATCTGCACACGTGAGCCATACTTGCCTGTGTAGGGATGGGCAGGGTTCTCAAAATCCCTGTTAGTTATTATCGTTTCTTTTATCTCTCTTTGGCATAGGCAGAAGCATTTTTGTCATCTCCTTCTGGATAATGTGGACCGCATCCGTTAGAGATGGATAATACTGCAATTATCCAAACTACGTACATGATGGGCCTCCCCATGGACGGGTGTTATAAAAAAAAATAATAATAATTGAAATGCAAGTACAATCAATGGCCCAAAAACAATAGATAATGAAGAAATTTATCCAAAGGAAAACAATTATATGAGTCAAGGGTTCAAATATTCCAATGTCGGCGCCTTTTTCTTATGGAATCCTGGTTCATAGGGAGGCCATCGTATAGAGACTTAACATGACATAGCAAGGGTCAGAGGAGAACATGTTTACGTATAGACGGATTGATCCAACATGAATGATTAAAGGCCAAACATAATTTGGGAGCATATTAGGTGCGGCTGGGCCGCCCTTATTGTGGGGCCTACCTTGATGTACATATGTACTCTATATTCATGCCATCCATTCGTTTTGCCGGATCATTTTAGGGCATGAGCTTAAAATGATGCATATTGATTTCTCAGGTGGACCATATATACCATAAGAAATAGTCATGATTGACTAATGAGCCATCAACATGTTATATGGAAAATAAATGTTAAGGAAACATCACGGAGGGCCCTTGAAAGTTTTTAATGCCAGGGCATTCAATCACCATGGCTTCTATAGCATCGTCCTTATGAAATTTGGACCTGTTTGTTAGATGAATGTCAAAAATACCTTTTTATATTACATTCTAATTGAAAAGCTGTATGTACATACGTATAGTAAGACTTAGTTTCACCCTCAAATGATATAACAAAATTTATGAATGAAGTAGACGTAGAATATATACAGCAACGTGGGGAAAACGGTAAGAGGGTGAGGGATTACTCTGACTTCTTGGTTGCACGAGCATCTTTGGCTCCTCCCTAGTAAGAGGTGCTGCTTAAGTGAGTTGAGATCATTGGGCCAAGCAGGCTCTCTATTCACCATCTCCCTTCTTATAGATTCATTGGCTTACTACCGATGAGGATCTATTCATATAGTTAGTCCCTTTGTCAACCACACGTATCTATCTTTTTGATCACCTCATCATTCACAACATTATCTGTCATCCGAGAAGGGTTTTTCTTTTCCTTCCATATTTATGCAGACATGAGCACCCAAGGCAATAAATAGGTCTGTTCCCACCCCCTGAGAGAGACATTGTTGCCATTGTAACTTTGTCGTCCTCAGGGGCACGAATAACCTTCAAGTACTATTCCATATCAAAGAGGATGATCAAGTAACTTCCTTGGCATTTCAGATCCCATTGAATGGCCTCCATGAGACCGGCCGACAAAAAATAGGAAGTGGCTCAGCCGTTAGCAGGCTAGCAGAGGTTGCACCAAATGCGAAACCTACTTTCCTTTGTAGGTATAAATATGGCGATTCTCTGAGGGACTATGTGTGAGTTCGCGGTCTTCCGGTGTTTCACCATAAAGCTTTTTCGAGAAATACGAGACATCTAAGTCGTACAAGTAAAAAGATTTATTCATTGATAAGAAAAAGAAAAAACGTGAACGGTGATTGAATTGATGATAAAATAGAAACGTAGGTCGCGAATAGTGATTCGATTGATGATGATGAAAGAGAATTCTTGGTTCAGTTCTCCACCTTAACGAAAGAAAAGGGGATTAGTCAAATTCTATTGAGTCTGACTCATAGTGATCATTTATCAAAGAATAACTCTAGTTATAAATGATTGAACAACCGGGATCAATTTACTTACGATACTTAGTTGACTTATTGCTATGATGAACGCTATGGATCGGTGGCCATTAACGTTGTTAATGACAAGAATGTCAACCTCTTTGGACCTACCTTGGCAAGTTCTGTGTCCAGACTACATCATGGGGGTATAACACTTTCTCAGTGATACCCAAGCCGGCGCACCATATTGGGTGAGGCCAGGCCGCACCTAATCCACTCCGGTGTGATCCTACTAAAAAATAGTACATTGCAGCAAACCTAAGTGCATGATGTCATGTCTACTGTTTTCCATGCAACTAATTTTTGACACGGCTACAACTTTGCTTTATTTAAAAAATATTTAATCATTTTATAGCCAAATGAAAGAATATTTGCATAATTTATAAGTGACTCCAACATCCACTTAACAACCTACTTTTTAATTTTGTCCACTCTCCAAGACAAGAAGATGGTCTGGATTTTATCTGTCGACTTGTGTTTGGATATTAGCCCAAAATCCAAGCCAATTCAAAACTCAAGTCATCTCAGAAACTAGGACATTGTGAAACTAAGCTCTCGACGTGCACTGATAGAGCAGCACCCACTACTGGCCTTAAATACACGCACTTTTTTTTTTTTTTTTTCTTTTTCTAAATTTCAAGGGTAAGCTAGGCTCAAACACAAGATCTCATTCAAGAAGGCTATTTAACAACCTAAATTTGAGATTTTGTCCACTCCCTGAGGCAAGAAATGGTAAGATTATATCTGCCATCACATGTTTGGCCCTTCGCCCAAAATCCAAGTCAATCCAAAACTAAAGTCATCCCAAAAGTTAGGGCACTGCAAAACTTCTCTCTTGATGTACACTGCTGGAAAAAAAAAAGAAAAAGAAAAAACGTACCCACTTGTAGCCTTAAAACCAAGACCTTAATGTTGCAATATTCCAGAATGATTATGTGAATCGTACTCACACCTATAGATACGGACACATGGTGGACACATGGTACGCTGGTCATACCAAACAGGTGATTCTAACCGTCCAATTCCATCCGTTTGATTTAGACCATGGATCGATTTTCTTCTTAGTCATCCATTTGCAATTAGACGGTTAGAATAGCAATGTCAGATAGTCTGTGGACAACAAAATAAAGAACTAAGATAAAAGAAAACCAGGTGAGATAGAAGAACCGCGTAATGCATATTATAGCTTTTGATGATTATAACTTTGTGATCAATTATTGGAATCATGCATATAATATATACTATGGGAAAGTTATGGATGTGTCACATATCTTAGACAATATTGAAAATGATTAGCCATCGAAAGGCTTTGGAAAATATGATCTTTTTAGGGATCAAATTTGAGTTTGAAGTTGAAATTTGTTATTTTAGTAAGTTATAAATTTATTATTTTTAAAGGGTTTTAGGATTTAGAGAGTCCTGTTATAGCTTAAAATTCTTTTTGAGCCAGGTGAGAGAGTTTAAGTCATTTAGACATCTTTTACTACATTTTATTATTATTATTTATTTATTTATTTATTATAGAAAGTTTACTATTTTAAAAATCTGTACTATTTCTAACAAGTTACTAGTCCATGCCTTATATAAGCCATTTTAATTGCTTTATAAAAGAATAATATTCTTACTGTTGTAGATTTTGGACTCTGTATATTAAAGGATTATCTTAGAGGTTTTTCATCCCTTTTTTCCCTCCATGCACTTGTTATGTTAGATAGTTTGAAAGATGCCTTTCCATGGGCTGCACTGGTTCACTATAGGTTGATAATTTGAAGGTGGAGAGTAACTTGGTAATTAAAGGTATGATTGCTCAATTGAGACATTTTAAGAATAATTGGTACAACCATGAAAGGACCATTAATTGCATAATTAAATTATTTTGGGCAAATTATAATTCCAAAGGTATTTAATTACAGGATAAACATGTGGAGAAATGATCTAGTTCTCTTAGGGTCTATTTGGATTCATGAAAAGTATGAGAAAGAAAATAATGTTTCTTGGGAAACTTTATTTCCAATAAACTTTGGAAAATGAAATACTATTTTTCTTGTTTATTTTTTAATAAGATTTTCATAGAAATTTAGAATCTATTTTCAAGTTTTTTATTTGAAAAAAAAAATTCATTTAAAAAAATAATACTAAGTCGTGACTAGCATGTGATAGATTAGCTCATGTAGCACATGTAGAATGCTTAAAGATAAATAGTGACACATGTGGCATATACAACATATGTAGGCACTTTAAGCTAAATTGTAACACGTATGGTACATGTGAGCTGCTTTAAGTTGTACAATTGTACATGTGGCATAAGACATAAATTGACACATTTGACATGTGGGCAATAAAGCTAGATGACAACACTTGTGCACATTGGCACCATTGACATATGCCATATTTGGACAATTGATGATGGACAATGACACGTATGACACATTGGTGAATGTGGGGTGCTTTGCACATATGGGACATAAATATAATATATATGAATGGCGTGGTACACGTGGCACAATAGCAATTGTGGGGTGCAAGAAAAGATGGATGATGACACGTGACACATTAGCACATTGGGGGCTCTTTACATGCATGGAGCACAAGATAAGATAGATGGTAGCACATATGGCATAGTAGCATATGTGGGGCATGACCGAAGATAGACAATGTCTCATTTGACACATATAGCAAATGTGAGGCGATTAAACATGGATATGGGCACATTCGGCTTTAACCCTTGAGAAATTCATTCTCTCTCCACTATGAGAAAAATGTATTTCTTATGAGTTGAGGTGAAAAAATAAATTTATTTATTTTTCAACAAAGATAAAAAGTAAGAAATAATATTTTCACAATTTTTTCGCAAAGAAAGACTTAACAGGCAACGAAAATTGACTATTTCTTTTCCCATGCTTTCCATAAATCCAAACAAAGTCGTAAAACAAATTATAGCTTAGTGGTAGACTCATAAGATTGTGAGTTCGAGTACACATTATGGTGTATGTGGGTATGGGGGTGCGCGCGCGCGTGTGTGTAATTAATAGTGCTCCAATGTTCCAAATACTGACAATTTTATTGATAACACTGTCGACCTGATCAATGATATCAAAACTGTTGGAAGTTTATTTTTTATTTTTTAAATATTGCCAATATTATGGTGATATCATCAATATCAATGATAATTCGATCATAATCCCTTATCAACGATATTATCGATATTAATAACAATTCAATCGATAATATCTTCCATATCAACGATGATATCCTTGATAATAGAGAAACATTTATAAATAAATGAAAATCAATAGAAAAGTAGGACATTTTCTAAAAGCCCAAAAAATCTATATTTTTTTGGATTTTTAAAAGAAATTTAATCCTTGGGTGATTCCACTTACTCTTGATTTTTATTAAAATCAAAGTTCAAATTCATGGATAAACATTGACATCCCAAACGTAAACAGGAGAAAAGGTGATGAAAAATTCATAGATTTTTTGATTTTAAATTCATAGGATGAAGTGTAATGAAAATGTATATCTATGCATAATTCTCATGCATTGATATTGATTTACAGAGAAAAAAAATTAACATTTAAGTGAAAAATAATATAACTGATGCTGACATGCAAGTCTTTGATGGAGCTCATGACCTCATGTTAAAACTCCATCAGGTCACAGGTTTGTCTTAGTTAGGTTCTCATATTAATTACTTTTAAAAAATTAATAATCATAAAGTGCTACTTCCTTAGGCAATTAGGAGATGATATTCGTGATGGGTGATGGCTTTAAATGGAAAGAGGTTAGAACACATCAAATCTCTTTGGGTACCACACGTATTAGAGATCTAGTCCATTCATCAAATAAGGTGTATTATGAAAATGCCATATACCAAAATTTAAGGTATCACTCTTATTAAGTAAGCAGACACATATTTGTTGAATCTAAGCCATTAGACTTCTCTTTATTTTTAATTTTTCTCCTACTAGCTTGACATGGATCAGTGAACCAACATTATTTTTAGAAAATGCATCTTAATAGTGGATACATACCTCAAAATAATAATAATAATAATAATAATAAATCTTAAATTGAATTATTTTAGATCTTTAATTATTTAGATTTTTCACTAAGAAGGCCAACCTTGGTTTTTTGTAGGTAGGGACCATGGCCTTTTAACCCTAATTAGCACCAGGGCATAAGGGACCAACGCCAGCCCTAGTATTGCAACCCAAACTCACATTTGATAGTTACCTTATCAAACTACACCTAAATTGTGTGGCAAGCTATGAATGTAGCTGATCTCGAAATTCATACCGATATCGTAATTGTTTGATTAATTCCTGCCTATCATATACATGGTCTAATGGAAAAATAGGTTGTATCCAGTTTTGGTGGGTAAAATCATATGGCTATTGTCATGTTGTAGGTGTAATTTTCTCTAGCCATCTCTTTTCAAAGGCATGGATGGGATGGTTAATTATTTCCTAACAAAAGTCATTCTTTAAAATCACAAGCAATCAATGGTGGGCCCTAGGAAAATATATAGATCGAAGTGTTGATTGGACTTATTTTGTGTGAATAATCTTGACTGTCAATATTAAAGTCCATCCATCATATGGTTAATATTTTTTTAGACTGATGTGATTTTTGCATGACAAGCTAGGAGATATGTGTTGGATATGATGAACGGTCTAGATTAATGTATTGGGTTGTCTAAGTATCTCAAAATAACTAGCAATACTATATCTTTATAGTGCTCCGAGAACATTAGAGTATTTCTCTTCTAATTAAGACATCTTTTCTTGTAAGGATCTTTGGTCGAATAGTCCCGTACCGTGACATGGTCATGGAAGGAGCCCATCTTTTTCAACTGTAAGTTTGTTTTAGCCTGAAATCACTTTTTTTTTTTTTTAGATAATAAAAATGTCACTCTATCATATCTGCCTCTCCTATGGTGGGGTCCCATCTTGAAAGGATTTTTTATTTTTTTTCAAAAGTTTGTCGGCCATAAAAAATTAAAATTCAGCACACCCTTTGATTGATTTGATCCATTCATTTTAATTGGACAGTCTTAAACCCATGTGAAGATTTTTTTATTTTTTTTTCAATTGTGAACCTACCACTTAGCCATCGGGTCACAGGCTTTTCTTGGTTAGGTTCTCAAATGATATGAATCTTGGTTAGGTTCTCATATTAATTACTTTCAAAAAATTAATAATCATAAAGTGCTACTTCCTTAGACAATTAAGAGATGATATTCGTGATGGGTGATGGCTTTAAATGGAAGGAGGTTAGAACACATCAAATCTCCATGGGTACCATACGTATTAGAGATCTGGTCCATTCATCAGATAGGGTGTATTATGAACATGCCTGTAACATCTCAAAAATCGAGGGTCGATTAAAAACTCCACTCTCGAGTTTCAGAACATCACTTATGTAACATAAATGTGTATGATTGAATGTTGTCTGTGTTAAAGTATTAAACATGAGTGAGATTACGCCAGAACAACATATCATACTCCAGAGACAGTTAATTTAACAAGCGGAAGACTGTGATAGTATGTATAACGTATATAATCTGTTGTATGTCTCCAGAGTGTGAACATGTTACCAGGTTAAACATATACATGTATACCTCAAAATAGAAAGAAAGAATATACATGAGTGCTCTGGAAATATAAAATGACAAGTATCAAGTCATCTAATCAATCTCCCTGTAATCCCGTCGTTCAGAACACACATAAAGGAGGGATCCTCCTCCTCATCATCAAGTCTGGCTCTGCCTCGCAGGCCGTGCCATCATCTGCAATCACAATAGAGACTGGTGGGTGTCCGAAAATACCATCCCGTAACGTGGGAGTGAGTGATCAACTCAGTGGAATAATAGAGCAGAGATTAGTATGTTATCAAATCAATCATGCGATAATAGTAAAGCAATAAATCAAACATTCCTAAATACTGTTGTTAATGCAATATGACATGACATGATGGATGCCCTCACCGACGATCTCCCTCATACGGCACCATCTTACGCCCGCGGCATGCTTTCTTCCCACAGTGCTCCACATCTTCCAGGCACATGCAATGTGATGGTGATATGATTATCGAGTTATTATTATTCCTTTTCACACAGCAGTATTAGAAAACTAAGGTACTTCCCTTATATCAATCCCAACACAGATCCTGTCTAGGGTCATCACTCCTAGTAATCACATACGATATTACATTTGTAGGTCGCTGCAAGGGCTGTCAGGGCTGTTGCTCGCACTCGTTGCATCGCTCCCCCATCACCTTATCAATACAGGCCTAATGTACTCTCATTACTACGGAAGGGTCGTCGCCTCCCGTACACTCAGAATATGCTCGCGGTCACTACAAAGGGCTGCCAGGGCTGTTGCTCGCACTCGTTGCACCGCTCCCCCATCACCTTATCAGTGTAGGCCGACAGCAAGAATATAGTGTCCCATACCACCATAATCTTCTCACGAGTCTGGGTGCTCACTGGTCACTACGGGGAGGTTTGTGGCCCCAGCGTAGGCCGACAGCTGGACCACGGTGTCTCATACCACCATGCCCGGCTCATGAGTCTTTATGAATCAAGGTACTATGGTTAACAGGATTTTCAATGGTAAGTTCAGTACCCTAGGTTCAAGCAGTTATGACTCATACATGGTGAACATATAAAGGCCAGTCGGGTTACTTGACGGGCTCGACTAGTACGAGCGCATCTCAAGCTGAACGACATGAAGTGCATGAAAAACTTCTTGTGGCCTAACCACTGCCGCCAACCGAAAACACGACTCGCGTTCATCGACGCGTCCTTTGTGGTACATAGAAACCAACCACGAATTAGATCCATTACCGACTGCCTGGACTAGGATATAGCCCCAAGCACATGTAGTGTGAATCAATAATCATATGAGATAATAGAATTGGAATAATAAATAATTCAAGCATGTTGGAAACATGTTATAAGATGCAACGTAAGCAATCTAACCATACACAAGCATTTCATATATATATATAAGATAGTCAATTCAAATCCAATAAGCATGGAGGAAATCATGCGCATCATTAGTTTAGTTGAGAATCCTATCTCAACACTAGTTTACAACACTATTTACTAAGTGCTTACTCACGCAAGCATTTATACAAACACTTAGACTACACAACTCCAACATACTCGACTTATGTTGGTTTCAACAAATAATATGACAGATCCTTATATCAAGGAGTTGTCTAATACACAACAATCATGTTCTTACATTCAAACATATGGCAGGCATAAATCTTGTTGATTTAGGGTTTTCAACAAACACTTAGTCTACACACATTAGTCTACATAGCATATGTCGACCAATATGTGTATAAGGGTGAATCTCTTCGCCAAACAGATCATACATGCATTTCTAATATCATAATACGACCAATAGCCATGGCAATCATTTCAACAAAATACGGACGTATACTGTATTTCCTATTAATGACCAAAATACCCTAAATCTCATATTTACCGTACGTTTACGAAACGAAAAATGGACAGCATGTTGTACATGTCAAACGGCGTTGCCGTCGATAATCTACTATTAAACGACATTGAAAGCTTTGAAATCAGTCAATCAAAGCGTCTAAAATCCGCACCTTTCACTTTAGATGTGTATCGTTTCGAACGGAGCGTATACGCTTCGTCTACGGCGATCAGGCGACCAATACACACGTACATCAGCTACTTTTCTATTTGAATCAAAGAAATCCCCAAATCAGCAAGTGGTTAGGGTTTTCCTTACCTAGAAGTGCGTTGGAATCGCCAGGAAAGTGATTGGAGTGCGTCGCCTAAGCACGTGCAGCAGCAGCAGAAGGTGGCAGGAAAATCTCTCCCACCCTCTCTCAAAATCTCTCACTTTCTCTCTCTCCCAATCTAGGGTTCTTAGAAAATTCGGATGGGAGAGATATGAGAGGGTTTAAAGCCCTTTTATAAGCTCAAATCTTCTCAAATTAGGCTTGGGAAAAGTACACTTAAGTTATAACCAAAACGGAGCTGTTTCGATCCAAAAGAGCATTTCTGAAGGTCCCCTGGCCGAACGCGGTCGGACTTAAACTCATGCATACTGGATCTAGCACACATCAAGTTTTCAGACCGAAAGAGGTCGCAGATCGCACGTGGTGGTCCAATTTCAGTTCAGCGGTCATCGCACCTAGATCAGGTCTACAAGTCTCATGATATGAAAGAGAAATTTTTCCTAATCCGAGGGTGTAATTTGGCTGAATTTTGACGGTCAGAATGCTTAATAATAACGCGCCAAGTCACGTGCCAGATTTGAATTAAAATTTCTAAATCTAACCCTATTCTCACTCTCTTCACTCCAGGCTCAATGAAATAGCCTCTGAACGTCGGTTGACCTTAATTTTTGAAACGGTTGTCAAGTCCAGCTAAGCGGTCATAACGGTCTAAGATTGTAGGTATCGGACTTTTGACGCGCGGTCTAGATCCAATACAAAGTTTCAAAGGGTTCCTGAGAGTAAACGGGTTTAGAGTTTGATCCTAGGTTTCAGGATATTATAGCGTCATTGATTCTTCAAGTTTTGGGTCTTGTAGAACGTATTTAATGTGGTCCAAGTTAATTCTACTGAGTATTCAGTTTGGTACTCAACTAAATTCTACTCTAATTATGGCAGAATACGGTCCTAGGGCCATTCTATCCTCTATTTTGAGAACTTTTAGGTATCGTATTATTTTTATTATTTTTTTGGAGGTTCATCATCAAGTTTACCCTAACTCCACCAAATTTCATAAGATTTTGAGTTGTAGAAAAATTCTAAAAATTTTAGAAGCAGCAGCTGTCCAACAAGTGATTATCGGACAATTGCTCACAATGACCTATTTTAAATCATATTAAATATTTTATTATATTTTTTACATATTTTTATATAAAACTAGACTCATTTAGCTTCAATCTAGTTTTTGAATCACCTAAATCAGAATTATAACGAAAGAGATATGATTTTTCAAAGTCCGAAGAAATGCGCAGGAAAAAAAGTGCAGAATCCCACTGTACGGACGAGTTCAGCGATGCATCGCCAAACCGGAGATGGCATCACCGCTCGCTGACCTGTTTGGGGTGATTTCTCCATCTGATATTTGAAATGGGTGTATTTTAGAACCTGGGATGAGTTATTTGATATGCAATATATGATTTTGGGGTAGGAGAAGCTGATCTATTCAAATAGTCTACTTATTTAGTGATATTCCAAAAGGTTAATGGTTAAAAACCCTTTTTTTTTATTTATTTACTATTTATAGTACTTTTTAGCTTAAGTATTGATCAATATCACCTAAACTTTAAGATTTGTGTATAATATGAAATCTCCTAGAAAATTTTGAAGGATAAAGTATTGAAAGGTGAGATTTTCGAAGGAAATAGGGATTTGAGACTTTTGGATTGAGTTTTGAGAAGTTAATCAAGAGTTAGGATTGACCCACTGCCTAAGGACGTCTAATTCCAGGTTGGCAAAAATTTGGGGTGTTACAATGCCATATACCAAAATTCAAGGTAGCACTCTTATTAAGTAAGTGACACATATTTGTTGAATCTAAGTCATTGGACTTCTCTTTATTGTTAATTTTTCTCCTACAAGTTTGACATGGATAATTGAACCAACATTATTTTTGAAAAATGCATCTTAATAGTAGAGTTTAATTAATGGTCAATCCATGCTCAGGCCAATAATGAACGGCCTAGCTTAGCCAATTAGCCTGAACTAACCTCTAAGTGGGCCACGTTTATGAGAAAAAAAGAATGCATGGTTTAAAGACCCTTGTTAGCAGCTCGCATTCAACCCACGTGTAGTTTAAAATCATTTGTTCAATATACATTTATGTTTTAATGATCCAAACCATTTATATAGTAGGATTTGTTATAGATGAAGGCTATACACACACACACACCTCAAAAAAATTCTTCAATCGAATTATTTTAGATGTATAAATGTAGCTGATCTCGAAAATCGTACCTATATCCTAATTGTTTGATTAATTCCTACCTATCATATACATGGTCTAATGGAAAAATAGGTTGTATCCAGTTTTGGGGGGTAAAATCATATGGCTATTGTCATGTTGTAGGTGTAATTTTCTCTAGCCATCTCTTTTCAAAGGCATGGATGGGATGGTTAATTATTTCCTAACAAAAGTCATTCTTTAAAATCACGAGCAATCAATAGTGGGCCCTAGGAAAATATATAGATTGAAGTGTTGATTGAACTTATTTTGTGTGAATAATCTTGACTATCAATATTAAAGTCCATCCATCATATGGTTAATATTTTTTAGACTGATGTGATTTTTGCATGACAGGCCATGAGATATGTATTGGATATGATGAACGGTTTGGATCAATGCACTGGGCTGTCTAAGTATCTCAAAGTAACTAGCAATACTATATCTTTATAGTGCTCCGGGAACATTAGAGCATTTCTCTTCTAATTAAGACGTCTTTTCTTGTAAGGATTTTTGGTCAAACAGTCTCACACCGTGAGATGGAAGGAGCCCATCTTTTTCAACTGTAAGTTTTTTTTAGCCTGAAATCACTTTTTTTTTTAGATGATAAAAATGTCACTCTATCATATATGCCTTTCACACGGCGGGCTCCCCTCTTGAAAGGATTTTTTATTTTTTAAAAAAAAATTGTTGGCCATAAAAAATTAAAATTCGGCATACCTCTTGATTGATTTGATCCATTCATTTTAATTAGACAATCTCAAACCCGCATGAAGATTTTTTTTTCAATTGTGAACCTACCACTTAGCCATCAGGTCATAGGCTTTTCTTGGTTAGGTTCCCAAATGATATGAATCTTGGTTGGGTTCTCATATTAATTACTTTCAAAAAATTAATAATCATAAAGTGCTAATTCCTTAGACAATTAAGAGATGATATTGGTGATGGGTGATGGCTTTAAATGGAAGGAGGTTAGAACACATCAAATCTCCATGGGTACCACACGTATTAGAGATCTGGTCCATTCATCAGATAGGGTGTATCCTGAACATGCCATATACAAAAATTTAAGGTAGCACTCTTATTAAGTAAGTGACACATATTTGTTGAATCTAAGCCATTGGACTTCTCTTTATTGTTAATTTTTCTCCTACAAGTTTAACATGGATCAGTGAACCTACATTATTTTTTGAAAAATGCATCTTAATAGTGGAGCTCAATTAATGGTCAATCCATGCTCACGTCAATGATGAATGACCTAGCTTAGCCAATTAGCCTAATCTAATCTCTAAGTAGGCCACGTTTACAGGAAAAAAAGAATGCATGGTTTAAAGACCCTTGTTAGCAGCTCGCATTCAACCCACGTGTAGTTTAAAATCACTTGTTCAATAAACATTTATGTTTTAATGATCCAAACCATTTATATAATAGGATTTTTTGCCGATGAAGGATATATATACCTCAAAAAAATTCTTAAATCGAATTATTTTAGATGTATAAATGTAGTTGATCTCGAAAATCATACCTATATCTTAATTGTTTGATTCATGCCTACCATATAAATGGTCTAATAGTAAAATAGGTTGTATCCAATTTTGGAGGGTAAAAAATCATATGGCTATTGTCATGTTGTAGGTGTAATTTTCTCTAGCCATATCTTTTCAAAGGCATTGATGGAACCGTTAATTATTTCCTAACAAAAGTCATTCTTTAAAATCACAAGCAATCAATAGTGGGCCCTAGAAAAATAGATAGATCAAATTGTTGATTGGACTTATTTTGTGTGAATAATCTTGACTATCAATATTAAAATCTATCCATCATATGGTTAATATTTTTTAGACTGATGTGATTTTTGCATGACAAGCCAGGAGATATGTGTTGGATATGATGAACGGTCTGGATCAATGTATTGGGTTGTCTAAGTATCTCAAAGTAACTAGCAATACTATATCTTTATAGTGCTCCCGGAACATTAGAGCATTTCTCTTCTAATTAAGACGTCTTTTCTTATAAAGATTTTTGGTCAAATAGTCTCACACCGTGACATGGTTATGGAAGGAGCCCATCTTTTTCAACCGCAAGTTTTTTTTCGTCTGAAATCACTTTTTTTATTTTTTAGATGATAAAAATGTCACTATGTCATAGCTGGCTCTTGTACGGCCAGATCTCGTCTCAAAAGGAGAAAGATTTTTTTTCAAAAGTATATGGGCCCAAAAAAAATTTAAAATTCGGCACACTCCTTGATTAATTTGATCTATTCATTTTAATCGGACAGTCTCGAACCCACAACATGGTTTTTTCAATTTTTTGTTTGAAGTTCTCTTTGGCCCACTACTACACCAACGTTATGCGTTAATTCTGAACTATTTTCTTCTATGTGATTCATGTATGATGAGTTTTTATCTTAAACTTATACCGATGACATGAAATTAAAACTCCTTACATATAGACGAGATATATTTGCTTCATAACAACCCAGTGGCTCCCATAACTGCTCCTCATACGATGGACTCTCATCTAAGAAGGAGAAAGGTTTTTTGAAAAGGGACACGTACCCCACCAAAAACAAGGATTTGGCCCACCCCTTGATGAATTTAATCCGTTCATTTTAATTGGACAACCGTGAATCCAAATGAAGATTTTTTTTTAGTTTTCTATGGTCCATAACTATACTAAAGTTATGCATTAATTATGAATTATTTTCTCTTGTGTCATCCATCTATGATAATTTTTTCTTGGGCTAATGACATGAAATTAACATCCCTTACATATGGATGGAATATATTTGCTTCACAATAACCCAATGGGCCCCTCGTAAAATTTGAATGGGTTTAAAACGTATGCCCCTTTCCACACAAGGCCATTTGGCCATTAAAAAAAAATAAAAATTCTTCTTTTTATTTTACTTCCTTAGAATAGACGAAGCTGAAACTTCTTTGATAGTTGGTAGTTGTATGGCCAGAGTCCACACTCTCCAGGCGATAATAAAAAACTCCGGTCAAGCTCCAGCAAAGTTTGGACCACTCTTTAGCATTAGAAACAAAAAAGTTTTTTTTTTTTTGAAGTTTTTCGGACACAATCTCCAAATTTGATGATTTAATCCTTCTTTTCATGAGTATAATGGATGAATGTAACAATTAGTGTAATGGATGTCAAGATGGAGGAATATTGAAATAGAAGAATGTTGAAATGGGGGAATAGAGGAATGTTGAAATGGAGGAATGATGAAATAGAATAATGTTGAAATTGGGGAATGAAGGAATGGAGAAATATTGCCATGAAGGAATTCAATGTGGATCACCGATATTAACAAAGGACTGCTGACATTCATCATGGATCATCGATATTGATAAAGGACCGCTGATATTCACTGTGTATTGTCAATCTTAACAGTGAACCGATGGCATTTTCAGTGGTCCACAATGAATATTAGTGGTCCTCTATTAATATCAGTAATCCATAGTGAATATCAATGATCATTTATTAATATCGACATTCCATAGTGGATATTAGTGGTCCACTGTTAATATCAATGGTCCACAATGAATATCGACGATCCATTGTTAATATTAGTAGTTTATAGTGAATATCAACAGTTAGTGAATATCAGCGGTTCATAATGAATATCATCAATCCACTGATAATATTGCCAATCCATAGTGAAAATTTCGACGATTGATTATGAATATCAGTGATCTACATTAAATATCAATGATCCACAGTGAATATGGGTGATCTACAGTAAATATCGACGATCCACGCTAAATATTAGTGATCCACCATACAACATTCATATATTACAACGTACTTTTATCTCAACATTATTTTATTACAACAATCATCAATTACAATATTCATTCATTTTAAAATTCATCACATTCATCCATTACAATATTTTTTCATTATAAAATTCATCAATTGCAACATTCTTCCATTACAAAATTCATCTGTTACAACATTCATACACACCCTCCTCCCTTTCATAAATTCATACCATTCATACCTAACAAAATAATTGAAAAACAACTATAAAGGAAACCAATGAAGGAAGAAGGAAGGAAAAAAACACTATCCTCCCTTTCACACCCTCCCCTCTTCCAATGAAAAAAAAGAAGATAAAGGAAGTGTTAAAATACTTATTTGTCACCCGTTTTTTCAATCATGTAAGTCCATGTATCATATAGTCAGTTGAGCCCATGGAATCTGAAGATCGAAGATATGAGAGGACATGAAGCATCAAGGAGAGAAGAACAGGTAAATGATTTGCCTTGGTGATTCTAATCTTAGACTCAAAATAACCTTAGCCTTTAGATGATTCTAACTTTTAGTAGTAAACCTTGTTTAATCATCACATAACCTTAGGAGTCAATTTGGAACATGATAAGTTAGGCTAAAAGAGGTGTAAAGCTACTATAAAAGTATATGAAAAAAATAACAGTTTTCAAGTGAAGATTGATGGGTCTAGAGTGAAGACTTCAATCAATCGAAGCTTGTCTTGATCGATCGAAGCTCGGGGCTTGAATGATTGAAGTTTGCCAAAAATGTCCGGCAAGAAATTCATTAAATAACTGGAGTTTCTCGATCCATCGAAGGGTAGCTCAATGATCGAAAGAGCTGTTTTTTGCCCTTTTTTAATGTTAGACCTCAAACTCTTTATATAGGGCATTCAGTTCCTGGGAATTTTCATGGGTTTTTAGTGCAATTAGAACTTATGTGATTTTACACTCATATCTCTTGTCTTGTGATTCTAATCTCATTAGATTTAAGTCATTTTCCTTGATATTATCACTCTAATGAGGATTCTAACATTCATTATGAAAATCCTCTTGATCTCCACCATTCTCTAGAAATTAGACATTAAGCCTATCAGTATATCATTATCTAAATCCTTTAGGAGACACATCTAGGTGAATCCTTTAGGAAATTACCTATCCATTAGTTGTAGCAAATTTCATCGCTTCCCGTACCTTGTTCACCTTATTGGCACATCAAATGTAAGGCAAACGTTCGTAGAATCTAAAGCGTCAGTAGCAATAATTGGAGGAGCATTTAAAAAGTCAATTCATGCACCTGAGAGCTGTTGGGGATTTTAACCTGCGGAATCACACAACAAGTGGTATCAGAACGAAGTTGGGGTACAAATCTGAATCTGAGGGATTAGTAATAATGGCGAGTGCCAAGTATGAGTTTGAGAAGTACTTGGGGAAAAATAATTTTGAGTTATGGAAGGTTAAGATGATTAGCCTATTAACCAAGCAAGGCGAGGATGGTGCTCTTGAGGAGCGAAAGTCTACTATGAATGATGCTGATTGGAATGCTCTTGATACAAAAGATTTATCATCGATCCGTTTATGTCTTACGGATGAGGTTCTCTACAATGTCATGAGGGAGAAAACTGCGGCTAAGTTATGGGCGAAGTTAGAGGATGTTTATGCGAAGAAATTCTCAAAAAATCGTCTACACTTGAAGCGGCAGTGGTATAACTTCAAGATGACAGAGGGTAGAGATCTGGAAGCTCACATCAACAACTTTAATAAATTGGTTTGTAAATTACTAGATATGGAGGAAGTGATGAAAGATGAAGAACAAGCATGTATGTTGCTGAATTCTCTCCCAGCGTCCTATGAGGCATTCAAGGACACTATGTGTAGCATGAATAAAATCCTGAGTGTCGACACAGTTATCTCAGCCCTTCAAGAGAAGGCTATGAGACAACTGAACAGCGACATGGAGACATCTTCTGATGTACTATTTACAGTGGGTAGGAATTCCGGACAAGGTACAGGTTCTTCTGGTTCTAAATCTAAATCTAGGGGCAAGGGCAAAGAAAAGGTAAAGTGCCGGAATTGTGGGAAGGAAGGACATGTGAAGAGGGAAGATTCTGAGGCTTCATGCAGGGAGGCTAATGTTGCCATGTCAGATGGATCGAGTGGATGTGATGGTGATGTTTTATCTGTGTTTTCGCTCAGACGGTCATACGATCATCGTAAGGATGAGTGGATGCTAGACACAGGGGCATCTTTTCACATGACTCCTTATCGGAGTTGGTTCACCAGCTATAGGGAGTGCGATGGTGGACAGGTATTTATGGGCAATGATATTGCCTGTAATGTTGTAGCTATTGGTTCTATGCGCATCATGATGTTTGATGGGGTGGAGCGTACCTTGACAGATGTGAGGCACATTCCTGATTTGAAGCAGAATTTGATTTCTCTTGGTGTGCTTGAGGCAAAAGGATGCAAGTACACAGGTATTGATGGTGCTCTTAAAGTATCCAAGGGGGCACAGGTAATCATGAAAGTGCAACGACTCGATAACTTGTATAAGTTGATGGGGAGCACTTCAAAAGGTGGAGGTACAGTGGATGTAGCGGATTCCACCTCTGCACATGTGTGGCATGTTGAGCATGGCCACATGAGCGGGTAGGGTAGGAAGGCTGAGATGTGCGGACAGGGATACAGAGCAGGTGGAGCAGCCACCTGTGAGAAGAAACACACGGCATGATCGCGGAATATCGGTGAGGTACATGGATGACTCCAATATCGCAGGAGTATTCATCTTCTATTCAGATGGCTCTAGGTGAGCCTGGTCCTGAGAAGCGAAAGGTGACTATGGGTGATGTGATGGATTCGTTATACCAGACCGACATATGGAAGCGGGTGGAGCTTCCAGTGGGCTGGAAAGTGGTTGGATACAGGTGGATCTTTAGGAGGATACAACATAGATACAGAGCAAGTTTGGTGGTGATGAGTTATGCTCAGGGAGAAGGGATCGGCTTCTCAGAGATATTCGCGCCGACAGTATAACAGGTGTCTATTAGATCAGTGATTGGTGTTGGTTGGCTAATGTGATCTTGAGCTGGAAGGAAGGATGTGGAGTCTGCACTTCTGTAAGGGAAAGTGAAGAGCAGATCTACATGAAGCAACCAGAGCAGTTCGAATTTAAAGGGGCTGACTTTGCAGGAGGTCATGGTTCGACCTGTCGCCTAGGCAGTGGTTTGATTCCTTCATGGATGAAGGATTGGGGGCTGCAAAGATGGTTCTCGGCATTGAGACTGAAGGAGGAGTAGGCTTTGGTAATCATAGGAGGAATATCTTATGTGTAGGTATTGATCAAGGATATGATGGGCCAGGTAAAGTCGGAGAGCGTTCCCTACGCGTCTCTCCTCAAGTTTTCCTTAGGACATGTCCCAAAACAGATGAGGAAAAGCAGGATATCTCATGAGCCTTATTCGAATGCGGTTGGCAGTGTATGCCATAGTCTGGATTAGACCGGTTATTTCACAGGCTATCAGTGTTGTGAACAAGTACCCCGACAAGTAATATTGGGTAGCGGTGAGATAGTAAGAAGATTACGTCTTTTCTTTTGGGAAGACAGGAGCAAAGGTGGCTAGGCATGTAGATTTAAATCTGGCAGACATGATCAATAAGAATGTTCCTGCAAAGAAGTTCAAGTTCTGTGCAACTTCTCTGGGCTTGATCATGGCGTAAAAGGAAGACAGAGTGTGCAAGAGAAGCTATGATGTGATGTAGAAATAAAAGAAGAGGTTAAGAAGCTACACAGTTGAAGATTGAAGACATGGTAGAGATTGTTGCGAGATGTCTTAAATCTGAGTCCTTTCGCAACTGAGATGCGAAAGGGTGATGCGAAAGGAAAGTTTCTTAAACTATAAATAGGTGTTCGTAGGGCTTTTCTATTGTATGAGAAAGAATTTTAAGACTTTCTAATGTATGAGAAAGAATTCTAAGACTTTCTAAACGGGTTCTAGGGAAATTAAAGAGTGTAGCAAGGGTGAGATTCCAGGTTGTTCGAATCGGGTAAGTCCTCTCTCTTTGCAATTTCTATTTTCATAGTGGAGATCTGTTGCTTTATGCAGTGGTTTTTTCCCGCAAGGGTTTTTCACGTTAAATCTGAGTGTTCTCTGTGTTCTCTTGTCACGACCCAAACCCGGAAATTGAATTCTTAGAAATCCCGATCGCTGAATCTGGTTTCGACAGCCTCCGTAGTACCCCATTCTCGGCTCCTAGAATTCGTATGCCAGATTCCGATCCTAGGATCCTACAAGGAGGATTTTTTTTTGAAACGTACATTTAACTAGTAATAAGCATAACCACAAAATTACCCAATTCACAACGACAACATCGTCATCACATGTCCACTAATATAATCATTTGAATACAATACTGAAAGGAAAATACATAAATAGAGAATCAAGCTCCAGAAGACCACCGCACGCTCTAAGCTCAACACTGCTGCAGCCTAACATCACCTGCACGCATCTATCGTGCATAAGCTTATAGAAAGTTTAGAGGGTGGTGCAAGTGTGTGTACAAGGTAAGTGCCAAGTATTCAATACAATGTCATAATCATACAATACCGAAAATACTGGTAATTCATAATTCGTACATCATCGGAATAAGCAGAAATACTGACAAGTCCATAAGTCAATAATATCAGGATACGCAATAAAGAACAGTTATACAATAAAGAATCAGAAAGAGCTAAATATCATATGCTGGGGATGCAATGCAATATACAAATCCTAATAAGTCTAACTAGGCCATATAAGTGCAGAAACATAGCAACCCAAAATGTCATATGCCTGCGAATGTAATGCAATATGCGATGCGAATGAAATTACCATGCTTAGAGTGTGAAGTCGGGATGATAGTACGTAGTATCGCAGGCTATGGGATCCACCATAATGGACTTTTATCCAAACCAGTCCCATACCTAAATTTGAATAGTCAGACTCAACGTGGTAAACTCCTGATCTCAGGTTGGTCGCGCGCCCAACCGAAATTCTTGCCATAACGAAGGTACACAATAATTAGTTGCGCACCACCAGCCCGAGTGGATAGTGAATGAATGAATGAATGAGCTTGAAACTCCTACTCGATAAGTCGGTTTCTCTCTGGAAAATCACCGGGGTCTATTACACTCCATACCAGATTGTCGCCTCATTGCGCACAACAAGGTGAGTGGAAGAGACCTCACTATCCGCCTGCCAATATCGGGCCCGGCTCGTTAATAGCGGACCCATTCCTCGAGCTGGTCAGACTCAGCGTAGCATTATCCCCTCCTCTTGGACAGATAAGGCCCCACCTCCTTCCAACAGACCACGACACAGTGGAGAGCGCAGCCATCTGGTAATCGGCACTCGGCGCTCATCTGCCCACTCGGTATAGACGTTGGAGCAACCTCTGGAACCAAGAGGGTTCTGGGACTTTCACCCATGGATATCTATAGCACCCCATGTAGAACAAATTTTTGGTATCTCATCTGACCATCCACGATATACCTGTGGAGGCTACAATCCTGATGTCGTTAGGGCTTACAGTGGTCATGTCACACAAATGCGAGATGCATGAGTCACACAGTGTAATCATGCATCAATCCTGCGCATATCGTGCGCTCATGTGGGGTAACTTTGCCTATCAGGGAGCCCAATGAATAACCTGCCCTATGGCATATGCAATGGTCAATCACATCTCATAACAAACAGGCAGATGATGCGTATGTGTTATGATGCTATGCTGTCTCATACTCATAATCGGTGTCAATAACCGACATCGACAATCAACCTCGACAATGTGGACATTTAACCAACATTGGCCCTAAGGAATGACCCATATAGAGCGTAACATACAGTGGACTCATGACCTCACACCAGGGCCAAATATACAACACCGTGGGCTTCACTCGAGAGCTTAATACACATTGCGATGGGCCTCACTCATGGGCCACATACACATCAAGTCGGGCCTCATCATATGGGCCAGAATAATATCACAATGGGCCACGTCCCATGGGCCTCGCATACATCATAATGGGCCTCGACAATTGGAATCGGCCTCGATAGTTGGAATCGGCCTCAATACCCGGCCTCGACAATCAAAATCGGTAAATCGATCATGACAATCGGAATCGACAATCGGTCATGATAATTGGCCTCGATCGATAATCGGCCTCGATAATCAGAATCGGTCAATCGGCCATGACAAGTAGAATGAGCAATCGGCCACGTCAATCGACAATCGGCCAAGATTGGTAATCGGTCACGATAATCGGCCTCGATAATCGGTAATCGGTCAATCGGGCACGATAAGCAGAGTCAAAAATCGACCACGTCAATCAAAAATCAGCCACGATTGATAATCGGTCACGATAATCGGCCTCAACAATCGGTAATCGGTTAATCGGCCATGACAAGCAGAGTTGAAAATCGGCCACGTCAATCGATAATCGGCCACGATCGGTAATCGGTCACGATAATCGGCCTCGACAATCGGTAATCGGTCAATCGACCATAACAAGCAGAGTCGGCAATCAACCACGTCAACCGACAATCGGCCACGATCGGTAATCGGTTATAATAATCGGCCTCGACAATCGGTAATCGGTTAATCGGCCACGACAAGTAGAGTCGGTAATCGGTCACGGTTATATCAAATCCGATAACACAGAGCCATCCGTCTACGACGAATGGGGCCCACTTATTTGGGTTAACCCAAAAGATAATTATGACAATAAGCCTAACAAGGCATAAGAGAAGGTCACAATGTGGACATTCAACCATCATTGCCCATCAATGTGGACATTCAACCATCATTGCTCCCAAGGAGTGACCCACAGATCCATACGAATAGTGGCCCATGGCCTCACACAAGGACCTAATATAAGGGCCTCACTCATAGACCTCATGTACATCACAATGAGCCGCAATACATGGGGCCCATATGTGTCAAATGGGCCACAATATATGAGCCGAAAAATACATCTCATCGGGCCATACTAAATGGGCTGGAAATACATCACAATGGGCCTCATATACATCAAATGGGCCGCATCAACGAGTCGCACCAATGGGCCTCATAAACATCGAGTGGACCACATTAATGGGCCACGTTAATGGGCCTCATAAACATCAAGTGGACCATATTAATGGGTCACAAGTATATTAAAGTGGGCCTGACAGATGGACCACAAACACAACAAAGGTGGGCCTCATGGATGAGCCATAAACACATCAAAGGTAGGCCTCATGGATGGGCCATAAACACATCAAAGGTAGGCCTCACACATGCATCAAGTGGGCCTTGAAAACTGATGGACGACAAGGATAAACATACATCTCATGGTGGGCCTCATGGACAGTCCAAGGCCCTAAACGGATGAACAATATGTATATAACACATACTTCATTGTTGGTGTTGATCTGCATCATTGCAGATGCATGGCAGGAAGACCGCATATCATGGCCCCGCGTGCTAGATGTAGCACACGCGAAAGGTGGACGAAGAACCGTTGTGTCCCATGGATGGTGCAGACGTGCAATTCATCGCCAAGGTAGGGCCCACCCCACACGTGCAACACATGTGGGTGGGTCCCACATCCCCAAAACAGTGGATAACATGGATATCAACCACATATATCATGATGGGTCCCCACAACACCGTCTAGACATCTCTGGACGGTGGGGATACAAAATACAGATGTCAAGGTGGGTCCCACAAGCGTAGCCCATTGAAGATTGAATCCACTTCAATTTTGGGTGGTGTGGAATGCACCATACGTGTGTCCTGGCTCTACGGTCCAAAAATACTGGACGATGTGGATATAGATACAACAAGGTGGCTGCCACCATCTACTGGCTGGACGACGCATAGACCCATACATCATGGTGGTGTCCACCGTCCATATCACTGGACGGTGGAGATAAGACACGTATCACATGGGGGGTGGATGGAGGCATACATCACGGTAGATTCCCACCTATCCAAAATGGACTGTGGAAAACATATGCCTCACGTGCGGGACCACACGGATGAACGGACAGTGTGTATATACAAAACATACGCTAAGGTGGGTCCCATGGTTCCGTCCAGATGGACGGACGGCTTGGATATACAATGCATCATGGAGGGGCCCACACAAGTGGACAGTATAGATGAAGCACATGCGTCGGTGGGGTTCACATGTCCTGTGTGAATGGACGACTGGGATTCATTCACAAAGGTGGACCCACGCGGGGCCACCACAATATTAGATAATATATTATAATAATAATTATTATTTAATATAATATCAGATCCAACAGCTGCTGGACGTCAGTCCAGCAGCAGGTTGATCAACTAGACTTGGGCCGTTGGATTTGCCCATCTGGGCTCTGATGAGGAGGGTGTGGATGTACTACACACGTGCATACATATTAGGGTGGGGTCCACGCATGTGGCCCACCAAAATTTCAAATCTACTACAGTTGGGTTGATGGTGTGGATCAAACACCCATAGCACAGCGACTATGCTGCTCGTGAGATGCACAGATGGATGGTCTGGATCTTGACGTGCATGTGGGACCCACATGACTTGCTGACATCATCCCAGCAGCCGTACACTGCTGGATCCCCACGCCAGATGGATGGTGGGCCCCCAAATACACAAATCACGGTGGATCTCATCTACATCCAGACCGCTGGATGGTCTGGATCAAACAGATGGACGGTGCTGGCAAGAGGTGGGCCTCACGTCCTAGCTAGACGGACTGATGGTGTGGATGCAAAACATGCATCAATCAGGGCCATACGTGTTTGTTAGGTGGGTCCACACGTGTGAGACCCACACGTTTTGAAATAAAGATGATATTTGTGTTATCACCTGCGTGTAGTCTTAGCAGGACGTCCAATGGCCGGACGGTGTGAAAGCCACACCTGCATCAATACGGGGTCGATGTACATGTGGTCCACCAAGTATGCACATCGAGGTGGCCCACGTCCAAGTACTGGACAATGTGGATGCACACGTACAGTACGTGGGGTCCACAAATCAGGCCGTTATTTGTGTTTTTCCCTCTAGCAAGGCCTACCCAAAAACGGGCAACAATGTGGCCGCTATGTGGGCCCCGGTTGGGTCCACTTGGTTGGACGGCATAGATCAAACTCATCATGGTGGGCCACACAAACACACATCACACCAAAAGGCAAAAGAGAGAGAGAGAGAAGGAGAGAGAGAAAATGGTGGAGATGGGAGGTACCCCGCCACTATGGGACCCTCTCTAATACAAATCATACATCAAGATGGGTCCCACCAAATGTCAGCCCTCAAATCATTAAGATCATGCAAAATCAAATAATGAAATACACCCACCGATGGCGCTTCTTCTTGGCTCCTTGGGATTTATGTCTTCTTGGCTTCAACTTTAATGGTGGGAGATGGAAGATTTTTAGGTGGTAGGAACTGGGCCACACCATAGCTTCTCTCTCATTGGAGGCCATGGACGGTTGCTCCTCTCTTAGTGCTTGGGGAATGGATTAGAGAATGAGAGAGAGGTAGAGTGATGTATGGAGAGGGATGGGTGTGATGGGTGAGAGTGATGTATGTACTTGACTAGGTATGGGTTGTATTGACTTGGGTGAGAGAGGAGTATGGATTGTGTTGACTTGGGTGAGAGAAGGGTATGGGTTGTGATGGGAGGTGTACTTGACATTGACTGATGGATGGGATTGATTGATATGACATTCCGTAGAGGTTCCCTCGATACTCGCAACACGCGGTGTTTTCTTCAAACTAAACGCGGGCCCACATCTCCTGACCTAGGTACCGCCTCGACGCGCGAGACGCAGCATCGGAACCGCAGCGATGCCGCGATCGCACTAGTACAAGTCTCAGGTCGAGCCGACTCTAATATATGAGACACGACTCGTGATCGCACGCAAACGTCAATAACTGGTCGTGGGTCACCGGAATTCGACCGGAAGGATCGCGGGAGTTGACAGAACAGTACGGACTAGGATACGGGTTTTACATCTCTTGTGTGCTTGGTGCCATTGAGTTACTATCCTAGATCTAGATTTGTGTGATTCTATAGGTCAAAATCCCCAACAAGAGCAATGAAGAAGCATCTCGAGGTGACGTATCAAAATGAGCTCAATCCAACAACTAAGTTGCCATTTGTAAGAGTCCACGTATACTCATTCATTGTGTATGATTGAGTGTACGAGTTTATAACCCAAACTCAATAGGTTCTTATATAGACTCTTATGTAAGGCCAAATTCACTGACACAGGTGTATACATGGTCCACCGGGCATAGGTACGTATGTGTTAGTCTCCATAGGTAACTTTGGCGAGAGTGTATGTAGGGCTTTAGATTATGACCGCTTATGATTATTAGTTAGCGGATAAAATATCAAATCAAGTCTCTTGCGAGAGCCACCAATATGGTGGAAATGTGTGCTTCCGACATAAGAGAGTATGTGTGTTTAGGTCCTTGGGTAGGGCTATTAAGGTTAAATGTGAACTTAATTTATAATCTCTAATAGTGAATGCTGGTATACTTGAGGAGAGCGTGTCTGTTGGAAGTATAGTAGAAAAACTGAATCACTTTATATACTTGTGTTTGTGATTGTCATTTGAGCATAATTTTATTCTTACTCATGTATTTGATTAGTCAAATTATATAAATGCTTGAATTAGATTGTATGCCAAATACTTAATTTATAAGCACAGACAAGCTTACCATCCATATAGATTAGTTGTTTAAGTATTATAACATTTGTAGTATATGTGATTAGACCCATTTTGACTTTAAAGTCTTAGTATTAATTTATCTTAATAAATTTAATTGGTAAATTTTATTAATTAAGTAAAGAATTTTAATTGGTCATAATTATTCCCTCTCTAATATTTAGCCATAATTCTATAGCTCTATTAGCTTTCACATGCACTATAGTAGACTATCCCACCACTCAATTTTAGAAAAAAAAAATGGCAAAATGACCCTTGTGTGGTAATATCCTTACATTTTAAACCCATTTATATTTTATGTGAGGCCTATTCAGTTGCCGTAAAGCAAATATATTTCATTCACATATAAGAAATTTTAATTTCATATCATTAGCTCAAGTTTGAGAGTAAAATTCATTATAAGATAAAATAATTTAAAATTAATGCACAGGATTAGTATAGTGCCTAAAAAAAAACCATAAAGAAAAAAAATAAAATCCCTCTATACTTTAAATAAACAAATCGGCCGATTTCTTGTTTTTAAAAAGAAAAAACATCTTTCATTTTGGGATGTGAGTCCACCTTACGGTAAAAATACGTTGTGACAGGGGCATTTTGTACATCTTGAAATGAAAAGGTGATTTAAAAGCTAGAAAAAACTTACGACTGGAATGGATGGGCTGCTGTCATGATTAAGTCACAGCGGATTATCTGGGCAAAACATCCCTCTTGTACATATGACGAAAAATGATGAGATACAGACTATACCAAGCCGCTATATCTGATACATTCATTTCTTTCCCGCAAAACAGTGAGATTTGTAGAATATCTGACTCGTATTAAATGTTGGCCACACCATGATGATCACCAAGTATGAAAATCAGGATGATACGATCGCTGGATGGGCCACACCAGCACACTGAACCAGTATACCAAGTCATTCCACTGGCAGTGAATGGGATTTTGACGTTGTGGACCATCCAATGCATGGACCGGCCTTATTTTAATACGAGGTCATCATCATGCTGTGGCTCACCTTTTCGCGGATTAGATATACTAAATAGTGATATGGGAAAGAAATGGCTGTATTTGAAAGTTCACATACATCAGTGCACCTGATCATTTCTGGTCTAGAAATATGAAGGCAGGAGATGGGCAAGTGGGCCTGAAAGGCTTCCGTTTGGTGTACATCAAATCTCCTACCGTACTCTTACAATCTCACGAGTAATGATATGGTACTGTCCTCAGCACCAGAGACTCTCCGTACAGTGCCTTTTTCTACTGTCCTGGAGTCACATGCTTTGGGCATCGGGGCCGGAAACGGATTGGCTACTCCCCCCTGCCACCAGCCCGGTGGCTGATGGTCGGTGCTCTGTGGGCCCCACCATGTTGTATGTGTTTCTTCCATCCGTTCATCCATTTTTAAAGTTCATTTTAGTGGTTGATACTAAAAATGATGGGGATATAAATCTCAGCTGGAGCACACGACAGGAAAACAATAGTGATTAGATATCCACCATTAAAATCCTTTTAAGGCCCACTGTACTACTTATTTGACATCCAATCTGTTGATTAGGTCATAAAGGACAAGATGAAGGGAAAAAACAAAAATCAGCTTGATCCAAAAATTTTATGGCCCTCAAAAGGTTTTTAATGGTCAACGCTCATTCAACACTGTTTCCTGTAATGTCGTCCACTTGAGATTTGTATATATCTAATTTTCTGCCTCATACTATAAAATGATCCGAAAAAATAGATGGACGGCATGGATGAAACATATACATCATGGTGGGTCCCACATAGCACCTACAATCAGTTGTGGCCGGTGCCAGGGAGGGGCCGTGCAGAATGTCATGCTCGGGGCATCATTCTAATTACCTATGGACAAAGCTTTCTCTTGAGGTTGGTCCACTTAAGATTTGTGACCATTGAAATATTTATATGGCCACAAAAGTTTCGTGTGAGTCTAAGTTTTTGGTTTTTTCACTTAATCCTAATGAAAATGACCTTGTAAACGATTTGGATGGCATAGAAACATTAATGTGGAGCCTAAGAAGGTTCCAATGGACGAAATTCCTTTCCTTCGTCGTGTATGGCCGAATTGAGTTGAGGATACTCCACATTTTTTAAATAAAATGTCTTAAAATAAGCTCCTAGTAGATGTACACGCTAGATTTCTTATGTACATTATGCTGGACCCCAACTTGAATCCTACAGGAACTTAGTGGGAACGACTTTCCCCGCATGGGAAAGCCTTTTGCCAGGAGTTCCTGCACCCAAAACCTATGTGGGGCCACGGTAATGTTTGTGAGAAATCCACCCTGTCTACCCATTTTTCTGAGCTCATTTAAGTCCTTGGATTAGAATTGAGAAGAATCCAAGACTCGAGTAGGCCATAGTAAAGGAAACGGTGGTTAAGGAAATTCCTATCACTGCCCTGGTGGAAAGTGATATTTAAATGACATCCATACCATTCATAAGGTTATTCTTACTCAGATGGGCTAAAAACACAAATATTAGCATGTTTCAAAAACTTTCACGGCCCCACAGATATTTCAACCGTGGATGTTCAATTCTTATGTTTTTTTACCCATTTGATATTGTGTGTGTGTGTATATATATATATATATATATATATATATATATATATATATATAAAGTCATAAAATATATTAAACCAGAAAATCAGTCTATTACGAATTAGAATGGATTCCATCATCGAACCATGCTCAGGAGACAAAGTAAACAACAGAATTAAACTAATTATCAACTAATCAACAATGTATAAAGGTTATGAAGGGTACCGTCATCCGACCATGCCCAAGAGATGATGGTGAACAACAGAGCTTCTTGATGTTATAAACATAAAAGGTAAAAAGAAATACTCAAAGCCATAGCAGACCCATTGTAATTTTAGTCACAACAGACCATTAAAAACTAAAAATATTCCCTTAATTAAATTAAAATCAACATCAATGTAGTCTGAATAAAAATTAAACCAAAGGCATAAAGTAGAGTCTCTCATCACGCTACAAGCTTCACCTCTTAGCCCGATCTAAGAGGTTTAGCCCAATATGAATGGGCTGGATCCCTTAAACAAATACAAAATAAAAAAGAAAAAGAAAACAAAACAAAACACTACTTCCTTTCTCTCTCTCCCGTTCCAACCCAAGCCAAGCTCTCTCATCTTTATAGCTGTGAAGGTCGGCAGATGAGAGCCGGTGGAAATTTTGCAGCCACATACGCAGAAAGGAGGGCTTATGCACGTCAGCCTGCGTTGAACCTTGTGGGGCCCACAATCGACGCTAGTGAAGAAATCCACTTCGTTCATTGAGATCAGCACGGAAAATCGGTCGGACATGACTGTTTTTCTTCTATTTTGGTGTGGCCCACATAACTTTTTGTTGTTGCCGTCTACTTCACGTTTGAACGGTTAAAAACCAATATCTGCTGTTATTTGAAATACTGCCATTTAGGCCATGATCAGTGGGCCCCTTCAAGCCTGACGTACTGTCCCGATCTTATTCTTGGTTAATGATGATGGCCCACAGCGGAAAACCGCAACCTCTGTTGCGAAACAGAGTTTCCGGTTTCGCACTGTGATGGTTGGTGGGCCCCAAATTGACAGTGATGGAGAAATCCACGCCAACCATTAGATTTCCAACGAAAAACTGTCCGGATATGCCTGGTTTTGGATTGCATTAAGTGTGTCCCATTGAATTTTAAACCCGTCGTCCATTAGATGCATTGGCACTGTTTTCACTTATACTCATGCATGGGTCTGAAAAACCACCGTGTGTACGGTCGGTTTGACGCCCTGGGATGAATGGACGGTCTAGATTTCTCATAGAAGTGATGGGTGGGGCCCACTACCAAATTTTTTGATCGGACGCAAGAACGCTGTGGTACTTATTTTTTTTTCTTTTTTTGAAATTCAGTCGGTCAGCAGGCGCTGATCGACATTGGTTCTTCTAGTGCACGGTCGGTGCACTCGTGCACCTTGCACGTGGGTCCCACATAGGGTTCATTGTGATATGGATCCGAAATCCACACCGAAATCCACACCATCCGAAATCCACACCGTCCATTGTGATATGGGTCCCACATAGGGTTCATTGTGATATGGATCCGAAATCCACAACTAATTTAAGGTGTTGAGACTGAAATTGAAGCATTTTCAGATACCAGGGGTGCCCCAATTCACTGATTTATAAGCTGATTTTTCCATTGGGCCACTTTCAGAGGGATCCAATGGCTGAAAATTGATGTGTACGGTTAATTTATGAACTTCAGGCAACATATGAAGTTTTGAGCCGAGCGGATGGTGGAAACCCTGTGGTTTTTCATCTTGGACGGTTTTTAGGCCCATTTAACATAAGTGGCGTAATTTTCTCGGATGTCTGGCATGTAAATCCATCGTTCTTGGTCCCCTGGGGTCTATCCCTTGACTTTGGTGTCATCAGAGCGTTAAATGCATACTTTAAGCAACTTTTTTCTGTCCATGCTCGCAAATACACTCTGCATCACAAACATGATTAAATCAAGCTATTAAACGGTATCATGCTCTTAAATCCAAGCAATAACTAGGTCTAATATGCAATATTTGACCCTCAATACAACCCTCAACCAGTATTTTTCTAGTCTCGAGCAAAGTATGCGAAAAATAAGTTGAAAACTACATGGCAATTTCTATGAAACCGAGTAATATTTTAAAAAACAATACAGATCCTAGAATTCTATGATTCATGAATGTTGGTCATTCCTATCTCCTGGACTTGAGCGCACGGTAAACTTCATGGTTAAGTTCGAAGTATTAATCCATCAATCAGAAAAATTCTAAACATTGAATTCCATGGGTGTATAGTGTAATCTCAGCTTATCATCATTAAAATTTACTTCTCTATTTCAGGATATCATTGGTAACCAGCAAGAGAATTTATGATAACCAATTTTTATCTCACGGATCATCTTTTCATACTTTCATTAAAAGTAACGTTAAGGAAGGAAATCAAATCTACACCTATAGGGAGCAAACCTATGGTGAAAACTGTACACCTAACCCTTTTCACATATCATCCATGGAAAATTAAATTTACACCTATATGGAGCAAACCTATGGTGAAGATTATTCGCTCAACCCTTTCCAAAGATATCTGTTTTTTTTTTTTCAACTAGGCATTTTCTTTTTCTTCAATTGATCATGATAGACAAATTTTTTAGGCCGGTTCCTTACATGCTTAGTGATTACCAAGTTAACCCTTCAATATCAAACTGAAACCTTAATGTGAAAGCAAGATGTAACATGTGAAATCATGACTCAATCAATGTTTCACTACCAAAAAATTGAGCAAAGGCTAGGGAAGTTGAAAGCATTTAGCTATGGAATAAATCCGCAGCAAATTTGCTATGGATTTATTCCATAGCTAAATCCTAGCTGATCTGTAGCTAAAGCATAACTCCTCACCTAAACCGTATTAAACATAGATGATGCTTATGGGGCTCCATGGGGTCATCTAAGCCGCCCATTAGTTCTGATATATAATTTTAGCAGATGAGCTCAAAAATTATATAAATTAAATGTCTAAGTGGACAGAGTGGATATGTAAAATACATATCCAATGGGGCTCCATGGGGTCATCCAACCCTTCATTTTTTGTATCAGCATTTAAAATAATAATTTAAAATTAATGGACGGAGTGGATATGTAAAATACATATCCAATGGGCCCCACGGTCCTAAAAATCAACTCCCAAAGGGGTCGTCCGTCACGCGCCCCTTGGGATCCAGGAAATGGGATTGCGTACTGAGCAGTACGCTCTTATAGTACTGAGTAAACTCAATTAGGCCCACCGTGAATGTAATTGTCTAATCCACTCCGTCCATCCATTTTTTCAAATCATTTTAGTCGTTGATACCAAAATTGAGGTATATCTAAAACTCAAGTGAATACCTACCATAAGAAACCATGGGAATAATGATTTCCACCGTTGAAACATTTCTATGGCCCACAGTGATGTTCATTTGTCATCCAACCTATTCATAATATCACAAAGACATGGAAGAAGTGAAAGCACAAATATCATATCGATCTAAAACTTCTATGGCCCACCATGAAATTTTCAATGGTAGATGTTGAATTCACACTGTTTTCGGTGGTGTGGTCCTGTAACATTCCGAAAATCGGGGGGTCGAGCAAAAACCCAACTCCCGAGTTCCAAAATGTTATTTATGCAACATAGATATGTATGATTGAATGTTGTCTGTGATAATGTATTAAACATGAGTGAAATTAAGCCAGAACAACATATCCTACTCCAGAGACAGTTAAATTAACCAGCGGAAGTCTGTAATAGTATGTATAACATATATAAACTGTTGTATGTCTCCAGAGTGTGAACATGTTACCAGGTTATATACATACATGTATACTCCAAAAGTAGATGAAACGAATATACATGAGTGCGCTACAAAATATAAAATGACAAATGTCAAAGTATCTAATCAACCTCCCTGTAATCCCGTCGATCAGAACATGCATAAAGGAGGGATCCTCCTCCTCATCATCAAGTCCAGCTCCGCCTCGCAGGCCGCGCCATCATCTGCAATCACAAAAGGTCTGGTGGGTGTCCAGGAACACCGTCCCGTAACGTGGGAGTGAGTAGCTAACTCAGTGGAATAATAGAGCAAGGATTAACATGTTCTCAAATCAATCACGCGATAATAGTAAAGCAATAAATCAAACAATCCTAATACTGTTGTTAATGCAATTATGACATGACGTGATGTATGCCCTCACCGACGATCACCCTCATACGGCAACATCTTACGACCGCGGCATGCCACACTCCCTAGAGTGTTCCACATCTTCCAGGCACATGCAATGCTATGGTGATATGATTACCAAGTTGTTATTAGTCCATTCAAACAGCAGGATTGGGAAACTAAGGTACCTCCCTTGTATCAATCCCAACACGGATCCTGTCTAGGGTCGTCACTCCTAGTAATCTCATACGATGTACATTTCGTAGGTCACTGCAAGGGCTGCCAGGGCTGTTGCTCGCACTCGTTGCACCGCTCCCCCATCACCTTATCAATACAGGCCTACTGTACTCTACTGCACGGAAGGGTCGTCGCCTCCCGTGAACTCAGAATACGCTCGCGGTCACTACAAAGGGCTCGTCGCCTGATCAGTGTAGGCCGACAGCTAGAATATAGTGTCCCATACCACCATAATCTGCTCACGAGTCAAGGTGCTCATTGGTCACTACGGGGAGGTTTGTGGCCCCAGCGTAGGCCGACAGCTCGACCACGGTGTCCCATACCACCATGCCCGGCTCATGAGTCTTCGTGGATCAAGGTACCACGGTTAATAGGGTTTACAATGGTAAGTTCAGTACCCTAGGTTCAAGCAGTTATGATACATACAAGGTGAACAAACATCGGCCAGTCGGGTTACTTGACGGGCTCGACTAGCGCGATCGCATCTCGAATTGAACGACATGAAGTGCGTAAAACACTTCGCGTGGCCTAACCACTGCCGCCAACTCTCAACACGAATCACATTCATCGACGCGTCGTTCGTGGCTATGACCAGTCAGCCACGAATTCGCTCGGTTACCGACTGCCTGGACTAAGTCAAGTCCCACACATCTATGGACTTACATTAACACTATAAAAAGGTATTGGAATTGAAATACATCATGTGAGCATGTTAGCACATGTTATAACATTCAACTTAAGCAAATCTTCAAGGCATACTTCCCATGCATATTCACTTAAGCAAATCCTCAAGCACATACATTCCATGCATGTAATGAAATCATGCATTTTGTCAACATGTAGAAAATCATTTAGGTCGGCATAATAATTGAAAAATCAATCACAAAGTATCAAATAACATCATTTAATTCAATACATACTAATACAAGCATTTATACAAACACATACACTACACACTTAAGTCTACAAATAGTATGTCGACCCAAAGTGCGCAACTAGGCGAATCTCTTCGCCAAACTAATTATGCACGCATTCCTAACTTCCTAATGCGACAACAAACCATGTCAATCACATCAGCAAAATATGAATGTAAACAGTACTTCCTACAAATGACTAAAATGCCCTAAATCTCATATTCTTCGTTAGCTTACGAAACGGGAAACGGAGAGCATTTTGTACATGTCAAACGGCGATGCCGTCAAGAATCTACTATTAAACGACATTGAAAGCGTTGGGAACCGTCAATCAAAGCGTCTAAAATCCTCACCTTATGTCTTGTAGACTCGGAAATTGAAACGGAGCGTATATGCTTCGTCTACGGCGAATAAGGAACCTAATACACAAGATTCATAAGCTACATCGCTATGGAAACAAGGGAAACTCAAATCAACAACTATTTAGGGTTTTTACTTACCTAGGATCGCGGTGGAATCGCCGGGAAAGCGGTAGAGGTGTGTTGCTTAAGCACGTGCAACGCGTAGTACAAGTGGCAGGAAGAACTCTCCCACACTCTCACAATCTCCCACCTTTTTCTCTCTCCCAAGCTAGGGCTTCTCTCAAATTCGGATGGGAGAGAGGAGTGAGGGTTTCAACCCCTTTTATAGCCAACAACATGCCCAAAATAGGCTTGGGAACAATGTTTACTTGGTGCCTAACCAAATCGGGGCCGTTTCAGTCCAAAAGGGCATTTCTGAAGGTCCCCTGGCCAAATGCGGTCGGACTTAAGCTCATGCATACTGGATCTAGCACGCATCCAGATTTTCAGGCCGGTAGGGTTCTCAGATCGCACGTGGCGGCCCAGTTTCAGTTTAACGGTCACCGCACCAAGATCAGGCCTATAAGTCTCGTGATATATAATAGATATTTTTCCTGATCCAAGGGTGTAATTTGGCTGTATTCCGACGGTCAGAACGCTCAATACTGATGCGTCAAATTTGTGTGCCAGATTTGAATTTGAAATTCCAACTATGTCCCTATTCGCACTCTCTTCGGTCCGGGCTCAATGAAATAGCCTGTGATTATCGGTTTGACTTGATTTTCGGAATGAGTGTCAAGTCCAGCTAGACGGTTCTAACGGTCTAAGATAGGAGGTATCGGACTTTCGACGCGCGGTCTAGATCCAATACAAAGTTTCAAGGAGGTCCTGAGAACAAACCGGCTTAGAGTTTGATCCGAGGCTTTAGAGCATTATAGCACCCTTGGTTCCACTCGCTTTGGGCCTGGTAGAACGTATTTAAAGCGATCAGGGACCATTTTCCAGCTATTCTAACGTTGCACTAGCTAACTTAGTCATATTTTCTAAAGGAATTGATTCTAAGTGGTTTCTTTGGCTATGGAATTGGGTTCTAAGCAATTTTTCAGGTGTTTCAATTGACCCATTGCCTAAGGACGTCAAATCTCAGATTGGCCAAAATCCAGGGTGTTACAATCTACCCCCCTTAAAACTCAATGTCGTCCCCGACATTGGCGAAGGGCAAGGAGTACCTAGAGGGACTTTAGTATTGACATTCTAAGGAAGGTTCAAATCCTACTTAATAACCTAACCGTACATATAACCTAAATCAAATGTTTCGATCTTGGGCCAGTGGGGAAGAGCCTAACCACGCTTCCGCTGCGCCACTCTAATCGAACGGGAGCGTTGACTAACCTAACCGGATTGGACTCCATACGTTCTACCCCCCTTAAAACTTGGTTTTACTTAAATTCAAGAATCTATGCATCGCTCCGTATATCGGAACGAGGTGCAACTTAGGGGCTATTCTTGACATAAATTGGGAACAACCTCTCATTACAGTGGTTTTCCTTTGCTAATGATGCGTTCTATGGCATTGGTATCTATGATCATAGAGATGAGCCTAATCTCTATTGTGGTTAAGGTCAGGGGCAGGTATGAATTGGTGGCAAGATGCCTAATTCTCTACTGGCTTTAAGTCCTCGCCATTTCCCAAAAGGCAATGTGATCCCGTTTGGTTATAGGTGGTTGGGCCATCACAGAATAAAGGTTATGTAGTAGGTCTGAGCCGGATACATAGACTTTCTGTCTAGCTAGAACAGAAGATTTATTGTATCAATTCTTAGTCCGAGTCGATGCCGATCTTCTGCTTGATCAGAGCATTGGATTTATTGGTAACCACTAGGATTAAGAAGTCGATTCAAACCGCGAATACTTCGCTGATAATTGCATTTCCTTTATTCCGCGTTCCCGAATGCAATAAGTCCTTGGGGAAGGTAATTCTAAGGGGTGTGCTAGTACATTCTAAGTCCAATCTGAGGGAGTTATAAATGTTCCCTGAGAGCGTATGGTTCCTTCCTATGGGTAACAACAGAAGTCTATAAGTCATAAGGGAATCTACCGAAGGAAGGGAGTCCCATTCCAACCAAATCGAACCTACTATCCCTTAGCATATATAGGCCTTACACTGCCTAAGACAACTAGTAGCCTAGTCTATAACTCAATAGTTATAATCCAAAGCTGAAGTTTGTACGTTAAATGGTTCCATACTATTTCTACTACAGGGAAGTCTTCTATTGCTTAGGGTCAAGATTATCTAAATGAAATTGGATTTCTTATGTCGTCAGATCCTTCAAATCTAGGAGTACTAACACTAGGTTCCAAACGCCTAGGGCCTATGTGGCCGGTAGCGCTTAGTTGTATTAAATGGAACCGCATTCCTGGTCCCATGGCGGGATTGGAAGTGGCATGCTTGGTAGGAGGGTGGGGTGGGATAAAAACTAATTTGTAGGCTGAATCCCGGGAGTTACAATACTCCCAATCCAGGGACGATACCTTACAGTGAAATGAGACGGCATGCACTCCATTCCACAAATTTCGTCTACATTAAGCCCAAACCACAACACAAACATTCATATAACAAGTCGAAAGGCATCATGCATTTCATTAAACCCAAAATTGTCATAATACAAGGGATATCTCCCTACAAGTATCATGACAAAAAGTACATGGGAGCTATGTCAGTCAGCTTCTACAGCAACATAGGTAAACTACTAGCCTTATCAGGCTTACAAAACACAACTTAAAACAGGAAATGACTAACTACTGATAATAACATCAAAGATCGCATCGCTAGTCGGAGTCTGGTGATGGAGGAGGAGCACCCTTATCCTGTAAGCAACACAGGTTTGCCTTCAATGTGCGAGTCACCATGCCAAACTTCTTCTTTGTAACGGCCTTGGCATCAGCGACTTCTGCGCGAAGTTCTTGGACTTCCCTTCGCAAAGCGGTCTGACTCTCCCCCATCCGAGCAATGCGGTCGTCGATAGTAGTCTGCGCAGAAGGAGGAGGGCTCTCATCAGTATCCTGAGCCTCCTCTTCTGCTTCTTCCTGAGCTTCTTCCTGAACCTCTGCTCTAGGTTCTTCTTCGCTTTGATCTTCCTCTTCATCAAAGTCATCCCCACTATCCCTTTCAAGTTGATTTTCACGGTATTGTGACCCAATCTTCATCTTGACCATTGTCGACTCATCGATGGTGTGAATCGATACAGGCAATTCGGGCCCAAGTCTATAGGCAAACTCAAGCGCAATCTTGCAAATAAGTCGGCCAAAGGGAAGCGATTCGGATGTTCTTCTCGACCTGGCTATGAGAACTATCTGCCGTAAGATGAAAGTGGCCATACATACGTTCTCTCCCTGGGCCACCAGAAATAAGAAATCGACCATAAGACGTGTACATTCAATGCGGTTCGTCGACCTGGGATAAACATTGAACGTGCAGATATGGTGCAGCAGGCGCAAATCCTCAGACATGTACGTCGCCTTGAGGCTATTATTAGGCTGCCATGGAACCAACTTACCGCACAGAAACCTGGTGCGGCGATCTCGTTCACGTCTAGTCCTCAAATTCTTCTCACTTGGATGTACATCACCTAGAGGCACGTTGAGAAGTCGCGCAACCAATCGGACGTCGATCGTAGCCATCCGATCTCTACCAAAAGGGATTTTGAACTGTAAGGGCTCCAAGGTAGGACTCTGGATGTTAGCATAGAAGGCACGAACAGTGCTCACATTAGCACGAGCGCGAGCTTCAAAGATCGGTCCCCAGTGCGCAGCTTCAATGCGTTCGAACAACAGATACTCGCCGAACAATCGCCCATCTACGTCTGCCTCAAATAACACTCTATGATCAGTGTATTCACCATGAGGTATCTCTGACAGAATGGTTCGTCCAAGGTGTGCATGGGGATCTAAATCCCGCTTTGTACGGCACTCCAGGACTGCAGCTGGACCTGCGGCGGTGCTTGAACTTGCGGCACCACCCCGCGGTCTTCTCGATCGAGCAGGGCGGCTCGGCCCAGCCTCGTCTGTTGCAGTTTTCCTCTTACCCATCAAAGATATGATGGATGAGAGTGACAAAAGACCCAAAATGGCTTCCACGAAAGCCATGGAAAACGCTGAAAATGCGGAGAAATGGCTGCCCAATCTGACAAAAGGAAATCTAGGCGTCGTAGAGGGATGCTTCAAGCTTCCCAAGGCTGCACTTTCAGGGAAAAATACGAACAAAAAGATGGGATGGAGCAGCTCACGATTTCAGCACTATTTGGGAGATTTTGGAGCTCCAAATGGGGAAATCTTCAAGGAAAGGGGCTGCCAACACCCAATAATTGATGGGTGGTGGTCGGTTTTGGCCAAGGAAGGGTTTAAGAGTGGTTTGGGTGGCCGGGGTTTGGAATGGAGTGCTGAAAATCGAATCTAGGGTATGCAAGGGGGCTGTTTGTGAAGGAGAGGTGGGTTTTGGGGGTTTTCGTGGTGTGGGAGTTACATAGGGGTGATGTGGAGGCCATTTAAGTGGGTGCGCCCGAAGGGCAGCACCAACGGAGGTCGCCGGCCGGCGATGCATCGCCCGGCCGGCGATGGCATCGCCGGCCAACTCTTAAGTTGGCCGGTGGGACCCCATGGGTCTGGTCCCCCATGGTCCCAGGGTCCCAAAAAAGTTGGTCCCACCCCCTGGTTCATAGTATTTTGGTCTCTATGAGCCCAAACATGTGTTCGGGGCTTTCCGGGTCCACATCGCAATACAGAATACCAAACCATATGATGCAGCATATGAATTTGGGGTAGAAGGAGCCAGTACATCTTTCTAGCTCCTTAGTTGCTAAAGAAAGTGAATTTAGAATGGCCTTATGGCCATTTTTCATGAAATTTTACTATTCACTGTAAAATTTGGTGAATGTACTAATTTGTGTTGTTTTCACATTAGGTTTGATGCCTAACATGAAATGGGTAAGAAAGAACTGAAGGTTGAAGTGTTTAGAGAAGGAATTTTGAAGATTTTTGGTGAAACGGGGTTTTTAAGCCCTGGCGATTGAATACAGGGGTCGTGGTTGTCCCACGGCCCAAGAATTCACATTAATGGTTTAGAATTGTTCAAAGAATAGCACAACCCACTTACCTACAACCTAGGAGCTATTCGGGTTGCTCTACACGACCCTAGATGCGATACGAACTCGATCACGCGATTGAAATGAATAGACTTCGCCTATTGGCGAACCTGGGATCCTAGAAGTGTTTCTAGACCCTTCTCGCACCCACCTAAGTCAAAGGAAGCGACAGCGTGCGTCGCGTGACCATAACCCAGGCCCGGTTTAATCCAAATCATGCTCTGATACCATCTGTAACATCCCGAAAATCGGGGGGTCGAGCAAAAATCCAACTCCCGAGTTCCAAAATGTTATTTATGCAACATAGATATGTATGATTGAATATTGTCTGTGATAATGTATTAAACATGAGTGAAATTAAGCCAGAACAGCATATCCTACTCCAGAGACAGTTAAATTAACCAGCGGAAGTCTGTAATAGTATGTATAACATATATAAACTGTTGTATGTCTCCAGAGTGTGAACATGTTACCAGGTTATATACATACATGTATACTCCAAAAGTAGATGAAACGAATATACATGAGTGCGCTACAAAATATAAAATGACAAATGTCAAAGTATCTAATCAACCTCCCTGTAATCCCGTCGATCAGAACATGCATAAAGGAGGGATCCTCCTCCTCATCATCAAGTCCAGCTCCGCCTCGCAGGCCGCGCCATCATCTGCAATCACAAAAGGTCTGGTGGGTGTCTAGGAACACCGTCCCGTAACGTGGGAGTGAGTAGCTAACTCAGTGGAATAATAGAGCAAGGATTAACATGTTCTCAAATCAATCACGCGATAATAGTAAAGCAATAAATCAAACAATCCTAATACTGTTGTTAATGCAATTATGACATGACGTGATGTATGCCCTCACCGACGATCACCCTCATACGGCAACATCTTACGACCGCGGCATGCCACACTCCCTAGAGTGCTCCACATCTTCCAGGCACATGCAATGCTATGGTGATATGATTACCAAGTTGTTATTAGTCCATTCAAACAGCAGGATTGGGAAACTAAGGTACCTCCCTTGTATCAATCCCAACACGGATCCTGTCTAGGGTCGTCACTCCTAGTAATCTCATACGATGTACATTTCGTAGGTCACTGCAAGGGCTGCCAGGGCTGTTGCTCGCACTCGTTGCACCGCTCCCCCATCACCTTATCAATACAGGCCTACTGTACTCTACTGCACGGAAGGGTCGTCGCCTCCCGTGAACTCAGAATACGCTCGCGGTCACTACAAAGGGCTCGTCGCCTGATCAGTGTAGGCCGACAGCTAGAATATAGTGTCCCATACCACCATAATCTGCTCACGAGTCAAGGTGCTCATTGGTCACTACGGGGAGGTTTGTGGCCCCAGCGTAGGCCGACAGCTCGACCACGGTGTCCCATACCACCATGCCCGGCTCATGAGTCTTCGTGGATCAAGGTACCACGGTTAATAGGGTTTACAATGGTAAGTTCAGTACCCTAGGTTCAAGCAGTTATGATACATACAAGGTGAACAAACATCGGCCAGTCGGGTTACTTGACGGGCTCGACTAGCGCGATCGCATCTCGAATTGAACGACATGAAGTGCGTAAAACACTTCGCGTGGCCTAACCACTGCCGCCAACTCTCAACACGAATCACATTCATCGACGCGTCGTTCGTGGCTATGACCAGTCAGCCACGAATTCGCTCGGTTACCGACTGCCTGGACTAAGTCAAGTCCCACACATCTATGGACTTACATTAACACTATAAAAAGGTATTGGAATTGAAATACATCATGTGAGCATGTTAGCACATGTTATAACATTCAACTTAAGCAAATCTTCAAGGCATACTTCCCATGCATATTCACTTAAGCAAATCCTCAAGCACATACATTCCATGCATGTAATGAAATCATGCATTTTGTCAACATGTAGAAAATCATTTAGGTCGGCATAATAATTGAAAAATCAATCACAAAGTATCAAATAACATCATTTAATTCAATACATACTAATACAAGCATTTATACAAACACATACACTACACACTTAAGTCTACAAATAGTATGTCGACCCAAAGTGCGCAACTAGGCGAATCTCTTCGCCAAACTAATTATGCACGCATTCCTAACTTCCTAATGCGACAACAAACCATGTCAATCACATCAGCAAAATATGAATGTAAACAGTACTTCCTACAAATGACTAAAATGCCCTAAATCTCATATTCTTCGTTAGCTTACGAAACGGGAAACGGAGAGCATTTTGTACATGTCAAACGGCGATGCCGTCAAGAATCTACTATTAAACGACATTGAAAGCGTTGGGAACCGTCAATCAAAGCGTCTAAAATCCTCACCTTATGTCTTGTAGACTCGGAAATTGAAACGGAGCGTATATGCTTCGTCTACGGCGAATAAGGAACCTAATACACAAGATTCATAAGCTACATCGCTATGGAAACAAGGGAAACTCAAATCAACAACTATTTAGGGTTTTTACTTACCTAGGATCGCGGTGGAATCGCCGGGAAAGCGGTAGAGGTGTGTTGCTTAAGCACGTGCAACGCGTAGTACAAGTGGCAGGAAGAACTCTCCCACACTCTCACAATCTCCCACCTTTTTCTCTCTCCCAAGCTAGGGCTTCTCTCAAATTCGGATGGGAGAGAGGAGTGAGGGTTTCAACCCCTTTTATAGCCAACAACATGCCCAAAATAGGCTTGGGAACAATGTTTACTTGGTGCCTAACCAAATCGGGGCCGTTTCAGTCCAAAAGGGCATTTCTGAAGGTCCCCTGGCCAAATGCGGTCGGACTTAAGCTCATGCATACTGGATCTAGCACGCATCCAGATTTTCAGGCCGGTAGGGTTCTCAGATCGCACGTGGCGGCCCAGTTTCAGTTTAACGGTCACCGCACCAAGATCAGGCCTATAAGTCTCGTGATATATAATAGATATTTTTCCTGATCCAAGGGTGTAATTTGGCTGTATTCCGACGGTCAGAACGCTCAATACTGATGCGTCAAATTTGTGTGCCAGATTTGAATTTGAAATTCCAACTATGTCCCTATTCGCACTCTCTTCGGTCCGGGCTCAATGAAATAGCCTGTGATTATCGGTTTGACTTGATTTTCGGAATGAGTGTCAAGTCCAGCTAGACGGTTCTAACGGTCTAAGATAGGAGGTATCGGACTTTCGACGCGCGGTCTAGATCCAATACAAAGTTTCAAGGAGGTCCCGAGAACAAACCGGCTTAGAGTTTGATCCGAGGCTTTAGAGCATTATAGCACCCTTGGTTCCACTCGCTTTGGGCCTTGTAGAACGTATTTAAAGCGATCAGGGACCATTTCCTAGCTATTCTAACGTTGCACTAGCTAACTTAGTCATATTTTCTAAAGGAATTGATTCTAAGTGGTTTCTTTGGCTATGGAATTGGGTTCTAAGCAATTTTCCAGGTGTTTCAATTGACCCATTGCCTAAGGACGTCAAATCTCAGATTGGCCAAAATCCAGGGTGTTACAGGTCCATTTGAGCTTTAGATATGCTTCATTTTTAGGCTAAAGACCTAAAATTATCTTCTAAAATGTATGGACGGAGTGGATAAAATTCACGAATAACTGTGGGACACACACGTTTAGTCAGTACGCTTAAGTTTAGTCAGTACGCTAAGCGTACTGAGTTACTCAGTAAACAATCCGCTTCCAAAAAGCCCTCCCCAAACCAAAACGTCTGCCATTTTCTCCCGCGCGCAGGTAGATGGAAACCCATCTCTCCATCTCTCTCTCTCTCTCTCGCACTTAGCCTCTCTCTTTCCCTTGCCCTCTCTCGATTTCCCGCTCTCGCTCACCCTCTCTCCCTGTCTATTGGCCGCATTCCCCTATCTCTATTGTCAAAACCCTCTTTCACCGCAAGAAGGGGAAGAAGAAGGAGAAGGAGAAGAAAAAGAACGACAGTAAGTTTCTCTCTCTCTGTTTCTAAAATCTGTGGTGATTTTTTTTTTTACACACCCCCACACACTCATGCCACACGCACACACACCCTACACACGCAAGCCGTGGATTTCACCACTGTGATGATTGAATGCCCACCATTAAAGCTGAATATAGACCACTGCTGCAATGGGAGGGCTTGTATTAAGGAAATTTTTGGGTATGGTCCGTTTGATGGGTTGATGGTTACTGCTGAGGCTAAGGCTGCATTAGATGCACAAGTGTATTAACCTATGACCAATCTGATTAAATGAAATGGTAAAATTGAATGATGCATCCTAATAATCATAATGAGGAAGTAGCTTTGCAATTCAATTTCTTTCAACTTGGAAGTAATATGATTGAATTTGGGACGAGGGTCCTTAGTACGAAGGGAGAAGATATTACATTTTGGTCATTCCTACTTTACCAGATTAATATTGCAAATCAGTTTGATAGTGCTGGTGAGAGAAATCATCACTTGAAGTGGGCCATTCATTTCTCATTGAAAGATCCTGTGCATAGACGATGGCCACTCTGATTCTCTGATAGATGCTTCTCTTGGTTTCTATTCCCAAGCAACGGTGTTTTTCGACGACTCCACTGTTTTTGAGGATGGCCCACTGTCCTTTTAGGTGGCAACTGGGTCCATAAATTTCACTTGCATATGCGACTGAGCAAGCAGGCCAACTTCATAATGAGAATCAATCCAGGTATAGTCATGTTTGGCTGTTGTTGTCTTAGTGAGTGTAAGCTTGTTTAACATGGTTGCAGTGAAGGTGCAATAGATCATGTTGGTAGTATGGAAACTTCGTTGCATTACATGGATTTATTTCCTTTTATTTTTTATTTTCTTTGACTGTAGATATGGTTGTGTTTTTTTCTTTTCTTTTTTTCCTTGTAATTTTATTTTCTGTGACTATAGATATTGTTTCATGTTTATAGAAAAAAAGAAGATTAATATTGCAAATCAGTTTGATAGTGCATCCAAACGCACCCTAAGAGAGGTAGAGAAAGGACACTAATCTTTGAACTTGAAGGCAATCCTATGCCTACCCCCAAATATTATTTGTGGACGAGAGGGGGTAAAAAACTGATCAGTGGGGGATTACCTTTCAATATGGAGTACTTTTGAGACTTGAAAAGTCGGTGAGGATTCACTTTCAAGGAAAAGTTGGTGAGAAGTTTCAACCTCTACAACCAATCTTCCTGGATCTTCGACGGTTTTTTATTTTTTATTTTCTATAACACATGCCAACAAGAAAAGTGTGTGGAACATCTAAGCAATGCATAACGGTGGCGTGCACCATGAAGAAGACCAAAAGAAAAAATCAGGTTAGTTTATCCATCGGGAGTGGCCACATGGGTATGCCAATTGCAGAATTTTGGCATTTTTTTTCTCCAAAATTGTCTGTTCTATTCTTGGGGTGGCCAACTTGATGAATGGATCAGCCTGATTTTCATGTTGTTAGGTGCATCATGTATGCAACTGTATCTATATATAGGTATTACATATGTAAATAACTATGATACACATAGTAGAATATGCATATGGGTGTTCCCGGACAGATATCTACATATCTAGTCTAAGCATGCATACAGCTGTATACACTAATCTTGATGGGTGCACTTTTATCTTCATGGTGGGACCCATGAAATAGCTAGGTTGTTACATGTGCCGCATGGGGATGAGAACGAGTGGACTAGTGGACCTCTGCCAAGCATATGTATCTTCTGTGCAAGGGAGACAAACAAGCACTTAGTCATTGTACTTCAAAATGTTCAAGGTTTATTGCATGAGTCTCATCCATGAAAGCTGCTACTAAAAGGTTGCATGATGTGAAACCAAGGGTATGGCGTGTGCAATGCACATGGAAAAAGGAAGGAATAGAAAAAGAAAAGGTCACACAATAGATGTATGGAGCAAACGTCACATCCATCACAATGGACCCATAGAGCCTTTCTTGCATGGTCTCTTTAATTAGATGCTTCATGTGGGCTACAATGAGAACTGGAAAAGTCAGTGCGGGATACACACATAAAAAAAAGTGAAAGGAAGCCGGTACAATCTGTGTGTCCCTTGTGTGGTGAAGTCTTTAACTGGTACAATCCATCATTTAGCTTGACTTTTCATCTATGCAAGTGGTTTAAGATTTTACTTATAAATTACATTATTAATTTATTGTAAAAATATAATGATTGCAAACTCCTTAATACATTGTATTTGGTAGATAATATCTGTATAGGTCCAATCATCTGATAGCACTTCCTTCATTTTCAACTTTTGAGGATGATGGTGCATTAGACTAATTTTCAACTTTAATTTTTGGTAAGGTGTAGGTTGAAAATGGACCCCTTGGTTAATCGAGATTCGACTGTAATGAATAGGGAGTGGATGAAACTAAGCTTCCCAGACGCACGTTTTATTTCTGGAATAAGAAGTTTCTTAAAGTTTGCACAAGAAAACCTTCCTGGTAGACAATCCGTTCCTTGTCCATGCACCACTTGCAAATGTACACGTTTTTCGGTTTCTTATAATGATATGGAAATATATCTAATGAAAAATGGATTCGACCCAATCTATACAGTTTGGAACATGCATGGGGAGCATGTATCACCTAAGTGTACTGTACATGAATCAAGTTTGCAACAATACCATAGTGTCCCGAACTTAAATGAGGTTCACAACATGATCGTTCAAGAACTTGGTGGTAAAAAACCTAGATGAAGTTGTACAGGATGAGCCGAATGTGACCCCTGTAGTTGAAGGTGTCTTTGGAGAAAATGAAACCAATGATTTCGAAGAAAATCTACGAGACGCAATGACTGAGCTATACCCTGGGGCCCAAGATTTCACCGTGCTGACTTTCATTGTACAGCTATTCAAATTAAAGGTGAATCATGGATGGAGTGAAAAAAGTTTTATAGAGCTCCTTCAACTACTAAAGAAGGTGTTACCTTCCAGTAATGAGGCCCCAACTAATACCTACCAAGAGAAGAAGATCATTACAAAGTTAGGTCTTGATTATGTGAAAATCCATGCTTGTCCAAATGACTGCATCTTATACTGGAGAGAGAACGAGATGAAAACCATTTGTCCAAATTGTAAAACTTCTAGGTACAAGACTGAAATGGATTCTGAGAGAAAATAATCTCAAATACCTAGGAAGGTGTTAAGGTATTTTTCATTAACACTAAGGATACAAAGAATGTTCAGTGTGCTATGGTTGGCGAAAGAAATGTCTTGGCACTCAACCAGAAAATTTCAACATGAAAAGATGGAGCATCCGGCCGATTCTATTGCATGGAAGAATCTTGATGACAAGTATACAGATTTTTCATCTGATCCTCGCAATGTTCGATTGGGTTTGGCTATAGATGGGTTTAACCCATTCGACGCTTTTAGTATGTCGCATAGTTTATGGCCCGTTATGTGTGTGACGAACAACCTTCCACCAAAGCTTTGCATGAAACCTCAGTTTACTATGTTGACTTTGCTCATTGAGGGACCGCGACAATCAGGAAAGGATATTGTTGTTTATTTACAGTCATTGATTGATGAATTGCAAAAGTTATGGCGAGAAGGGGTCACGACGTTCGATGCATACCATGAAAACAAATTCAACATGCGTGTTGTTCTACTTTGGACAATCCATGACTTTCCAGCATATGGTAACATTTTTGGTTGTAAGACAAAGGTTAAGTATGGTTGTCCTCTATGTGGTCCCAATACAGATTCTTTGCGATTCAAATATGGAAAGAAACATGTTTATATGGGCCATAGACGATGGTTGCCAATGTCAGAACAGGCTAGGAAGGAGACAAGTGCTGACACGTTCAACAAGAAGGTAGAGATACGACATCAACTGATCCGTCTGGATGGGATTAAGGTCAAAAGATAAACCGCAAACTTGAATATGCAGTGGGGGAAGACTGGGAAGAGTAATATAAGGGGTATTGATAGAGGCCGACAAGAGCTAGCGGATGATGTTGAATCACCGTGGTTCTTCAAACGGTCTATATTATTTGATCTGGAGTATTGAAAAGATATTCTCATGCATCACAACCTTGATGTCATGCATATTGAGAAAAATATATGTGAAATCCTTGTTGCCTTGATGTTGAACACACCTGGCAAAACCAAGGATGATGCTAATGCACGCAGGGACCTAAAGCAATTGAGAATTAAGAAGCGTTTATGGCTGAAAAAGAACAATGGCAAGGTGATTCAGAAATAAGGTCCTTTCTGTCTAAGAAAAGAAGAGAAAACTTTTCATCCAGACTTTGTATGAGCTGCGTGTTTCTGATCAGTTTTAGTGCGAATTGGAAGACCATCATAAAGGAAGATTGTGTGGATTTAAAGGGAATAAAGTCTCATTCTTACCATGTGTTGATACAACATCTGCTCCCAGTTCTCATCCAGCATGCATTTAAGGAGAGGAAGGTCATTCGTCCTATAATTACAAGCTTTTGCACATTCTTCAATGCCTTGTGTTCGACAACCGTAGACCTTCAAATACTCTTTACTCTCGAGAGGGGCATGGCCAGGACGTTATGTCAGCTTGAAACTATATGCCTGTCATCGATATTTGTTATTATGATGCATTTTTCGATCCATTTGGCTTACGAAGCTCGCATATGTGGTTTTGTATACTATCGATGGATGTTTCCATTCGAACGGTACGTTGTGAGCTTAATAAGAATAAATCGGCTTAACATCTATATTTACATGTATATATAATGTATCATTAACTTTGTCAGGTTCATAAAGACATTCAAGGCCTATGTCCGTAACAAGACATGACCTGAGGGTTGTATTGCAGAGCAGTACATCTAAGAGGAGATAGTTATATTCTGCAACCACTATAAAGGAAAACAGAAAACAAGCCTACTGAAAAAGATGGAAAAACGGTTTAAAGGAGTCATTCCAGGATTACGTAACTTGGAAGATATCGTTGATAATGACCCTAATGATGACGACATTGGTCCAGTAGGTTCGAGTCAAAGTGTTATCCTAGCGAGTATCGAATATGAACAAGCCCGTACATGGGTACTGAAGAGTCATCCTATCTACGACGAGTGGGAAGGGTATGTACAATAAGCTCATGTATATATATATATATATATATATATATATATATATATATATATCTTCCTTATTTTATGCAATTTTAATATAACAATGTTATCGAATATCGCGCAGAAAACACAAAGATTTCTTGCAGTGATGCTATAAGAGGACTAACAGGGTGCCTAGCGAGGACGAATTCATATCTTGGTTGAAGAGACAACCAGAGTTCATTGAATCTGACGATAATGAATTTAAAGATGTAGTGAGAGGACCTCTAATTTTTTTTATGCAATACAATAAGTATTATATTAATGGTTTCCTCTTTATCACTAAGGACTATGAGGAGAATAAAACGAACCAAAACAGTGGGGTTAGGACAGAGGGTATGGCAACCTTCTGATCAAGTGCTAAGGATATCAATACAGTGGATGAAAATCAACCTTACTATGGAGTCCTTCGTAGAATTATCCAATTGGAGTACCGAACAGGGTACAAGCTCGTCCTATTTAAGTGTGATTGGGTGAAAGTGACACATCATGGTGTTTCTTTTGATGTCGAAGCGAATTTGAGATTAGTAAATTTGTCTAGTCTTTACAGTTCAAATAAAGTCGGTAACGAGCCCGTCATTCTTGCAGAGCATGCCACGCAAGTTTTCTACTCCAGAGACCTAAAAAATCCTGACTGGCATGTGGTCTTGGAGGTTCCAAAAAAATTTTTTGTCGAAGAAGAGACGTGCGTTCTATCGGAACGATTAAAGGCTGTAAGTAATGCCGATGCAGGACCTGATCTCACCTCATTAGTAATGGTTGATGAGTTGATATTCAATAAATCTGAAGATGTCAGTGTTGTGGTCGAGAAAATAAAGAAAAGAAAATGATTAAACAGAATCTACTGATTTGTTTGTATTTTCTAAGCATGCAACAAAATGATATTTATTGGAGAAAATCTAATCAAGGTTTGGATAATATAGTGAATTTTTTGTACTTTATCTATGATCTAAATTATTTCTTAACCATTAGCTTTTTTTTTTCTTTTCATATTATGAAAGAAATAGGCACATGGATTCATAACCAGAGGTATTGGGTGCGCAGGTGCTTGGGAGTACAGATTCAAGCAACACCAAAGGTAATAAGATACTTCTCCTTAATTATATATGTAAGTTTCCTTTTTCTTATATATTGGCGATAATCAATGAAATGTAAGTGTGTCAGCTTCTTCTTCATCCAAAAAGAGAGGCATTACTAGGGGAGTCTCTTTACTTATGCAACTTGATACGAAAAAAGTCCTAAAGATGAATGAATTCGGGCAACCAAATGAGGACTGTTCTGATCACAAAGACTTTGCATCGCATGTCGGTGTCCTCACCTATTTTCATATCCCGATCATATACTAGGACTTTCGCTAAGTGCCTCATGAACAAATTCATTTGGTCACTGAAAGATTGTCACAGTTTTATGAGTTTGAGGGTCAAAGTTGGGATGTAAGTCTTGAATACGTTACAAAACACATCAATGAACCGTGGAGGAATTACAAGAGAAGATTGACTGTAAAATATATTAACAACAAGGATCCTATTGCTATGAGAGATGGTCCTGCCCCCCCAAGTATCCCTATGAAGAATTGGAGGGTCTTTGTGGATCAACGTAGCACCGAGGAATTCAAGAGGGTAAGCGCAAGGAATAAAGTCAATCGGGCCAAGATAAAAGGACCTGCTTGTCTTGGGAGGCACAACATGACTGTTACTCGTCATAAGATGCTATGTATTTAAAAATAGATATTATAGTTTAAAATTGAATTTAAATTTGAATTATCATTCATCTAAATCTATTAATGATGTGTATTTGAATGATATGTAATGTGCCAAAGGTGATGGAGAATAATCTTACCTCTGATGCCGAGATAAGTAGATGTGAAGTCTTCTTAAGAGCTCATACAAGAAAGGACAAAGTTGTCCAGTATCTTGACCTTGCTGTAAGTGCATCCCTCGTACCACTAACTAGTACCCTTATGAAAAACCTATATATAACTTTGAATTATATTGCATTCATTTGTATTTTTTTATAGGAAAAACTAGATGAGCTCTATAGTAACAATCCTTCTTTTAGGATGACCAGTATGGATATTGCCCTTACGGAGGTACTAATAAAATTTAAAAATTACTTAAGTTTTATGGTAATTATGAATATCCTAATAACTTGATTTACAATGTTTTACAGTTAGTTGGTTCTGACAATAAAGGGCGAATATGGAGTCTAGGTTGCTCAATAAGCAAGCTAGGACTGAAGAACTCAGCCCTTACTCATTCAAAGGTAGAGCATGTGACAAAAGAAAAAGAAAGCGTAACTCAAGAGTTATTTCAGGTGAAGAAAAAATTGGATGACGTGACTCAAGATATAGTTGAGATGAAGAAAGCATTGGGCGATATACAGAAAGAGGGACAGTGTACTCGAAATCTCTCATCACCAACAGTCGTTAAATCTACTCACGCTTCGTCGGTATGCAAGTATAAATTTTTTACTGTATTGAGATTACAATTATATTATAAATGCTAACAATACCAATGCCATTTTATGTGTAAATGTAGCCGAATATTATATATATCGGTAAGAGATGCGACTTGCTTGGTTTTGAAAAACGTGGTGTAGTTGCTCGTGGTGAAGTACACGAAGTTAATCCAAATGCAACTGTCCATTGCCAACCGTTGGAGGATAGAGCTTTTGTTGTTGTCCTGACTGAGGTTATACAACCTCACACTTTGTTGTGGAAAGAAGATGAGTTCATATCTACGCTTGGAGAGGCCGATCTAGGATCATTTGTGCAATGGGGGAAAGAGGCTTTAAGAATCCTATAATTTGAACAATATTGGTACTCTATAATTGAACATGTGTAGTGTGCATTTTGAACTAATTTTGAGCGTGCAGTGTGCATTTTGAATAATTATGAACTAATTTAGCACTTATTTTTTTATATAAAATATTGAATGAATTATGTACTTTATATTTGAACATATTTATAGTCTTAGGCTCCATTTGGTCATCACCTTAGTATTTATGAAAATATTTTTTTTGAAAACCAAATGGAGCCTAAGCCCTTTTTTAACTCCGCCAATGCAACTCCTTGCATTACTGGTCCCAAGTCCGGGTAAAGGAGGAGGGAGAAGGGCTTTAGAATGAGATCGTTAACTATGGAGGAGATCCTGAAAATACAGTAAGTATCTCTGATTTTATGGTTTTACTTGTACATTCTTGTATTGATTACTCAAGCATGACGGTTATGTGCATTCTTTTAGGTGGATGTTACATGTGGGAGGATTGGAGCTGCATATTTCAGATTCAAGCATCTGGTACGTCTCTTGTCAAGAATGTACATGTGTATTTATCATTGTGGTTATAGTTATTCATTATGTGATAGATTTTTAGGTGAGATGAACGAGTTTCAAAAGAAAACAGTCTATGGTTTTGAGAAGCAATTCCCAATGCCATTTTATGTTTAAATGTATATTTCAGATTCAAGCATCTGATACATCTCTTAACTCAAGAATGCACATGATTGGAGTGGTCTGGCCATTTGGACAGGCCGTGTTTATGTATTCACTCGAAATTGATGGAGCAGACTCAGATGTGCGTCGGAGATATCCGGAAGAGCGGGGGTCCCTGGAAGGTGGGAACCACTGTTATGACCATGATGAAGCTGTCTATTTTCTATGGATGACATTGGAGGGGCTTGACCATTTGGATAGGCTGTGTTTATGTATTTGCTCGAAATTAATGGAGCAGACCCAGATGTGCGTTGGAGCAATCCGAAAGAGCGGGAGTCCTTGGAAGGAGGGAACCGCTGTTATGACCATGATGAAGCTGTCCATTTCCTATGGACGACATTGGGAGGGCCTGGCCATTTGGACAGGCTGTGTTTATATTTGTATTTGTAGGTACCACACCCTTAACCTAAACTCGAACCGATTCTCAAATCCAAAAACCTATAACCAAAACCAAAACCAAAACCTATAACCTAAACCCGAACCCATTCTCAAATCTCAAAACCTATAACCTAACCTAAACCTATACTTATAATCTAAAACTATTCTCAAATCTTGAAGCCTATAACCTAAACCTAACCTTTTCCTAAACCTATAACCTAAACTCAATTCCCTGAACCTAAACCTAGACCTAAACTTTAGCCTAAACCTAAACTCAAATCCCTAAACCTTAATCAATAACCTAACCTAAACCTATACTTATAAACTAAAACAATTCCCAAATCTCAAAACCTATAACCTAAACCTAACTTAAACCTAAACCTAAACCTATAACCTATAACCTTAACCAAAACCTATAACCTAAACCCGAACCCATTATCAAATCCCAAAACCTATAACCTAACTTAAACCTATACTTATAACCTAAAACTATTCTCAAATCCCAAAACCTATAACCTAAACTCAATTCCCTAAACCTAAACCTAGACCTAAACCTTAGCCTAAACCTAAACTCAAATCCTTAAACCTTAACTTATAACCTAATCTAAAACTATACTTATAACCTAAAACTATTCCCAAATCTCAAAACCTATAACCAAAACCTAACCTTAACCTAAACCTATACCTATAACCTAAACCAAAACCTATAACCTAAACCAAAACCATAACCTATAACCTTAACCAAAACCTATAACCTAAACCAAAACCAAAACCTATAACCTAAACCCGAACCCATTCTCAAATCTTAAAACCAAAACCAAAACCAAAACCAAAACCTATAACCTAAACCCGAACCCATTCTCAAATCCCAAAACCTATTACCTAAACCAAAACCAAAACCTATAACCTAAACCCGAACCCATTCTCAAATCCCAAAACCTATAACCTATCCCTAAACCTTAACCTATAATGTAACCTAAACCCATACTTATAACCAAAAACGATTCCTAAATCCCAAAACCTATAACCTAAACCTATAATCTATAACCTTAACCAAAACTTATAACCTAAACCAAAACCAAAACTTATAACCTAAACCCGAACCCATTCTCAAATCCCAAAACCTATAGCCTAAACTAAAACCAAAACCTATAACCCAAACCCGAACCCATTCTCAAATCCTAAAACCTATAACCTAAACTTAAACCTAAACCTAAACCTAAACCTATAACCTATAACCTAAACGAAAACCTATAACCTAAACCAAAACCAAAACCTATAACCTAAACCCGAACCCATCATCAAATCCCAAAACCTATAACCTAACCTAAACCTATACTTATAACCTAAAACTATTCTCAAATCCCAAAACCTATAACCTAAACCTAACCTTTCCCTAAACCAATAACCTAAACTTAATTCCCTAAACCTAAACCTACACCTAAACCTTAGCCTAAACCTAAACTCAAATTCCTAAACCTTAACCTATAACCTAACCTAAACCTATACTTATAACCTAAAACTATTCCCAAATCCCAAAACCTATAACCTAAACCTAACCTTAACCTAAACCTAAACTTATAACCTATAACCTTAACCAAAACCTATAACCTAAACCTGAACCCATTCTCAAATCCCAAAACATATAACCTAACCTAAACCTATACTTATAACCTAAAACTATTCTCAAATCTCAAAACCTATAACCCAAACCTATCCTTTCCCTAAACCTATAACCTAAACTCAATTACCTAAACCTAAACCTACACCTACACCTAAACCTTAGCCTAAACCTAAACTCAAATCCCTAAACCTTAACCTGTAACCTAACCAAAACCTATACTTATAAGCTAAACCTATTCCCAAATCCCAAAACCTATAACATAAACCTAACCTTAACCTAAACCTAAACCTATAACCTATAACCTTAACCAAAGCCTATAACCTAAACCAAAACCAAAACCTATAACCTAAACCTGAACCCATTCTCAAATCCCTAAACCTAAACCAAAACCAAAACCAAAACCAAAACCTATAACATAAACCCGAACCCATTATCAAATCCTAAAACCTATAACATAAACCTAAACCTAAACCTTATCCTTAACCTATAACCTATAACCTAAACGAAAACCTATAACATAAACCAAAAATAAAACCTATAACCTAAACCCGAACACATTATCAAATCCTAAAACCTATAACCTAACCTAAACCTATACTTATAACCTAAAACTATTCTCAAATCCCAAAACCTATAACCTAAACCTAACTTTCCCTAAACCTATAACCTGAAAGTGCACCTATTACGTGTCCTGGTTTGTCAATTACGTTATATGTTGAGTCAGTCGGATGACAGCACCTAACAAGAAGATCAAGTCAAGCGTCTACCTCATTTGAATGTGTGGAAGCTCACCAAAAGGTAAAACATAACCTCACATCCCATGTCTCAAAACACCAGGTGATTAAACCTTTAAAAAGAACTAAAATATCTTAGGGTTTATCTGTAAGAAAACTTTTTATCCAAAAGAAAATTTTTTAAGTTTTTCTTACACTGTCGATTATATCGATTCCTCTTTCGATATGATCGACCAGCTCTGTCGATGTCCTCAGCATATCAATCGATATAATCGAGTGAGGATAAAAAGCGTTCAGCAATCAAACAATCTTCTGGACGATTTATCGATATATCGACCTTCGAGTCGATATCATCGATATTCGAAAATCGATCATATCTGAAGTGGATCGATCGTATCGACAGACTGCTTTCGACGCCCTTATTTTTCTAAAGAAAACTATCAATTGCTTCGATATATCGATAACTGTCCGATTCAATCTGAACTCAAATATTGATCATATCGGGAGTCAGTCGATCATATCGACTGTGGGGCACATGTTCTCTCCAGCAAGAATTTCAGGTTGCTTTTAATATTGATCGGGGTGCCTGTCGATAAATTGATATTCATATATCGATCATATCGAGACCAAGTCAATTGGATCAAGTCAGGACATAATTCGTCCAGCAAGCTTACACGTAAAATCTATATGATTTATCGATCCCATCGAATGGTCACCGATATGATCGATGTACAAATTCCGATGACATCGACTGGTTCCCCGATCATATCTGTGATCCTGAAATTCTTCAAGGCTTCTCTCTTATTTTTCAAACTGTCGATAGATCGAACCATCACTCGATGGAATCGGAGTTCGAAATCCGATAACATCGATGCGTGTCTCGATCCCATCGACCAGTCGACAGAAGGTTTCCAAAAGCGAAATGACAATTGAGTTCTTATCATCGAGAGGTCGGTCGATACAATCGAGAGTATACGCTCGATCATATCGACGACTGCTCGATGATATCGAACTCTGCCATAAATATGACCGTTTATATCCGTTGGAACCTTTTGCGTATAAATAGAGAGAGTTGTCTTCATTGCTGGTAGAGAAAGTAGAGAGTGTTTTAGAGTGTTTTAACCTTCCTATCATTTACCTAAGCCCTTTCTCTCGGGAAGTTCATCCTCCAATCCACCCTCATCATTGATATCTTATAGAGTAGATTGGGGAATGAACTTCCGCATTCAAGGGTCCTTCAACTACTGCTTTAATGACATATCATTAAGCTGGGATGCCTTGAATGCATAGATGATGGAAACCTCTCTATCTTCCTTATAGGAAAACCTTTAGAGAGTGGTAGTCCATCATAACCTTGACCCAACCTAAGCCTAGCATATATACATCTTCATGTTACGGATCAAGGGAGCTGCAGACTCTTCATCAACAAGTAGACGGTCTTCATCACTGTGCTGAAAGGGACTCATCAACTTATCTGTAAGTATTAAGAGTCCAGAGGACACTTGCGATCATTCCTTTTTAGGATTGGGTTTTAAGTGTTGCTCACCATTTGAAGTCCTCGAAGGAGGCCTCCGACGGGAGTGTACGTGCGGGGTGCGTTGTGTGGACCCTTGCTCTGTGGAGAGCATAAACATCTGGTTAGGAGTATGCAAGCAAAACTCCAGGGTTAGGGGTGAACCGAGTAAAAACTTCAGGGTGCGTTGTGTGGACCCTTGTCCTGTGTGGGCATAAACATCTGGTTAGGAGTACGCCAGTAAAACTCCAGGGTTTGAGGTGAACCGAGTAGAAACCTCTGTAAAGATTGAAGGTGAACCTGATTTAAAACCTTAGGTTTGAGGTGAACCATGGGAAACCTCCTTAGTGAATTCTGATCACTCAAGGGTTGAGTGTGGAAGCCGGGAGTGGAGTAGACAAGTCGTCGAACCACTATAAAATGACTGTGTTTGAGTTTGATATTATCTTTGATTTATATGATTACCTTACATGTCTTTATATATGATCACATCCTATGCACACACAGTCATATCCATCACAATCTCATCTATACATTGTTTGTCTTTTAAATAGTTTGTGATTGGATCCTCTATCAGGCTTGGAAGCCAGTAGAGTTAAGGTTGAGTAATCCTAATCAATACTCTGTGATAGGATTAGTGTGATAAGGATCTTTAATAATTTATAAAAATTTTAAAAAGTCCTATTCACCCCCCTCTAGGATATACTGACCTATTCCTACTTCAACTAAAGCGGTCTTCACCATAATTTCATAACCTAAACTCAATTCCCTAAACTTAAACCTAGACCAAAACTTTCGCCTAAACCTAAACTTAAATTCCTAAACCTTAACCTATAACGTAACCTAAACCTATACTCATAACCAAAAACTATTCCCAAATCCCAAAACCTATAACCTAAACCTAAACCTATAACCTATAACCTATACCTAACCTTAACCTAAACCTAAACCTATAACCTATAACCTTAACCAAAACCTATAACCTAAACCTAAACCCATTCTCAAATCCCAAAACCTATAACCTATCCCTAAACCTTAACCTATAACCTAACCTAAATCTATACTTATAACCTAAAACTATTCCCAAATTTCAAAACCTATAACTTAAAACTAACCTTTTCCTAAACCTATAACCTAAATTCAATTTCCTAAAGTTAAACCTACACCTAATCCTAATCTTAACTCCCTCACTTAAACCTAAACCTAAACTTGAAAACCTAAACTCAAACCCAATCCCGAACCTGAACCCGATTTCCTAAACCTAAACCGTAACCTATTCTCAAATCTAAAAATCGATAACCTAAACCAAAATTAAAACCAAAACCTATAACCAAAACCTATAACTAAAATCCGAACATATTCTCAAATCCCAAAACCTATAACCTAAACCAAAACTTATAACGTAAACCTGAACCCATCCTCAAATCCTAAAACCTATAACCTATCCTTAAACTTTAACATATAACCTAATCTAAACCTATACTTATAACCTAAAACTATTCCCAAATCCCAAAATCTATAACCTAAACCGAACCTTTCCCTAAACCTATAACCTAAACTCAATTCCCTAAAGCTAAACCTACACTCAATCCTAATCTCAACTCCCTAACCTAAACCTAAACCTAAACTTGAAAACCCAAACTCAAACCCAATTCTGAACCTGAAACCATTTTTCTAAACCTAAACTATAACCCATTCTCAAATCCAAAAACCTATAACCTAAACCAAAACTGATAACCTAAACCAAAATCAAAACCTATAACCTAAATCCGAACCTATTCTCAAATCTCAAAACTTATAACCAAAACCAAAACTAAAACCAAAACCTATAACCTAAACCTGAACTCATTCTCGAATCCCAAAACCTATAACCTATCCCTAAACCTTAACCTATAACCTAACCTAAACCTATACTTATAACCTAAAACTATTCCCAAATCCCAAAACTTAAAACCTAAACCTAACCTTTCCCAAAACCTATAACCTAAACTCAATTCCCTAAAGCGAAACTACACCTAATCCTAATCTCAACTCCCTAACCTAAACCTAAACCTAAACTTAAAAACTCAAACTTAAACCCAATCCCGAACCTGAACCTGATTTCCTAAACCTAAACCATAACCCATTCTCAAATCCAAAAACCTATAACCAAAACCAAAACCAAAATCAAAATCTATAACCTAAACCTGAACCCATTCTCAAATCCGAAAACCAATAACCTAAACCAAAACCTATAACCTAAACCCGAACCCATTCTCAAATCTCAAAACCTATAACCTATCCCTAAACCTTAACCTATAACCTTACCTAAACTTATGCTTATAACCTAAAACTATTTCCAAATCCCAAAACTTATAACCTAAACCTAACCTTTCCCAAAACCTATAACCTAAACTCAATTCCCTAAAGTGAAACCTACACCTAATCCTAATCTCAACTCCCTAACCTAAACCTAAACCTAAACTTAAAAACCCAAACTTAAACCCAATCCCGAACCTGAACCCGATTTTCTAAACCTAAACCATAACCCATTCTCAAATCCAAAAACCTATAACCTAAACCAAAACCAAAACCAAAACCTATAACCTAAACCTGAACCCATTCTCAAATCCCAAAACCTATAACCTAAACCTAAACCAAAACCAAAACCTATAACCTAAACCCGAACCCATTCTCAAATCCCAAAACCTATAACCGAAACCTAAACCTAAACCTTATCCTAAACCTATAACCTATAACCTAAACCAAAACCTATAACCTAAACCAAAACCAAAACCAAAACCTATAACCTAAACCCGAACCCATTCTCAAATACCAAAACCTATAACCTATCCCTAAGGCTTAACCTATAACCTAACCTAAACCTATACCTATAACCTAAAACTATTCTCAAATCCCAAAACCTATAACCTAAACCTAACCTTTACCAAATCCTATAACCTAAACTCATTTCCCTAAAGTGAAACCTACACTTAATCCTAATCTCAGCTCCCTAACCTAAACCTAAACCTAAACTTAAAAAGTAAAACTTAAATCCAATCCCGAACTTGAACCCAATTTCCTAAACCTAAACCATAACCCATTCTCAATTCCAAAAACCTATAACCAAAACCAAAACCTATAACCTAAACCCGAACCCATTCCAAAATCCCAAAACCTCTAACCTAAACCGAAACTAAAACCTATAACCTAAACCCGAACCCATTCTCAAATCCCAAAACCTATAACCTAAACCTAAACCTAAACCTTAACCTAAACCTATAACCTTTAACCTAAACCAAAACCTATAACCTAAACCAAAACCAAAATGTATAACCTAAACCCGAACCCATTCTCAAATCCCAAAACTTATAACCTAAACCTAAACCTAAACCTTAACCTAAACCTATAACCTATAGCCTATAACCTAAACCAAAACAAAAACCTATAACCAAAACCCGAACCCATTCTCAAATCCCAAAACCAAAAACTATGACCTAAACCCGAACCCATTCTCAAATCCCAAAACCTATAACCTATCCCTAAACCTTAACCTATAACCTTACCTAAACTTATGCTTATAACCTAAAACTATTCCCAAATCCCAAAACCTATAACCTAAACCTAACCTTTCCCTAAACCTATGACCTAAACTCAATTCCCTAAAGTTAAACCTACACCTAATCCTAATCTCAACTCCCTAACCTAAACCTAAACCTAAACTTGAAAACTCAAACTCAAATCCAATCCCAAACTTGAACCTGATTTCATAAACCTAAACCATAACCCATTCTCAAATCCAAAAACCTATAACCAAAACCAAAACCAAACCCAAAACCTATAACCTAAACCATAACCCATTCTCAATTCCCTAAAGCTATAACCTATAACCTATAACCTAACCCTAAACTGAAACCTAAACCTATAACCTTTCCCTAAACCTTTAACATAAATCTAAACTTAAAACCTAAATGTATTCTCAAATCCTTGAACTCAAACCTACACCTAATCCTAATCTCAACTCCTTAACTTAAACCTAAACTTGAAAACCCAAATCTAAACCCGATCCTGAACCCGAACCCGATTTCCTAAACCTAAACTTTAACCTATAATCAAGTTTCCAAAAGCTATAACCTATAACCTAAACCTAAACCTAAAACCTAAACCTAAACCAAAACTTATAACCTATAACTTAAACTTAATTATAACCTATAGCCTAACCTTAACCTAAACCTTAACATAAACCTATAACCTAAACCAAAACCAAAACCAAAACCAAAACCTATAATCATATAGTGAGATAATTTCTTTTGTGTTAATTTCATTCCTCTTTGAGGTTTTTTTTTTTTTTTTTAATTTATTTATTTAAATTCATTAAGGAAAAAAAATTGTTATACATGATGCACTTCTTTCACTTTGTCTTTCTTTTCCCCAATGGGCATTCTAATTTATGTATAACATGAATGTTTGTAGGATGATGGAATATACGAAGCTGTTGAAATTTTAGGGTGAAGTCGAGCACATTTCTCTAATGAAGTCAAAGATTTGTATTTTTAGCATTATTGTAATTGTAATTGATTGAATGAATTGAATTGTAATTGATTGAATGAAGGATTGTAATTTAATTGTAATTGAATGAATGAATGATTGTACATGTAGTAATTGAATGAACAAATGATTATATATAATTTTGTAAGGTACAAAATAGCTACGGATATTGACTGTATCCATTAATCTAACTAGTGTAGCCTTTACAATTTAGATATATTGCTACGGACTTTTAGCTACAAATAATATCCGTAGCCATTAATTTGACAGGTGTAGCCTTTTCAATTTAAGCATATTGCTATGGACTTTTAGTTACAAATAATATCCGTAGCCATTAATCTGACAGGTGTAGTCTTTTCAATTTAGGCATATTGCTACGGACTTTAGCTACAAATAATATCTGTAGCCATGAATCTGACAGGTGTAGCCTTTTCAATTTAGGCATATTGTAATTGGCTTTTAGCTACAAATAATATTCATAACTGCCTGAAGTTTTTGCTACAGATATAATTGCTACAAATTATATCTATAGCTATTACACCCTATAACTATGAATTAAATCCGTAGCCATAGGTTTAAGACCTATTGTTATGGCACCTACGACAACGGTCAAGCTACGGATAAAAATCTTAGCCATAGGTCTATGGCTATGGTTTTTGTCCATAGCCTTTGCTCGATTTTTTGGTAGTGTTTACAACTTCCAATTCTGGATTAACAATTCAAACTTAACTGTGAAATCTAATAGAATAGAAAACTGAATCTAAGAGTCATAAATCCAACATTACGTATCTTATAATTCTGAATTAAAGATGGCCATTAAAATCACTTCAAGTTCACAAGAAATTTCAGAAAAATTAAAAATTTTCACAATTTTTTGCTTAAGACCAAGAAAATACTGATTAGGTAACCTAATCTCCTACCCCCAACATAAAATCTACATTCTCCTCAATGTAAAAGATGTAAGCATGCAATGCACGTGAAACGGTGAAAATAAGAGAGAAGTGATGGAAAGATATTACCTGGATAACGAATTGAGAGAGAGACTTCCTAAGAGATCGTAATATGAAAGCAGGACAGCACGAGAGTGAAGACATGAAAGCAAACTATCCTAAAATAACGTATCAAGCAGACTAACCTAATGGCATAAAAACTTTTATCCTAGAACAGCATAAAGCAAACTACCTTAGTTCTAAGAAAGCAGGAAAAAACTACTTGACCATACCATAGGGTTCCTCTTCCGGCCAATATCTTGATAAGTTTCTCAGTAAGTTCCTCAATAGGATCATCCAAAAGCCTTTTTTGTAATAGGCTTGGGTGCCCTGGAGCATGACTTTCCAGAGAAACTTATGTACGTCATAAGAAATTTTTCATTGAATTGCTTGAGTTATCCAGAGTATATACGATTCACCTGTTATAGAAGAAGTTTCAAGGTTAGTATCCCATGGTGAATCAGAGACTACGAGTAAATAAATTTCAAAAAACTTCTTAAGAAGTGTTATAGTATCAACACATTCCGAAGTGTCAAACTTCGGATCAATTTTCAGCTTCTCCTCCTTTAATGGTAGGCATTTAAGATCAGGGGAAGAAGGGACTTCAGAATACGGGTTCTCTTGATCAGTGATGACTATCGAGATGTTGTCTTGCAAGGCATCCACTTTATCTTTTAATATGGGATCATTTGAATCTGCAAAGTGTACCAAGCAATTCCAAGAGTTGAGAAGTTCAGCTGAGTGTAACTTATTTTCTATATTGGAGCTCGTGATGATTTGCCCAAGGAATCTATCATCCTTGAAAGTGGACAGATGTATGCTCTCTTGCTCCAGTCCTACACAAACAGATTGAAAATCAATAGGGGAAGCATCGATGTGATCACTTTGTTCATTGAAACTACTCAATCGAGGCGTTGAATTGTCAAACGTGTACAACTCGGATGGTGGCCTCAACTGAGTGGTTTCAAATTCCAAGGTTGTAGCAAGAAACTCATCTTTCTCCCGAATTATATCATTATTCGATTCAGAGGAATGGTCCAAACATGTTTTACAAGAGGTAGAATGGTCGGTTATAAGGGGCTCATCCTCCACCTTTAAATCAGACATGTCAGGTGAAGGGAGTGGCTCATTATGTCCGACCACTTCGTATACGTCTTGATCATTGACCTAGACTAAACTTGAGATTGATTCTAAGGGAATTTGGGCTACAAGTTCATGATCATCATCCCAATATGCATCATCGTCTAATTCTGTGCAGTGCACACTTGGGATGGGATCGCTTTCCTCACATTCTATACTTAAATTTGGTTGAGGTTCGAATAAACTATCCTCATCATTGAGAGCCTGTGTGTCATGTAAGGAAGGTGTGTCATCATCACTGTATTTAAAAGATACCCACATCTCTTGAACACTCCTTTAAACCGTCATCGAGATCAACTCATCGGGAAAGTGAACCATATGCTCATTAGCACCATTCAACTCTTCATTCCAAATTTTTGAATTCTTCAAAAGTGAGTTAGGATCACTTTCCTCACATTATATTTTTGGAATGAATTACGGCTGAGATGAATGAGCCTCCTCTATCTTATTAAAACGCGAATTAAGTGCTTCCAATGATTTTATAATTTCTGCAAGACAAGCCATGTTACGCTGAAATGAATCCTCTTGGATCGTTTCTGCTTGGGTTTCAAAGGTAGAGGACCCAAGAGGATAATCATTATAAAATTTTGTTGGTTCATTTCCCCAATTTTAATGTTTTCACTGCTTATAGTCATACGGATCATAAGTGGGAGAATATGATGGTTGGTAATACATATTATCACTCATAATATAATCATGTATTGTTTTCTTTTTATCGGATGGGTGATAATAATTCTCCATCCCATAGTTATGATAACCCCAACACTCACGTACTGTTTTGTTAATTTGTGGGGTATAATTGTTATCCCGCATATGATCGCATAAGGACTTCTTAACCGGTAGATCATTATATTTCGGTCGGCTCTCGATGATAGTTTCAGAAAAGTTTTGAGACATAAGTTGATTTCTACCATCATCATCATCCCAATATAAATTATTTTTCTTAGTATACTGACGTTCCTACTCGTGCATATACATGGTGAAACCCTAACTCTAAGTCTTCTCCTAAAAGAAAATAAAATAAAAATCCTACAGCAGTATGGAAAGTAAGACGGGGAGAAGTTAGAAAGAAGTTACAGATTAAAATTCCTATGTTAAAATCCTGCAAAAGGAAATAAAAGAAATTATTTTCTAAAAACAGAAGAAATCCTAGAATTAGAAAGTTTCTAAAAAAATAAACCCTAATTCTAAAAATAGGAAAAATAGAGAATTTAGAAAGGGATTACCAAATTAGACGTTTATGTCAGGATCCTACAAAATAGAAAAGTTAGGTTAGTTCCTAAAAATTAAAAAGAAAATTTTAAAATTAAAGTTAGAAAATCCCAATCTTTAACTAATTCTAAAACCAATTAATTTTAGAAAACGTGACCGTCAATCCCTGGCAATGGCACCAAAAACTTGTTTACTCCCTAAGTGCAGGGTTGTGATGTAGTAATAAACTCAGTAAGACAGAGATTGAATCCCAAAGGACTGATACCTGTACGTTATCTGAAACTAAGTAGAAGTAGAACTAGACTAAGACAAAATTTAAATCAACTATAAATTGAGGAATAATGGTGAAATATTTATCTAAAATTTAGAGAAATCAGAGGTAAGAAACTAGAGATTCAGAGGATCCACTCATAGAGATCAGGGAGATCTTATGCCTGCATCAAAAACTCAACTGGACTTAGAGTCCCATCTTCACCCAGTTGAAGAGTGTAACCATGAAAATCAAACTGAACTTACTTTGATCTAGTTTTCAAGAGATGAAAGGTATATGAATTAGAATGGATTCCATCACCAAACTATGCCTAGGAGACAAAGTAAACAACAGAATTAAACTAATTACCAACCAATCAATAATGTATGAAGGTTAGGAAAGGTACCGTCATCCAACCATGCCCAGGAGACAATGGCTAACAACAGGGCTTCCTGATGTCATAAACATAAAAGGAAAAAGAAATACTCAAAGCCATCGCAGACCCATTGTAATTTTAGTCACAATAGACCATTAAAAACTAAAAATATTCTCTTAATTAAACTAAAATCAACATCAGTGTAGTCTGAATAAAAATTAAACCAAAGGCATAAAGTAGAGTCTCCCAAGCTTCACCTCTTAGCCCTAGCTAAGAGGTTTAGCCCAACATGAATGGGCTAGATCCCTTAAACAAATACAAAATAAAAAGGAAAAAGAAAACAAAACAAAACACTACTCCCTTTCTCTCTCCCATTCCAACCCAAGCCAAGCTCTCTCATTTTTATAGCTGTGAAGGTCGGCGGATGGGAGCCAGTGAAAATTTCCCAGCCATGTACGCAGAAAGGAAGGCTTGCGCACGTCAGCCTGCGTTGAACCCTGTGGGGCCCACAATTGACACCAGTGAAGAAATCCACTCCGTTCATTGAGATCAGCACGGAAAACCGGTCGGACATGACCATTTTTCTTCTGTTTTGGTGTGGCACACATAACTTTTTGTTACTGTCGTCTACCTGACATTTGAATAGTTGAAAACCAATATCTGCTTCTATTTGAAATACCGCCATCTAGGCCGTGATCAGTGGGCCCCTTCAAGCCTGATGTACAGTCCCTATCTTATCTTGGTTCATGATGATGGTCCAAAGTGGAAAACCGCAACCTCTGTTGCGAAACAAAGTTTCTGATTTCGCATTATGATGGTCGGTGGGCCCCAGATTGACAGTGATGGACAAATCCATGCCGACCATTAGATTCCTAATGAAAAACCATCCAGATATGGCTAGTTTTGGATTGAGTTAAATGTATCCCATTGAATTTTAAACCCGCCGTCCATTAGATGCATTGGCATTGTTTCCACTCATACTCATGCATGGGTCTGAAAAACCATAGTGTGTACGGTCGGTTTGATGCCCTGGGATGAATGGACGGTCTAGATTTCTCATTGGAGTGATGGGTGGGGCCCACTGCCAAAATTTTTAGTCGGACGCAAGAACGTTGTTGTTCTTATTTTTTTTTCTTTTTTTAAAATTCATTCGGTCAGCAAGCGCTGACCGACTTTGGTTCTTCTGGTGCAGGGCCGGTGCACTTGTGCACCGTGCACGTGGGTCCCACATAGGGTCCATTGTGATATGGATCTGAAATCCACATCGTCCATCTACTTCCCCACAGAATTTAAGGTGTTGAGACCGAAATTGAAGCATTTCTAGATACCAAGCAGGCCCCAATTCACTAATGTATGGGCTGATCTGTCCATTGGGCCACTTTCAGAGGGATCCAATTGCTAAAAATTGATCTGTACAGTTAATTTATGAACTTCAGGCTATATATGAAGTTTCGAGTTGAGCGGATGATGGAAACCCTGTGATCTTGCATCCTGGATGGTTTTCAGGCCCGTTTAACGTAAGTGGCGTGATTTTCCTGGATGTCTGGTATGTAAATCTATCATTCTTGATCCCCTGGGGTCCGTCCCTTGCCTTTGGTGTCATCAGAGCGTTAAATCCAGACTTTAAGCTTCCTTTTTCAGTCCATGCTTGTAAATACACTTTACATCACAAACATGATTAAATCGGGCTATTAAACGGTATCATGCTCTTAAATCCAGGCAATAACTAGGTCTGATATGCAATATTTGACCCTCAGCATACATCATAGGGACGAGGAGGCCACATACGTTTCTTTAATGCACCCCCATCTCGGTCACAGTCAGACTCTGGAGTCCGAGTGTCAGTGCCACGGGTTCCACATCTTCCCATCGATGGAGTATCTAAGGAAAAATTTTCTCCCGATGAGTCCACTACGTGGTCCTGAGAGAGGTCAATGGTATCCTCCAGATCATCTTCAGCGTCACTTCAGGACTCATTGAGATCTTGCTGAATCCTAGAGGATGACGTGGCCATAGTCGTACTTCATTGCGCATATCATCCAGTTGCTTGATCGGAGCCGACGATGACCGCAAGGTCATCCATTCTCTCAATCCTTTTCCCACGTAGATGTGTAGCACGCGGGTGAGACTGCAACCGTAAAATGTAGTTGTAAGTTAGGAGAAATATATTCGATTGATGGGTTTGTGAATGTCTGATGGATGATACATTTATATATATCATACCTTCAGGTAATCCTCCCAGAACTCATCAGGGGTCGTAATGACCATGTGTCACGCCCCAAACTCAGAAACCGGGCTCACAAAATTTTCGATCGCCGAATCCGGCGCCGACAGCCTTCGTAGAACCCCATTCTCGGCTCCTAGCTCCCATTCGCTAGGTTCCGATCCTGGGATGCTACGAGGAGGATTTTCAATGTCAGTTTGATTCGTAATAAGCATAACCAAAGGCATAACCCACAAACAACAACCAAGAAGTCCATTACATTTCCACTATGATCAAAAACTTTACAAGTACAATGAGCATAAAGGGAAAATACAATGGTGAAGTACAAAAACTCCAAAATGCTCAGCAACGTGCTCCTGCCTCAACGCTGCTGCGATCCAACGTCACCTGCACGCAACGGTCGTGCATAAGCTTACAGAAAGCTTAGAGGGTGGTGAAAGTGAGTGCACAAGGTAGAATATGAACATGCAATGTCAGAGTAATACGGAATGTGCGGATGAAACCATAATATCATGAGCCCTACCAAGGCTTATGCGATGCAAGACATGAATGGTATCGGCCATCCCAAGGCCATGCGATGTGCAATGCAGCTCAAGCATACAGATCCTCATCAATGTCCACATATCAGTACAACTCAAATATGAAATATCACCGGGGTCTAGTACACTCTAAACCAGATTGCCGCCACATCGTGCGCAATAAGGTAAGTGGAAGAGAACACACTATCCGTCTGCCAATATCAGGCGCGACTCGTTGATAGCGGACCCATTCCTCGAGCTGGTCAAACTCAGCCTAGCATTGCCCCATACTCTCGGGCGGGTAAGGCTGCACCCCCTTCCAACCGACCACGACACAGTGGAGAGCGTGACCGTCTGGTAATCGGCACTCAACACTCATCTACCCACTCGGTCTAGACGTTGTAGCAACCTCTTGGTACCATAAGGGTTTAGGGACTTTCACCCAGGGATATCTATAGTACCCCATGTAGAACAAGATTTTCGGTATCCAATCCTGCCAACCACGATCCGTCTGTGGAGGCTACGGCCCTGATGTCGCTAGGGCGTACAATAACTATGTCACACAAATGCGGAATGCATGAATCACTCTATCCAGTCATGCAACCAATCCTGCACATTCCGTGCGCTCATGTAGGGCAACACCGCCTAACTGGGAGCCCATAAACAACTTATCCGAAGGCAAATGCTATGATCAGACAATTCTCACGTCAAGCATACATATGATGCGTATGATCATGAGTCATGATACAATATTAAACATGTATATGAGATGAACTATCCTTACAATGCAGATGGGCCTGGACAATAAGTACGGGCCTAACAATGGGCCCTAAGGAGAGTTGTAATGTGGACATCCAACCAGCATTACCTCGCAATGTGGACGTCAAACCAACATTGCTCCCCAGATACGATCTTCTTAAACGTCGCTACATAACCTGAATTGGGATTACACATTGCAATGGACCTTAGGTTCATCCCATTGGGCCTTACATATATGTCAAATGGGCCATATCTTATGGGCCTTTTATCCATCAGATGGGCCATACAAATGGGCCACACCAATGGGCCTTATGTGCATTGCAATGGGTCAAAACCCGTGGGCCTTGGATTACATCAAATGAGCTTAGTCTCATGAGTCTAATATATGACCAATGGGCCACACCAATTGGGCCTCCCACATGTACATCAAATGGGCCTCAACCCATAGGCCGTATATGAGTCAAATGGGCCTAAATCTCTAGGCCTTAAACAAATCAAATGGGCCTAACTCATGGGTCTCAAATAAGTCCAGTGGGCCTAATCTCATTGACCCTTTTTATAATCAAATGGGTTTAGTCCCATGGGCCTTACAATATATCAAATGGCCTAGTCCCACAGACTTTAAAATTTCAATAAAAGGGTCCAAGTATATGGGCTTTGAAGTACATCGAATGGGCCTAGTCCCATAGACTTGCAACACGCCAAATGGGCCTAAGTTCTTGGGCCTTAAATGGATAAAATGGGCCTAGCCCATAAGCATTTTATAAATCAAATGGGCCTAACCCATAGGCCTGCTACAAAATCAAATGGGCCTAGCCCATATGTGAGTGGTCCACCCCAACTAACAACCCATGCTCTTAAAATGATCTCACTAGGTAGATGGACGGTCTAGATGCACCACATGCATCCTGGTGGGTCCCACTATCTAGTGGACAGTGCGAATATAACGCAAACATCACACAGAGCCCCACCGTCGCTGGACGGTGGAGGTCATACAAACATCAGGTGGGAGTCCACCGTCCACGGCTGTGGACGGTGCATTAAAGCACATACATAAATGTGGGTCCCATGTGGGGCCCACTCTGTAATATTTATTTACCATCCCACCCATTCATAAGGTCACTCGGACCTGAATGAAGGGACGACTTAAATTTCAGCTTGATTCAAAACTTCAGTGGGCCCCAAAAACCTTTCAACGGTAGGATTCAATTCACACTGTTTCGCGTGGTGTGGGCCACCAGAGTTTTGGATCTGACTCATCTTTGGAGGGGGGCCCACCACTGGGGTGGTCCACCTAATGAACAAGTCGGATGACAAATAACCATTACTGTGGGGCTCACGTGCAGGGCCGTGGGCCACCCCCACGACCACCCGTTATAAGGCCTGCACGCGCCTACGTGCAGGCGCTGCCCGCTGACGCATGAGGCAGAGGCAAAGGCCCTGCCTCATGAATTTTGTTTCTTTAAAAAAAATATTTTTCTGGGGATTTTCATGCGTGGGGCCCGCTTCGCCAAAATCTGACCCGACCATATCGTTCAGTGGCTTGATGCCGTCCAAATGAGTCTAGAATTCGAATTTTTTTGATGAAAGGAAATGAAATAAATTAAGAAAATGATGTTTGAATGGTGAGGGTGCGATCTTTGACGCTATGGCCCACCAGGTGATTGGATCAGCTCCAAACTTCTACCCAACGGCTAAAATGCCGTGGTTAAGAGGATGGACGGCTTGGATCGATCATAAACATCAAGGTGGGGCCTGTGCAAGTGGGCCACCAAAAAGGTTCCCCCCCCTTTTTCCTTCTTTCTTCCTTTTTCTTATTTCCTTGAAAACGTCCAGCGTCTGGACGGTTTTAATTTTTTTTTTTTTTTTTTGAAAATGGAGGGCCCTAATGAAGTGGGTCCCACTGATGGGTGGCATGGGAGTAACAGCCAAGGTGGGCCCCACTTGAATAAAATAAAATATCTCAAGTGGGATCCAATCAAGTGGGCCACACCCTCCTATTGCAATAAAATAAAATAAAATAAAATAAAAGAGAGAGAGAGAGATGGAGAGTGGGACACGGCTTGTGATGGAGGGACCCCGTCATTATGAGTCCTCCCATACATGAAATCATACATCAATTGGGTCATTTTGCACATGTGACCCTCAAAATTAAAGATCAACGGTGGGGATCCTTTCCCCACCAATATGGATGGTCTAGATGACCTTTCCAAATGAAAAATAAACATCATGATGGGGTCCATGGAGAATGGCCCCATCATGGAATGATCATGATGATCCAAGTGGTCCATCGGCCACAAATAAGGGTCCCAAGTGAGATCTACACCATGGATCGGTGGGTCTCACTTGGTCCACCATAAAAATAATAAAAACTACCCTATAGAGGCACCCACCGTCCGATCTTCTCGCTCCTAGAGGTTCCTTGGCACCTTGTCTTCAACTTTAATGGTCAAGATGAAGAATGGAGGGTTGAGATGGGAGATTTTGGGGTAGAAAGGTGGGCCACTTGAAGCTTAGAGAGACTTGAAAAATTCCATACGTATGGAGTTTTTTTGAAAATCCTTTGTTGCTTGGGATTTTGAAATGAGAAAGAGAGAAAGAGAGAGACTGATGTAAAGGGAGAGAGAGAGAGTGATGGATGGATGGGTGAGTGATGGTTGTGTAAGAAAAGCTTGACTTTTGAGGCTTTTGTGTAAGAGAGGTATGGGATGTGAAGACTTTTGTGGTCTTTTGTGTAAGAAAGGTATGGGTTAGGAAGACTTTTGTGGTTGCTTGGGAAAATGGGTGAGAGTGATGTGTACTTGACATGTGATGGGTTGATGGGTGATTGATTGATGGAATTGATGTGATTGATGTGACACATCGTAGAGATTCCATTGGGTTTCGCAACGCGCGGCGTTTTCTCGCACCGAACGTTGGCCCATATCTCTTGACCAGGGTATCGCCTTGGCGCGCGAGTCGCGGTATCGGAACCGCAACGACGACGCGGTCGCTATAGTATTGGTCTCAGGTTGAGTCGACTCGGGTTGTCAGCATATGAATCAGGGTCGCGCGTCGATATCGATTAAGGGTCAAAAGTTGTCAGAATTCTACCGGTAAGACCGCGGAAGTGTACGGAAAGGTACGGACCAAGATACGGGTCTTACACCATGTACTTATTATCCCATCCAAACCCACTAGCTGCTAGCATGTCCCTGATGATAATATATTTGCACTTGTAATACTTCAGACGGTTCTGCACATTCTGCCAGTTGACAGGTATGTCTGTATGCTTCATGACCTCTTCTATTGTTACTTGGTAGGCTTCTCTCTTGAAACCATTATCTTCCTTACATCCCAAAGAAATATGTTCTAGTAGGACGTTGAAAAGTACTTGATCCATTTCTGCACTCCATTTTATTTTAGTTGCTCGAGACAGAGGCTCAGCGAGGGATTTGATTGTCTTCCCACGTCGTGAACTTCGCGTCGGCATCGCAGGTGTCCTAAGCGGTGATTGTGTCGGTGTTAAACCATCATTAGACCTTGGGTCCGCCATGTCACTTATGCATGTAGCATATGTCAAGTACACATTAATTACATTTAAAGTCAATCTTCTAGGAATGAGAACATGAGACATTGTTGAGCAAAAATATGGTGCATCCATGTGCACCACAGTTATATTTCCATAGTTAAGTAATAAATATTACGAGGATTTAAGTATTGTTTGGTTTGCAGGTAAAATTGTAAAAGGGAGAAGTAAAAGTAAAATGACTATCTCCTCCTATTGTTCTGTTGTGCATCTGCTCACATTTGAGCTGCAATATCATCCTGCACATGATTCCAAGCATCCTTTTCTTGTTGAGTGACGCATAGCAACCATTGCCTTTCGTCATTTGTTGACACCTTATGAGGTGTTGGGTTACTCTCCTCTACAAGAAAAGAACCATCGTCACGAGACTGAAGTACGGATCGTATGAAATTGTGTAGAACGCAACACGCTACAACAATTTTCACTTACATGTGAAACTCATACGGAATAGTCGTCTTCAATATGAAAAATCTATTTTTCATTACACTAAAATAACGTTCGATTACATTACATAATTGTGCATGTCGGTAATTAAACAGCTCCTTCATATTCACAAGTGCTCTCCCGGTTCGATACTCTTGTAAGTGGTATCTCACGCCATGGTATGGACCCATAAAACCAGGTGAATGCGCATATCCAGCGTTGACAGCATAATATTTTCCAACACATTTTAATGAATGTTCCATCAAATGGACACTCGAATATTTTGTGAATATGAAATGGATGGGTAATCTAGGAGAGATATAACTTGTACCATGTGGGACATGTAATGGATCATCTAATCGGGTCAGAGCATTGTGTAGGACCCGCGCATCCGAGGCTGAACCCTCCCAACCGGCTAATATGTAAAGGAAATTCATGTCAAATGAACATGCCACGCGTACATTTTGTGAAAGGAATCCTTTTCGATTGCGGAAGCTCACATGATCTGCAGACTAGACCAGAGCCAATATATGTGTCCCGTCAATTGCACCAACACAGTCCTATATGTATTATGTCAAATTTATTTTAAAGTCGGATTTGTTATTCAAGGTATGAGTATAGCAACGTACATATACATTGATTGTCATTGAAATTGATACCTGAAAATATGGAGCCCAACTGTTATTCGTCTGAATCTCGGGTGGTGTTTCTGAGCTTGGTTATTTAACAAACTCTGGGTATAATGATACAATAGAATCCAAAACACGGTTAAAGTGACGTCTAACGGTTTCTGCGGAATGAATAAATATGTGCCCTATGACCCTATTACGAACATTATGGCCAACTGTATGAAGGAACATAACCGCCTGTTCTTCGAGACTGACATGACGGGTGTCACGCAAATGTGTCTTCTCACAAAGTGTAGTACACAACTCAAAGACAGCGTCTCGACTCATCCTGAGTTGAGCTATACAATCCACTTCTGTCGCCCGAATGATAGAGTTGATGAACCTCGCCCGTTCATCATCTCCGTGTCGCGCCAGCTGTCTGAACATATATACACCATAGTATTCTCCTACAGCTGCTACACAAGTTGTCATCGCTTACATGATAATAGCCCTTTCCCTCTCTTTTTCCTATGCACTATCCATTCCAAATCCAAATGTACACTTACCCTGATGGATTTTATAAGTTCGAAAAAACTTACATCACGACGGGACCACATAGTGATAGGGTAGTCTGAATTTTAGGATTCGGGGTGAGAATGTAACCATTCATTTAATGAATGAGTTGGATCTAATGCATGTTTTTCTTTAGCTAAGTCACAATCCTCCCCTTAAAAGTAGGAGTGCCCATTCATAGTAAATAAATGAGAAGGATTTCTATCAATGGAACATGTAATAGGGCAAACCTCTTACATGAGTTGTGAAACTTCTCTTGTATTCTAACTACTAGACTTGCAATGGAACATGCTCCCTGGTATGCTGGTTTGTACTGGAAATTATACACATGACATAGATGACATGCATGTAATTCAAACTAAATCATATGGACCCACTGTAGATGGATCTTAAAAGAAAATTATACACATGACATAGATGACATGCATGTAAATCAATGCAAGTGTAGACCACTTCGTAAGAAAATAAGCTTAATATTTTACGTCTAATACCGAAAAGAATACTAGGCTTAAAGTTCAGATGTGGTACATACCTGGATATTAATTGAAAGTAGACCGTGTGCAGAAAATTTTTCCTTTTAATCAAAGTAGTAGATCCTGTAACCTGAAACTACGAAAATATAACAACAAATTAGGAGTAATCAAACTTATATCATACAAAGCACGAGACATGAAACATCAGACATAATCACATCACTAACTAAGAGGATGTCACTGGCACATGAACGCATGATCCTAGCCATTTACAAAGTAGGTGCTAAATGACAAGCATACTCTGTCCTAGAAAATCAGGGCAATCTCCATTTGGATACATGTAATGGATATGGTTGGAGTAAACAACAATCCTTTGTGGAAAGGTTTGTTCATGATAGCTGAATTTCAACCAACCACATGAATAATGGAACATTCAATTTCTATAAAAAGACCCTTCTCTTAATTGGTGTTTTCCACACAACTGGACCACCCCCTTACAGAAATATAACAGCAAATTAGGAGTTGGATATTAACATAAATTCATATATAGCAAGGTTGTACCTATACATTTGAGATGAAGTGCAAGCAACATAAATGATTGAGATGAAAAATAAATAATTTGTTGGAATGCACATGATTGAAGTACAACCAGAAAATGTTGTAGAAAATATCCCTAGATATACCAGCACTATTCTCAGATCTTGGCAAGTTAAAATCCCATCTGAGTCCATTCAGTACAGATCCAGGATTCCAAGCATAACCCCATTCACCAGAATTGAACATCATCATGATCCAATGCACCAATTGTATCAACAAAGTTTTCTTCTTCTTCTTTTTTTGAAAGATGAGCTATCAACAAAATATTAATAGCACGCAGACCCATAAAGAGTTAAACACTATTTTGTGAATTTTGTTTTGTAACCAATGGAACCTGAGCAGACCCATCTTCATGAAACCAAGAAAACATATGGAGTGCTTTAGCTTTTTAGGAGTAAACAATGGCAAATAGCTCAGTCAACCACCCCCTTCCTCCCACCAAACTAATAAAAAATTCCATTCATGAATCTGACCAAATCCTAGTTCAAAACCTATAAAATCAAACCAAATGAAATGGGGATTTTATTAACCTTGCACCGCAAAAAGGAGATTAGCAAAAGAGAGTGCTCTTATATGTAATTGACAAAGAGCCGACGAATTAGAACATAATACGATTCAAATCCAATCAAACTTGTTTTTATTTATTTATTTATTTTTAAAGACCTAATGCCTTCTAGCTGTTTCATGCATAATTTCTTGAATCGAGCAAAAATCAATTCAAATCCAATCAAAACAAACCAACCACGAGCTAGGCTCTTTAAAAAAAAATAAAAAAAATCTGCACAAAAGAGCAATAGATTCGAAAAGAAAGCCATGCTCTTTACGCCACCATCCAAATAATTATTGCAAAATTCACAGGAATCCACACATCCATTCAAAACTCCCTTTGGAACCAATCAAATCGGATCAAATAAAGAACATGCCATGGAGAGAATCCAATCCTTTAATTCTTCAAACAAGAGAGTCAAAAGAAAGAAAGGCAAAGGAATCTGGAAAAAAATGGATAGAAAAACAGACATGCAGGGATCTTTCACATAAAACAGAATGAAACACCTCCCAGTTTTTGTTTTTGTTTTTTTTTAATTACCTAATTACTACACCCACTGTTAGTTCCCATCAACCACTTGTTATTCGAGACTCACATGACAATTTGCTATATTGGAAACAAGATACTAGATGTATATATACACACTTCAACATCAACATATTTCAAGAAACAGAGTAAGCTAGGCCATGATTCAGGTTGGCAAGTACATGTGGATCAAATATACAATAAGAACTTTACTACCCAATTATATATGTTTTGAGATCGAATAGCTGATACAATGTAGTTGTGTAGAAATGCTCGTAAATCTGACAATGAATCTGTATGTCAACATCTAAAGCAATTCAATCGAATTCTATAATATGAGATATCTGAAACTGAAATCGGATGTGAAACTAGGACTATACATATATACCAGTGCAAGATGGATCTCAAATTTGAATATGAGGTTGATCTGAAATTAAACATACATAACTGTGCAAACTATATCTGAATCTGTTTCCATTCTGAAACTGAATCACAACATCTATAGCAACAAAAACTGTTATACAATTAAAATACTGTGTGTTGCTGCATGTACAATGGAAGAATTTTTAATTTGTTAGGAAATAACAAAGTTGGTGTGATTCAGATCTATAACAGTCTCTCCACTGATTCTGACATCTGAAATCTGAAACTGATTCAGTGTTTTGTAAATGGTACTGACATTACATTTCGGTTTGTTAATAGTTCCAAATCATATATGCGTTCTTAGCATGCACAAGGACAGAGGGATGCCAAGTACAATGACAGAGTTCCTGATGTCTCTGAAAAGAACAAAGTTGCTGTGATTCATAACCTCTCTCACAATATAAACAGCAAGGGATTCATTCCAAGTTGCATTACCAGAACTCATGTTTTAGCTACTTGAGATCTCCATCCTTTTCATGTATGAAATGAATGTCACTCAATTGCATTATGAGGAGCATAGCTACCCATGACATTTTAACAGGAACCCTGATGAAACAAAACAAAATAAGAAAAGATAAAAAAAAAATATGCATCATACCTGTGTGGCTCACAAAATTTGGACGGTGAATTCATCAGGTATTTATACATTTGTTACAACAATACACAGCTTGTCAATATAGCTCGTTGATTTATAATAGAAGATAAGAATGAACAAACAGTTCATTTACTTTAAGGTGTTGCGCAGCACACCAACAATGCAATGGGCCGAGATCCAATCTTAGGCCTCACCCATAAACGATAAACGAAAAAGAACATAAACTAGAAACAGATCAAAGCAATCCAAAATAAACCACAAGACAAGATATACGTGGAAAAATTCTAAACTAGGGTAAAAAACTATGGATGCAAACTTTCACTATGAAGAAGAACAAAGATTATAAGGCAAAATACTAACCTCTCCCTTGGAAGAATATAGAAAACCCTTAGCCCACACCTTTAGAATTATTTTTCAATATTCCTAATAACCTAGAAAAATCCTAGGAAACCCTATTTATAGTTTAGGTAACTTTCCTTCCGCACCCTTGCGAAAGGCGACACCAAAATCCGTAGTTTACATCAGATTCGGAAACGAATCTGCGTAACCTTCGACTAGTCGAAGGAGAGCTACGACTAGTCGAAGGACCCCTTCGACCAGTCGTAGAATCCTTTCGACCAGTTCTAGAACCTAAACACCAAAAAAATAGCACACTGGACTTTGAGTCGAACCGATCCATGACCAGTCGAACAGGCCCCCACGACCGGTCGAAGGCGGCCTAGATGTGGCTCCACATTCTCAACAATCTCTCACTTGGAGACACATCGCTAAAGCCTTCATCTTCTTCATTCGGAGTGCATCACCTCCCCGTCTTCAAGCCTGAAGACCAATCAAAGCTGAACAGAGCTTCAGCTTCTCTCTTGTGACTGCCTTGGTCAAAATATCTGCAGGATTCTCACTTGTATGAATCTTCTCCAAAACAATCGATCCATCTTCCAGTAACGAACGTATGAAGTGATATCTGATGGCAATATGCTTAGTCCTTGAATGAAAGGCTGAATTCTTAGCCAAGTGTATTGCACTCTGACTGTCACTGTATAGCTTGCAATCTACTTACTTCTTACCCAACTCTTCCATAAAACCTTGCATCCACACCATCTCCTTGTATGCTTTTGTAGCCGCAACATATTCTGCTTCTGTCGTACTGATAGATATTATCTTCTGTAACTGAGAGACCCAAGTGACTGCAGCACTACCCAGAGTAAGCATATAATCTGTAGTGCTTCTTCTGCTGTCAATATCTCCTGCCAAATCTGAATCCATGTAGCCTTGTAGCTTGATTTTCAATCCACCATAACACAACCTTACATCCTTAATACCCACCAGGTATCTGAGGATCCACTTCACAGCTTCCCAATGTTTCTTCCCGGGATTGTTCATGAACCTGCTAACAACTTCCACTGCTTGAGCAATGTCTGGCCTCATGCTCACCATAGCATACATGAGACTCCCAATAGATGACGCGTATGGAACTTTAGCCATGTAGTCCCGTTCCTCCTGCATCTTTGCACCTTGCTCCTTAGATAGCTTGAAGTGGTTGGCTAATGGAGTGCTAACTGGCTTAACACCTTCCATATTAAATCGATCAAGTACCTTGGCTATGTACTCTACCTGTGACAAAAACAGTTTCTTATTTTTCCTGTCACGCTTTATTCTCATGCCTAAGATTTGTTTTGCAGCTCCTAAATCCTTCATGGTAAATTCTCTAGACAATTGTCTTTTGAGATCTGAGATGTCCTTCATGCTTAAACCGGCCACAAGCATATCATCAACATACAGAAGAAAGATGATGTACGACGTATCAAACTTCTTCAAGTAATAACAGTAGTCTGCATGACATCTCCTAAAACCATTTCCCCACATGAAACTATCGAACTTCTTGTACCACTGCCTCAGGGCCTACTTCAGGCTATATAGACTTTTCTTCAGTCTACACACCTTGTTCTCATTACCTGGTGCCACGTATCCTGTCGGCTGATGCATATATATTTCTTTTTCAAGGTCCCTATGAAGAAAGGTTGTCTTAACATCTAGCTGCTCTAGATGTAAGTTCTCTGTAGCTACTATACTCAAGACTATACGAATCGTAGACATTTTCACCACAGGTAAAAATATTTCAGTGAAATCGATACCTGCCTTCTGTTGAAATCTTTTTCCAACCAGTCTCGCCTTGTACCGTTTCGAACCATTGTGCTCCTCCTTCAGTTTGTAAACCCACTTGTTATAAAGAACTTTCTTACCCTTAGGTAGAGTGACTAGCTCCCATGTACGATTAGACTCAAGAGAGTCCATCTCCTCATCCATGGCCTACTCCTACTTAACCCGTATATCTGACTGTAATGCCTCTTCAAAATACTCTAACTCACCATTATCTGTCAGCAGTAGATAATGTAAGGAGGGTGAGTATCGGACCGTGGGTCTCCTCTCCCGAGTAGACCTCCTCACAACCGGTGTCTGTGGCTCTGCCTCATAATGCTCTTGTGCATGATCATCCTGTGGCGCTGTAACACCCATGTCCGCTAACTCTTCCAACTCTACGAATTTCTTTTTCTCGGCCTTATTTTCCTACACATTGTCCTTTTACATCACTTTTTCATTGAAGACTACGTCCTTGCTTCTGATGATTTTTCTATTTTCTGCATCCCAAAACCTATAGCCAAAATCATCCTACCCGTAGCCTATAAACATGCACCTCCTGGACTTTGCATCCGACTTATTTCTGTGCTCTGTATCAATGTGAACATATAAAGTGCAACCAAACACTCTGAAATGTGTAAGGTTCACTTCTTTCCCATTCCACGTTTCTTCTAGTAGCCTACCATCCAATGGTGTTGAGGGATTTTTATTGATAAGATATACGGCAGTATTCACAGCATCTGCCCAAAAGGTCTTAGGCAACCCTGCATGTAACCTCATGCTCCTGGCGCGCTCAAGGATGGTCCTGTTAATGCGCTCAGCCACACCATTATATTGCAGTTTCCCTGGAATCATTTTCTGATGTTTGATTCCACTTGCTGCACAATACTTTTCAAATCTCTTATCATAATACTCTCCCCCATTATCAGATCTAAGACACTTTACTGTTTTACCTGTCTCATTTTCTACCATAACTTTCCATTTCTTAAACGCATCAAATACATCAAATTTATGCTTTAAGAAATAAATTCACAGTTTTCTACTAGCATCATCAATAAAGAAAATAAAATAACGTGAGCCACCAAGAGATGATACCTTTGCCGGTCCCCACACGTCAGTGTGTACAAGCTCCAATAGATGCGTCTTTGGAGCGCGTCCTGTCTTCTTGAAGCTCACCCTCTTCTACTTTCCATACACGCAGTTCTCACAGAATTTTAAGTCAATAGACTTCAGCCCTGGGAACTTTTCCTTTGACAATAATACTTTCATCCCTTTCTCACTCATATGTCCTAACCTCTGATGTCATAACTGTCCATTCACTCCAGTTGATGCGACTGAGAGCGAACCATATGATCCTAAAGTCACGTACAAAGTGTCTTCCTTTTTGCCTCGAGATATTACCAAGGCACCTTTTGTGATCTTTCAGGAATCACTGGTGAATGTCGTCACATAACCGGTATCGGCCAACTGCCCCACTAAGATCAGATTCTTTCTCAAACTTAGTACATGTCTGACATCCTTTAGTTTCAAAACCATTCCATCTTTCTGATTGACCTGAACATCCCCCTTTCCAACAATACTGCACGACTCATCATCACCCAGGTAGACTCTTCTAAAGTCACCTGACACATAATCACGCAGAACTTCCTTACATGAAGTGGCATGAAACGAAGCACCCGAGTCTATAACCCATGACTCATTATTTACATCAAGAGATAAGATCAACGCCTCTATGTCGATGTCCTCAGAAAGATTCACTGAATCCTTCCCACCTTGAGAGCTTCCTTCTTATTTCTTGAGTGCCTTGCAATCACGTTTCATATATCTATTCTTGCCACAATGCCAACACCCGTCTTTGTCTTTCGGTCCCTTGGACTTCTTCCTCGACTTAGAACGCCCGTGTTGATTGCCTCCTCTGTTCTACGATCTTACTCTTCCTTTAACGTTTAGAGCATTCTTTAAATCCCCTGAAACTCTTGATGCCTTCCTTCTAGATTCTTCGCTGAGAATTAGACCGGCCACATCATCAAATTTCAGCTTTGTCGACCCTGAAGAATTGCTCACAGCAATCACCAAACCATCCCAACTATCTGGCAGACTGGATAAGATCAATAGTGCCCTGACCTCATCCTCAAAAACGATGCCAACGGATTCCAACTGGCTCGTGACTGTATTGAACTCGTTTAGATCTTCAGCCACACTCCCACCATCTGACATCTTCATGTTGAATAGTTGTTTCATAAGATGAACCTTGTTGGATGCTGAGGGTTTTTTATACATGGTGGCTAGGGCTTCCATCAATTCTTTTATCGTTTTCATCTTGGATATATTAAAGGTGACGCTCTTAGACAAAGAGAGTCGGATCGTTCCTAAAGCCTTCCTATCCAGTAAAAACCATTCATTATCTGTCATCTTTTCTGGTTTCTTCTTTTTTCCTTCTAGAGGAATGTAGAGGTCCTTCTGATACAGATAATCTTCCATCTGCATCTTCCAAAAGGCAAAGTTTGAACCATCAAACTTCTCAATTCTAGTTTTTCCATCTTCCGTCATCATTTCTAATAGAACTAAACCAATAGCTCTAATACCAGTTGTTGCGCAGCACGCCAACAACGCAGTGTGCCGAAATCCAATCACAGGCCTCACCCACAAACGATAAACGAAAAAGAATATAAACTAGAAACAGATCAAAGCAATCCAAAATAAACCACAAGACAAGAAATACGTGAAAAAATTCCAAACTAGGGTAAACAACCACGGGTGCAAACTTATACTATGAAGAAGAACAAAGATTACAAGACAAAATACTAACCTCTCCCTTGGAAGAATATAGAGAATCCTTAGCCCACACCTTTAGAATTATTTTCCAATATTCCTAATACCCTAGAAAAATCCTAGGAACCCCTATTTATAGTTTAGGTAACTTCCCTTCCGCACCCTTGCGAAAGGCGACACCAAAATTCGCAGTCCGCATCAGATTCGGAAACGAATCTGCGTAACCTTCGACTAGTCGAATGAGAGCTACGACCAGTCGAAGGACCCCTTCGACCAGTCGTAGAATCCCTTCGACCAGTCCTAGAACCTGGACACCAAAAAAATAGCACACTGGATTTTGAGTTGAATCAGTCCACGACCGGTCGAACGGGGCCCTACGACCGGTCGAAGGGGGCCTAGATGTGGCTCCACATTCTCAACATAAGGTTTGTAGAGAAATACAAATCCAAGATCTACATAGAGCACCACATGTATATTCAAATGGACATTATAAAATAGAGAGGGAGAGATGGATTGAAATAAAACAAAAGAAAACTGAATCAGTATTGATGGTGAGAATCCATAAGCGCTTCATTGCCTAATAGATTACAACAATGACATTAGAAACACGAAAATCATATCACAAATACATTTATGATGCCCAAGAATCACAACAAAAATTGCCCGATTTCATCTCTATCATCACCCACCTCAAGGCATGAGTCTGTAGTTAGACACCGGAAAATACCAAGCCAGAAAACAGTCCAGGAGAGACTATTTTGGACGGAAAAGGATAATGACAACATCTAGATCGCAAAACCCCCAAATTATGGTTTCAAATCATTCTAGGAATCAACTTGCAGGGATCAAAAAATCTCGTAGAGGAAGGCGTTAAGATTTGCAAATCCACCAAATAAGACACGCAGGTAGCAAAACCCCTAAATGGAAAGTATAAAACCATAATGGAATGAACATGTAAGGAGGAAAACAGCTAGAGTAATGCATCAACACTGAAATCCGGCAGCAGAACATGCAAGTAGCAAAACTCCTAAATGGGAAGCTTCAATCCATAAGAGCATGTAGACATGCAGGGACCAAAACCCCCTAGAGGAAGGCATCAACAGTGAAATCCGCCAACAACCTCGTCCAGAAGACATAAAAATCTGAAACCGGAGATGACAATGTGCACGAGGTAGAAGCCCCAATTTTTAGGAGAAATTAATAGCTGGACCATACATGCATGAAGAAATCCCCAATCAGGAAAGCATGAGGGGCCTGTTAACACATGAATTTCAAATGCGATCATGAAAGAAGCGTAGATAGGCTTCCCTTTAGAGGGAGATGAACGCATACCTTCCACAAGTAATCCCTCAGATGAAACTCACAAGGACGAAGACTCTACGGAAAGCGGGTATTTGTATGCTTACCAGAGTCACGCGAGAATGATGATCTCCCGCCATCTCCAGCGACTTCCTGACCGCTGCCATCGCTTGATCCTGTCGATCCGTACGCGGGATGGGAGAGGTTTCCATGGGATGGGCTCGAGGTTGCAGCGCGGGATGACAAGCGATCCTGAGAGCAATTTCGCAATCCCTCTTCAATCCCACAGACATATACATTCGCCGCGGGATATATGCAGCCCCAAACAGCCACGTGGGATGGACGGTGGGATTAAGGCGATCCCATCCCTCCTAATATCGTGGGATCTGCCCGGCCAAACAGGCCCTAAAATGAGCAATCAAAACGGATGGATGACGTGGATATAAAACACATTATGGTGGGCCTCACAATCACAGATTCGTAATCATCAATGCACACTGGATCCACTGAATCACCATCCATCCCTCCGTGTATCCAAACAGGTATTTAGAAAATCAGGCATCTCTTAAGCAGAGATTATTGTAAGAAAATTCAAAGAGATTCTTCAATTAGGAAATACTCCCGTACAATCTTCTACACGTGAATTTTCATGTACAACCCTTTTTTTCCTGTCAAAGTACCTCATGATTAGGGAATATCCGCAGAATGGGTTGGCTGAATCATGATCACCCACGTCGAAAATCAAGCCTATCCTTTCATTGGGTGGGCCATGCTAGTCCATTTAATCATGCCATCCACTGTCCGTTGATATTGATGTTACGTCATGCTCGATTATTACCAAAGGACCACCGCAATTTTTCATATATACTATCCAAATCGGATTGCGTACTTAGTTACTCAATGCATTCTAACCGTAGTGAGTAAACTCAGCTGGGCCATCCGTGAATGTATATGGTTTTTCTACACCGTTCATCTATTTTCTCATCTCATTTAAAGGGTTGAACTCAAAATTTAATCATATTCAAATCTTAAATGGATCATATCAAATGAAACCGTGGGAATAATGATTTTCATCATTGAAACTTTTATAGGCCCTACAGTAATATTTACTTGTAATCCAACTTATTTATAAGATCATCCAGATATGGATGAATGGAAAACATAAATAATTGCTTGATTCAGAACTTATATGGCCCTCAAGAATTTTTTAACAATAAAGGTTCAATTTACATTATTTCACGTGGTGTGGTCTATTTAAACTCTTGCTATGCTTCATTTTTAGGCTAAAATAATAAAATTATTTGGTAAAATGGATGGACCGTAGGGATTAAATATATGAATTACGGTGAATCTAGTAGAGTTTACTCCCAACTGAGTTATTCAGTACACAATCCGATTCCTATAGTATCCTATTATCATCGTGTGGCCCGCCTTTCGTACAGATACGATATTCAACACATGTGACTTGTCGTCGGCAATCAAATGGATGTACGTAAATATTCACATGTGTCATCCTTCCCTATGGTTTGGAAAAACTTAAATTCTCTGAGCACTGTTATGGATTATACACGGGCACTTGAAAATTGTATAGTTGAAATATAAGTAATTCAGATTAAACTTTTAAAATCATGGGTCCTTTTTATATGTATCATCAACTAAAAAAAAGTTCAGTCATTTGACTCTCCCACCCTTGGATTTGTGGACATTTATTGGACGGTTAAGAATGAAAATGATTCAAACATGTGTCAACGGATCATTCGGTTTTTTACTGTGACTTAGAAACAGTAGTATCTACAGTTTAGTCAGTTTAATCTGAGTTAATGCAAGCCACGCATGCAGGATCTAAGTGCATGAGTATCAAGCATCATGCTCTGCCCGAGTATCAAAAAACTATCCTTTTTTCTGGGCAGAGCACATTAAAAGCTGACAGTATACGTTTGGTACGGATTCGACGCAGTAGCTTTCAGTGCGTGGGTCACACGGCCGACCATGCATTGACCTCATCTGCCGTGCGCTCCATGTGCTAGCCGTCCTCGTGATATCTAAATATACAAAAAATCCCTCGGTGGTTGCAACAGTTACCCAAAGCCCCCTCGATTTCCCATTAGGGAAGAGGAAGGCAATATGCAATTTGCTGGATAGAAGTTCTATGCCAATCCATCCTCAGATCACACATGGAAAATATGTTATGTAGATCAGGACCGGTCATCTGGTGAGGCACCTTGTGGATGGGTCATTTGCCAAAAATTGCAGTGATAGGATGATTCCATCTATCCAAATTTGTGATATTTTGGTGGTTGATTGCGCGCCATCGATCTGCATATAACTTTCATTATAGCCATGGCATTCAAATTCCTCTTAACTTCTAATCTACAGGTTTTTTATGTTTTTGTTTTTTGTTTTTTTCAATTTTTTTTTTTTTTTTTGCAATGAATTATCACAGGTAAAGTGCCCATATTGTAACCTTGATGGGCTTGGTTTTATCATAAAAGTATTTTATTTTAATTAATAGTTTTTAATCAGCTTTTTATAACGGTTGGATGTGGACCAGTTTCTAAGACTGTTCTCCACAAGAATGCTCAACAAATGTATCCTAGTGATAATACATTGTGAGCCTACTATACGGGTAGAATCTGCTAATGAGAGCAAACTATCTTTTAAAAATGTGTGCCTCGTTCTAGCAAGAAATCTAATTGTTCCAGTAACCCGTTATATATCTCTTTGATTTATTGCTATTTAAATGCTTCTCACATTATTATTAATATTATTATTATTATTTTAACAAAAAGCGTATGTGGAATGTATTATTGCATAATCATGTAATCAATCGTGATTAAAATTAGACTCCACAAACACTACTAATTGATCCAAAATGATGACAACCCCAAGTATAAGACTGTGATGTAGTTTAACTCGGTGAGACTGAGATCAAATTCTCTTAAACTTATATATATGCATTCTCTAAAACACTTTAAGAATAGAATTGAAAGTAAAACTAACTATAAAATTGAATTAGAAGAAGTAATGATTGAAAGCTAAATTATGTAAAGAGAAAATCAATAGAAGAAAACACAAGAGCATTGAGAATCCACTTCTAGTAATTCTCAGTGCATAATTCACTTGATTCAATTAGATAACTCATTCGGAATCAAAGTCCTATAATATTCAGGCAGATAATATAGCGGTTAATTCATCATTCACAAAGTAAAATAAATTTGAACTTTAATTGATTCAGTTACCACATGAAACACTAAATTATTGATCATATAAAATTAAAAGTATCTATTGTGCCTTTAGTTTACAATATATCAATAAAATTTACAGACCAATCTCTTACAAAATAGATTAGCCATCAATCTTAACCTAAAGTTAACAATAGATTAAAGTAAATTAAAACTAAAACTTTATTCAAACCAAATCTAGTAAATTATTCAACGTTCAACCCACATAACTTGGATCAAAATAAACTAGATCGAACATTAAAAATCACTATAAGCTTCAGCTCTTAGCCATAACTAAGAGATTTGGTCAACCATTGTTATAGTTGAACTAAACTCAAATAAAACATGAAAACAAAAAAACTTAGAACTAAAAGATTGACGAAGAAGCATGGTTCCATAAAAGCTCTGTAACTCCTTGCTCTCTCTTTTTAAAACCCCAATTCGTATATAGACTGGCCTAAATCATCTCTTTAAATAAGAAACCTCGTACCAACTTCAAATTTCACATTTTTGTTATGCTTCAGTCGCATCGAATTTTTCTCTCTATTGCAACTGAAATTTTTCAAAATTTCTCTTAACGTTTTATCTCTCTTAGGTCGCACAGAACTCTCATTTGGTCACACAGAATTGTTGACCCGAATTAAGTTCAATTGCAACTGAATTAGGTCTAACAATCATAGTTTCTTACTAGACTGTTTTGTGCACTTTATGTCGGACCGAACCAACCTCAGGTGGGACCGAACCGTCTATTATTTATGTTATTGAACTGTGTGATTTTTCAGTCTTTTCTCTCTCATTTACATTTGATTTTCTTAGATATTTGATACTTGAATTATTTAATATTGGCCTCCATAGATCCAATCATTCACTTGGTTATTCTTCAAATATTAAATCCTTGCTTTAATAGTCATTTTCATCTTATTTTTTCAAATCACCTTGCATAGAAAAACAAACATAATTAGATCAATTTAGCACACTAATACGTTTAAAACCAATGCACAATAAGGAACAAATATGCAATATTTCATACTTAATACAACCCCAACCAACATTTTGCTAATCCTGAGCAAAACATGCAAAAAACTAACTTTAAAACCCAAACTTCAAACTTCTTTAGGAAAAACAACATTCTGTGTAATACAATACATATGTAAATAGAATTTAGAGATACATGGACAAAATATCGTCAATCTAAAACCCACTATGATTAGTAAATAATGAAACTAAGTTCCTATTCATTAATCAATTAATAGAATGCATTTAAACATCAAATTCCTAGTTTGCTTCGTGAATTCTAACTTATAATCCACAAAAGTTAGCCTTCCATCGAAAATCTTAACTATGACGATTGCTCAGAAGCGATCAGATCAACACAAGTCATTGATTTTGAACCCATCTCTCTTTTCACTTATTTTTCAGCTTTTAATTTTTCATCGATGGCTTTCACCCAATCATATTTCTTATTCTATATTTTTTTCTTCCATTAAACACATGTAATATGTAGCCCTTGTTTATTCTACTTTTTTTAGTTGTTCTTTTTCTTCTTTTTATATAAAGGTAAACAATGATCTCCAAGTTTGGTTCCTAAAACTTTTGAGTAATCATCAAGCTAAACACTAGGAGTTTAGGTTAACCTTAAGGACAATGAGTCATATGTGAATTATGATATTGACTTAATTGATGTTTAAATTTCATATTAATCAATTCATTAAAAGAACTTCTTCAAAAATCTACAAATTAATTAGACTCTAGACTTTTAAAAATTACTTTTTATTTCATTTTCCCAAACTTACACGCACTCATGTACATAAAAAAAAAAAAAAAAAAAAAGTCTTTCAAAAGAGTTTCAAAATATGAGAATTTTTTTTTTAAATATTGTTAAAAAACCAAGCAAATACTAGTAATTCACCAAATTTCATGCCTCAACCTAAAATCTACATTGTCCTTAATGTAAAAAGATTTGCAATGCATCATAACTTGAGATAACAAAAATAAAAGAGGAGAGATGATGCAGGGGAGGACGTGAGGTTGAGCACCATCTTCCTCAAGAGGATAACTATTCCGAATCGACGGAACTTCTCTGGACTCCTCACAGAGACTTCTCGAATCCACAAGGAAAGAAAGCAGAAAATAGAAATAAATTCTAATAAATTCAAAATTGATTAATGAATGAATAAAAATGAGTTCATAACCCTTTAAATAAGGGTGTCAAGCAATGAGAAAGAAATCAAAATCAAACTACAACTAAAACTCCTAGAATTCATGACTTACTATAAATAGTAAACTTACTATTTATAGACGGTCACGTCTTCTAGTGCGCAAGGTTTTCAGCCAAAAATAGTAAGTGTCCTATTTGGCTTCACCAAATCATTCTCCTAATTATTCCAAGATCTTTTCATGTTGGGCGCAACTCCTAAAGCCCAACGGATGAAGAGTTATAATCAAACTAAAACTTACTATTTATAGTAAAAATGAAATTAAAACAAGGAAACGACCATCGATCCAGGGGTATTTCGCAAATACAGCTTGCACAACCTAGCATAGCAGGGTTGGTTGGCTAAAGTAGCTCGTTCTACCCAAAAATCATATATTTTATGTCAAATAACTCATTCTAGATTGTGAGATATGCCCGATTTAATGTTCGATGGTCTAGATCACCTTTGTCATTGTCCAGGCCTTTTCTGATCCATCTTAGCCATGTAACTATCTGCGACCCGCTCCACATCAAGAGAGTAGAGAGAGTACCTGAGAAAGATCAAAGGAATTACATGAATTCTTCATCAACTAAAGGGACAAGTCGCTAGACAAAAACAAACTAACAAAAGAAGACCTAGATTACTCTAACCTAACCTAAGTAAGCAGTAAATAGATAGAGGGACTTTCATCACACTAGAATGTCAATCCTGGTAGACAAGATCTTTCAGAGGGATGGACATATTGTTTGAATCAAAGTTCTCAGCAAATTCTTTAAGGCGGTGACCGTTCACTTTTAAAATGTTGTTATTCGTTGGATTCTCTATCTCAATAGCCCCATGATGATAAATTGTTTTGATTGTAAAGGGTCCAGTCCAACAAGATATTAGTTTTCTAGGAAAAAAGATAAAGTCTTGAATTATATAAAGAACTTTCTGATGTGGTTCAAATTTTTTCAAAGGATCTTCTTATTATGGAATACTTTCATTGTGTCTTTATATATTCGAGAATTCTCATAAACCTCATTCCAGATTTCTTCAAGTTCATTTAATTGAAATTTGTGCAGCGACTCAGGTTTGTCGAGATTGAAATTGAGAGTCTTTATAGCCCAATACGCTTTATCTCCAACTCCACAGGAAAGTGACAAGTCTTCCCATAGCCAAGTCTATAGGATGACATATTAATAAGGATTTTATATGTTATATGGTAAGCCCATAGCGCATCGGTTAGATGAATGACCAATCCTTGAGATCCAGATTCACTACTTTCTTCAAAATCTGTTTGATATCCCTATTCGATATTTCATCTTTACTGCTTGTTTGTGGTTGATTAAGAGTATTCATTTTATGCGTAATACTATATTTCTTCATTAATATTTCAAATGGTCTATTGCAAAAGTGAGATCCTCCGTTACTAATGATGAATCAAGTCATTTTGAACCTAAATAAAATATTTTCTCTTTGAAACTTAATGACCATGCGATGGTCATTATTTTCGCATGAAATTGCCTTCACCCATTTGGAGACATAGTTGACATTAAAGATAATATATAGATTTTCAAATGATAGGGGGAATGGTCCCATAAAATCGATGCCCCAACAATCAAATGCTTCAATGATTAAGATGAGATTCAACGACATTATATTTCGAAATGCATTAGTGTCCTTGAACATAGGTTATTTGTGCATACTGATATCTCATGTATTAGTGAAGTATAAGACGTATCAGAACTCTTACATTACTTTTATGAATCTCTTGAATTATTGTTAATCTTAAAGGATAACTATCACTATGAATTATTTTATAATACGCGACCAAAAAAATTTAGAAAAATTTGAAACTAAGAGCAATGAGAGAATATTTTTAGGTTGTGCTCTAAACAGTCAGGCATAACGAGTTCTTAACAAAAGAACTGGGGTAATTCAAGCATCTATAAATGTTGTGATAGACGATTAACAAATCACACCCAATCCTAATCAAGATGATGATGAAGTTAATGTGATTGATATACTTGACTCTTCATCTAAATCAATCAATACTAAGATAAGATTAGTCAAAGACCATCCGACTAATCAAATACTTGGTAACCCTCGTACTGGTGTTTAAACAAGAAGATAATTAGAAAATATATGTAATTATGTCTTCTTCACTTCCCAAATTGAACCGGCTAATGTAAACGAAGCACTTGTTAATGAAAATTGGATAATTATTATGCAAGAATAATTAAATCAATTTGTTAGAAATGATGTATGGTACTTAGTTTCCAGACCTACTAATAAACATGTAATTGGAACCAAATGGATTTTTAAGAATAAAACTGATGAAATGGATAATATTATCAAAAATAAGGCTCGACTGGTTATACAAGGGTACATTCAAATAGAAGGTATTGATTACGATAAAACCATTGCATCAGTTGCGCGCCTTGAATCCATAAGATTATTTGTCTCAATTGTATGCTAAAAAAAATTCAAAATTTATCAAATGGATGTTAAATGCGTGTTTCGAAATGGTGATTTGCATGAGAAAATATATGTTGAATAATCAAATGGTTTTGAAGATCCCAAACTTCTAAATCATGTGTACCATCTTTAAAAGGCACTTTATGGTTTGAAACAAGCTCCTAAGGCATGGTACGAAAAATTGATTAAATTTTTATTTAGTCATAATTTTATTATGGGTAGTGTTGATAAAACCTTATTCGTCAAGAAATATAACAATCATATACTAATAGTTCAGATCTATGTTAACGATATCTTTTATGGATTTACATGCACTAACTTATCTATTGAGTTTGCAGATCTAATGAAATCAAAGTTTGAAATGAGTATGATTGGTGAACTAAATTATTTTCTTAGATTACAAGTTAAACAACTTGAAGATGGTATATTCACCTCACAGACCAAATATGCCTTGAATCTTCTAAAAAGATTTAGGTTTAAGAATGGAAAAAATTTTGAGACTCCAATAAGTACGACTCTTAAACTCTCAAAGGATGAGACTCTCGTTTATATCGAAATATGATTAGTAGTTTTCTATACTTAACTGCTAGTAAAACTGGTATTTCTTTTAATGTTGGAATATGTGTTAGATATCAAGCTAATCCTAAAGAATCACATTCAATTGTTGTTAAATAGATAATCAGATATGTCGCAAGTTCTGCTAACTTAGGACTTTGGTATCCATATGATACATCTGAACAAATTGCAGGATATACTGATGCAGACTAGGAAGGAAATATTGATGACAGAAAATCTACCAGTGGTAGATGTTTCTACGTAACTGTTTAGTATCATGGCTCAACAAGAAATAAAATTCAGTATCTCTCTCTACAGCTGAGGCTAAATACATTACAGCTGAAAATGCTTAAACTTAGCTAATTTAGATTAAAAGAATGCTAGCTAATTATGAAATTGCGAAAGATACAATGACACTATACTGTGATAATTAAAGCGCAATTAATATTTGAAAAAAATCCAATCTAACATTCTTGTTTGAAACATATCGATATTCCATACCATTATATTCAAGAATTAGTTGAAGACAAGTCTATCATGCTTGAATACATTCAAATTGAGAAGCAACTTGCAGACATATTGACAAAACCGCTTAACAGAAATAGATTTTCCAACTTAAAACATGATATTGATTTGTGTATTGTTAAATAATTATCTTTTTTTTTTATGCATTTTTTATTTGTGTTTATTACTATTAAATGCATAAAATGATAATAATGATAAAATTTAAAATAAATAATCAAAATTTTATGATTTTCAATCAGTCGGAGTATATACTCGACCAGTCAAGTGCATACTCAACCAATCAAATACCACGCGATTTCACCTAAAAGGGGAAAAATCACTTTTTTCATTTCATTTATCTTCTTCTTCCTCGACTAGCCAGTGCCTCACTCAACTAACCCATCACTAAATCTTTCTTATAATTATTTTTCTTCCAATTTCCTTTTAGCATTTGGTTAATCTTTGCTAGTAAATCTCATTTGGGTGTTGTATTCTTGAATTGAAACCCTCTTTGAGGTGGGTTTTCTTCAAAATCTTATCTAACTTCATTCCTTTCATTCTCTTTGATTTCTTTTTTATGCTAATCATAATGGAGTCTTGATCAAAGAAAATGGCAAGACGCAAAAGCCATGGTAACTCACCATCAAGATCGACTCCACTAGGTGTGAGAACCTCACAGGCCACTGAAGAAGATTCGAAGCATGTTACAGATTTTCGTACAAGAGATATAATCATCGAGAGATCAGTTAATCTTAATCACATTTCTTCATTTGGACTTGTTCCCATTCTCATCGAAATTGGTTAGGAACGCATTTTTGGTTAGGGCAGAACGGCTTACCGTTCCATTGCATAAGGAATGTATACTTCCATATGTGATATGTCCCTTGAAGATCTCACATTCACAATTAAATTCGTTGAAGGGACATTCATAGTTACTCGCTACATTATTTCGGCATTGACTGAAATTACAGTTGCGGATGATGGCATTCCTATTGCTAATTTAACTGACAAAATGACCAATACTGAAAAGCAAGCTATAACACGTAAATTGTGTCACTTTAATGCTGAATGGAGGTAGGGTAATGCCTTCCCTGTTAACCAAACGCTCCCTAAGTATCGAGTTTTACATATGATTTTTAACTCCAATCTTTATCCTAGATTAGGGAATAAGTCTGAACTTACTCCCTTTATGGCTTGAGTTCTTTATTCTGTTGTGTCGGGTATACAAGTTTGTCTTCCTTCTTTAATATGTTATATCATTATTTAGTTTTGCTTGTATCCTAAGCGTGGTTCGATTTCGTTTGCATACCTTATGCCTTGCCTTGCTTTGCACTGTAATGTTCATATCCTATCGTCTGAGGCACCAGAATTAAAACTTGCTTTCAATAATGCTAATATGAATAAGATAAATTTGAAACCTCTTCCTGGCCAAAGTGAAGAAGGGGAGGAAGCACAACATACAGAAGCTATAACAATGAATGACATTTTTTTTATGAATTGGAGGAATTCGATGATCCAGATGATCCTGATTATCAGCCCTCTCAGGTAGATGAATGTCGCAAATCTCTGGAGGAGAAGGTTGAAGCACTGCATATTTCACAAGAAAATTTGGTTTAAACCCACAAGTCTTCAATGGAGTACATGAAGATGTACATCCATCGTATTTGTCGAAGTTTGAATCAACTTGACCCGTAAATGCTTGCTCCTTTCTCATCTCAATCAGATTGAGATTAGTCATCTTATAATGGAACTGATTCTTATGGATATGTAATCTTTAAACTTTACTTTTGATGGTGCTTGGATGATTTCCTTAGACTCCCTAAACACTTTATTATCATTTGCTTTCCTAATGTTTCCAATTTCATATCCTTATTTCTTATGCTTAATTCCTACTTCAATTATCTCCTAGTAATATACTTCTTCTTAATATTCATTATCTATTAAGTTAGTTCATTCTTCCTTTGCCAACTTGTAACAAAAATAGGGAGAGTTGCTTGGAGAATGCATGTATGCATAGGAAATTTTGTTGAAAATTGTTGTTGCATGTCATGTAGTTTGCATGCCATGTAGTTGATTGAAGAATGCATGTCATGTTTGATTGAAGAATGTTATATGCTATGGAATGTTTATTCCATGGAATTCTATAGGGGAAGTATTAATTGAGGGGCAGTAGTAATGTCATGCCCCAAACTCAGAAACTGGGCTCACGAAATTTTCGATTGCTGAATCCGGTGTTGACAGCCTCCGTAGTACCCCATTCTCAGTTCTTAGTGCTCATATGCCAGATTTCAATCCTGGGATCCTACAAGGAGGATTTTTAACATGAATTTATCTTATAAGAAGCATAACCACAAGTATACCCAAGTCACAAAACAACATCGTCATCACATATCCACTAATATAAAAAACTTAAGTACAATACATGAAAGGGAAATACAAGATAAATGTCAAAAGCTTCAGAAGCTCTGTCATACGCTCTTGCCTTAGCTCGACTGCATCATATCGTTACCTGCATGCATTTATCGTGCATAAGCTTATAGAAAGCTAAGAGGGTGGTGTAAGTGTATAAGTAGTATATGCGTGCTCAAAATGTAATATTACAGTAAACATAAATACTGGTGAGTTCATAAATCATATAATATCATAGTAAGCAGAAAACTAGCAAGTCCATAAAATATCATCAACCTCATCTAGTATATGCGACGAAAAAATATAACAAGCCAATGTCATATACTGAGAAAATAATGTAAATCGGCTATGTAATGCTAAGACATAATGAACCAGATATCATATATCAAGGATGCAATATAATATGCAATTTGGAAGAGCTACGAATACTATCAGCCTCATCTAGGTCATATAAATGCAAAAACATAGTAACACAAAATGTCATATGCTGAGGATGTAATGTAATATGCAATATGTTATGCGAGTGAAATGACTAAGCTGCAGTGTGAAGTCGGGATGATAGTATGTAGTATCGTGGGCTATGAGGCCTATCACAAAGAAATTTTATCCAAATCAGTCTCATACCTAAATTTGGATAGATTGACTTAATGTGGTAAGTTCCTAATCCCAAGTTAGTCTCGTGCCCCAATCAAAATCCTAGCCATTGCGAAAGTACAGATAACAATTAGTTGTAAACCACTAGCCCGAGTGGATAATGAATGAATGAATATAATACTGAGTATGCAACTCTTGCTCCATAATTTGATACTGTACATCTCTAGGATCATCACCGGGGTCTAGTACACTCTACACCAGCTTGTCGCCCCATCAAGTGCACAACTGGGTAAGTGGAAGAGACCTCACTATTTGCCTGGCTAGTAGTCAGCCAATATCTACCCGATACGTCGATAGCAAACCCATTCACGAACTGGTCAAACTCAGCCTAGCTATGCCTACTCTCTCAGGCAAGTAAGGCCATGCCCCATCCCAACCAACCACGACACAATGGAAGACGCGGCCTATTGGTATATGGCCCTCATGCGCTCATATATATCTACTCGGTCTCGACGTTGAGACGTCCTCTAGTACCAAGAGGGTTTAGAGATTTTTACTTAGGGCCATCTATGACAGCACGATACTAATAACGTATTTTTGGTGTCCCATCTAGCCATCCATGATATGCCTGTGAAGGCTACGACCCTGATGTCGCTAGGGCGTACAGTAATCACAACACATAATGCAAGATGCATGAGTCATACAATCTAGTCATGCATCAATCCTGCACATACCATATGCTTATGTGAGATAATATCCACCTGCATAACAATCTACCTAATGACATATGCAATGGTCAACCATATCTCATAACAAACATGCCAATGATGCGTATGTGCATGTATCATGATGCTATGCTGTCACATACTCATAATCGATATCAATAATCGGCATCAACAATCGGTCTCGAAAATGTGAAATTTTAACCAACATTACCCCCAAGGAATGGCCAACATAGAGCCTAACATATAGTGGACTCATGGCCTCACACAAGAGCCTAATATACAACACTATGGGCCTCACTCAAGAGCTTAATACACATCATGATGGGCCTCTCACATAGGCCTAATATACACAATAATGGGCCTCATCGCCTAGCCCTCAAATGCATCACAATGGGCCTCATCGCCTAACCCTCAAATGCATCACAATGGGCCTCATCATATAGACCTCATACTCATCACATTAGACCTTAAACAGGGGGTGAATACATATCAAAATGGGCCTCAAATACGGACCGTATATACATCACATTAGGCCTCAAATACAAGCTGAATACACATCACAATGGGCCTCAACTACGGGCCACATATACATCACATTGGGCCTCAAACATGGGCCGCATATACATCACATGGGCCTCAACTACGGGCCACATATACATCATATAGGTCTTGACAATCAGCCTCGACAATCGAAATCGGCCTTGATAATTGGAATCAGCCTTGGCAATCGGCTTTGGCAATCAGAATTGGCCTCGACCATTGAAATCGATTTCGACAATCAACCTCAACCATTGGAATCAGCCTTGACAATCGACCTAGACAATCGGAATTGGCCTCGACCATCGGAATCGGCCTCAACAATCGAAATCGGCCTTAGCAATCAAAATCGGTGAGAATGGGCCTAACAAGGCCTAAGGAAAGATCACAATGTGGACATTCAACCATCATTGCCCATCAATGTAGACATTCAGTCATCATTTCCCATCAATGTGGACATTTAACCAACATTGCTTCTAAGGAGTGGCCCACATAGGGCCAAACATATAATAGGCACATGGCCTCACACAAGGGCCCAACATATATCACATCGGGCCTCATCAAATGGGCCCTGAATGCATCATATTGGGCCTCAACAAATGGGTCGCATATATAATAAGTGGGCCACACTACTTGAGCCTCATATACAACAAATGGGCCACGTCCTATGGGCCCTGAATACATCGCAAAGGATCATAACCCATAGGCCTTCAACACATCATAATGGGCCTCACGTACATCAAGTCAGGCATATCACATGGGCCGCACCAATGGGCCTCATATACATCAAATGGACCACATCCCTGAGTTAAAAATGAATCATATCAAAAGATCATCTAGACCATACCAAAAATAGTAGTGGAGATAATGATTTTCACCGTTTAAAATTCCAGGGCCCACCATAACATTTATTTTCCAATCTGTTCATATGGTCACGAAGACCTAAATCAAGAGGAAAACAGATTTCATATCGATCCAAAACTTCTGTCCCCAAAAAGGTTTCAATGGTGGACATTCAATCCCCACTGGTTTTTATGGTTTGGTCCACCTTATCAATGGCTGGACACATCATGGTGTGGCCTGCCGTGATGTATTTTGAGATCCAACCTATTTATAAGTTAACATAGAGATAGATGAAGTGAAAATAAATATCAGTTTGATTGGAAACTACTGTGGCCTTAGGAATTTGAACGGTGTATGTCACTGTCCCCATTATTGCAAATGGTGGGGTCCACTTGAACTTGAGATCTGACTCATTCTTCCTCCCATGCCATAAAATGATATCTTAAAATAGTTAGACAGTATGGATACAACGCATGCATCATGGAGGGGCCCACTGTCAGTTGGACGACATGGGATACAAATACATACATCAAAGGTGGGTCCCATCCAACATGTACAACACGTGTGGGGTGAGCCCCACACGAGCTGAAAAAGGATGGACGATGGGATATAAAGCATACATTATAGTGGGATCCTCAAAACTTGTTGACGTCGTACGACGGTGAGACCCACAGAGCTTAGTGGCAGCAATGCACCAGCTATATAACTGGTGTGAGGTACCCAGCCACCCGTTCCCACTTGTAACACCTCGAAAAAATTTGTACAAAGACCCGAGTACCACCTCAGGTAGAAATCCTTAAAGACCGTGTACTGTGGAAATTAGATGAAAATTAATTAAGTGTTAAACTAAAATAATCGGTGAATTTGGTTGAACCACTATCTATACGAACTATAAAATCCAAAACTATTAAAATCGCTAGCTCAATATTACTTAAAAACCTCGGAGAAATCTCAAAACCTAGTTGCTTTCAGGAGCACATTAAAACTCTGTATCAGACTTAGACCGCGTGTCGAAAGTTCGATTACCGTAAAACTATAAGATTATGACTGCCTTATTGGGATTGATAACTATCATGAAAATTGAGCCCCAAATAGTATTTAGAAATGCACAACTTGAGCCTGAAGCGAATTTTGTGAGAAACGCGAATATCTTTAGAAAATGAACCTAAACTTAAGTGAATTGGACCGTTCGCTTGCGAGCGAAATTGAAGGCTTCAGACTGTCAAATACTGACCCAAATACACTACTCATATTTGTATACTTGTAGCCCTGATCGAGTGACGACAACAGTTGATCTGATATAGGTCCGTCACGGTCGATCTACCTATCCAATTATGCTTAAAACCTAGTCCTGACATAAATCCATTATCGAAAAACTTACTCCATGACATAGACAAGTAATGGACCTCCAGATGGGCCCCGTTTATCAAAAACAGGCATCCTTTGGTAATAACCTAAGTATACCATGACCCTGGGGCCATTTACACCACTTTTGAGCCTATATAAGGCCCTTAAATCCACCTCTCTCTCTCTCTCTCTCTCTCTCTCTCTCTCTCTCCCATATGAATTTTCTCTAACCCTTGGAGAAAGAAGAGAGAAAAGAGGAGAAAAGAGTGAGGAGTAGAGAGAGAGATCAGTAGATTGTTGCTGAGATTCACACCCACTACATCACGTACCGAATCGCCACCCTAACATCGCTACACCATCCATTCTAACTTTGATTTGGGTAAGAAATCTAAACCCTAATCTTGTATTAGGAATCTGAATAGAGGAATCGACGAAATAGCTAACCTATTTCGTGATTCAGGTAACCATTGTTCTGTATATGGGGACGTAGGATACGAACTAAGTTCGTACGAGTAATCCGACAAAAGGTGCGGACTATAAACATTTAGGTTATGGTTTTCAAGACTTTTAATGTCAGCAATGATTTATGTCTGACTTGATTACTGCCATATGATCTTAGTTATGATGTATTCAATAAATTATACATGTGTGTGAACTATGTGAATATAAATGCATTCCATGTGTTTGTTGAAATATTTGAATGAAATTCCAATTATGATTTATGCTTGCTACAACTATTAATATAGAATACATGTTTGTTGTATGTATGACAACTCTTTTATGAAAGGATTTTCTATAATATATGCTATAACAAATTTAGTTCATGTATGTAGTAATGTGTAGTCAAAATGTTTGATAAAATGTCTAAATGAGAAGTTGTTTGATGAATCGCTTTTAATAAGGGTTTTGAGATAGGATTCTTAACTACCTTATCCATATTTATAGTTTCCTTCATGTAATATAAATTGCTACTATGTGATTTATGGATGAAATGCATATGTATAACAACATGTTCAATGTGTTTGATAAAATGCTCAAATGAGAATTATGTTTGAATTACTTGTAAAATGTTGTTATGATTAACATATGTGACTACCTATTGCATTTGAGTATGATTGGGACTACTGCATAGTCCAGGAAATTGGTAACGGTTCCCGATTGAGTGGCGGAACTAGTTTCACCACATTAGATACATTCCATGAATCCGAACCATACAGTGATTGTCGACAGTGGTTAGGCCACATGGAGTGTTTATACGATCTATGTCGATTAATTCAGTTTGTGCTCGTACCAATCGAACTTATCAAATAACCTGATTGGCCTATTGTGTGTTTACTATGTATGGATGCTAGTGCTTGAATCTAAGATACCCCCACCATTGTAAACACTCATTTTAACTATGGTACTACGATCTGCTAAGACTTATGAGCCTGGCATGGTGGTATGGGACACCGTGGTCAAGCTGTCGACCTACGCTGGGGCGACAAGCCTCCCCGTAGTGACCAGTGAGCAATCCAAACTCGTGAGCCAACTAGGGTTGTATATGGGACACCGTATTCAAGCTGTTGACCTACGTTCAAGTAACGAGCCTCCCATAGTGACCTTGAGTATAAACTAGGCTTACGCTTAGGTGACAAGCCTCTTCGTAGTGACCTCGAGTGTAAACTTGTGAACTTACCTATCCACTACTTTCATCAGAGATGATGCCCTACAACTTTCCTATTGTATGTGATTAACTAGGATTGATAGCCCTAGATGGATCCTTGTTTGACTAAATGATAAAAAGGGAGGTACCTTAACTTTTTGAATTTACTGTCAGAATAAGCCTAATAAATTACTTGACTAACTCGACCATGCACCGCATTGTATGTGTTTTGGCGAGGAAGCGCACTTTTAGGGAGTTTTCTATGTGCGATCATTAGATGAAGTCGCTGAAGGAGTGTGGGCGAGGGCATGTATCATTACAGCATATCATCTCTGCATTAACAAGAATAATTAGATTATGTTTGTTGCACTGCTTTATCATTACTACTTGACTGAATTGATAACATGTTAACCTTTACTTATAGTACCACTAAGTTGATCACTCACTCCCACTTTGGGATGGTGTTTTAAAACACCAACCAGACTCTGATTTAGATGAAGGTTGCAATGAGGCTTACGTGACGGAGCCAGACTTCTTGAATGAGGAGGAGGAGTTCTCTTACATGTAGTTCTTAGGCGGGTTTGTATAGACTTAAAGCCGCGTCGTCTGGATTACAGGGACATCGGATTAGTTAGACATTTACGTTTTGAAATTTTATGTATTTTGAAATAAAATATATATATTTAGCCCAATAACACGTTCATACTCTAGAGGTTATGAAACACATATATACTTTATATATTCATCTCAATCTTTTGCTTGCTTAATTACATTAACTCTAGAGTATGATATGTTGATTTAGTGTAATCTCACTCATATTTAATGCACTAATATAGACAATATTTAAACATCATTATCTATGTTGCATAAGTGATGTGTTGGAACTCAGGAGTTGAGATATGATCGACCCCTAATTTTTAGGGCATTACAAGTTGGTATCAGAGCATGATTTGGATTAAACTGGACCTGTGTTATGGTAACACGACGCACACTAACGTACTTCAACTTAGGATGGAGCGATAAAATGTAAAAATGGTCATACGATCCCAAGTTTCACCAACGGGCAAGAGTGACCGTTAAAGATAGCCCGTACTTGATCGAGACCATGTAAAATAATCTTAATTCCTTCCTAAGATGTCAAACGATGGGTTTAAGCTATTAGTTGGTGAATTTCAAACTCGAAACATGCCAAAAGGTATGAATATGTGCAAAATGGGTTGGGAAAATACATCTCACGGGCATAGGAGCCCAAACCATAAAGTACGGTCAGACTTAGGGGGTCCCCCGCATGTTTTTGGCACCTCAGGAGGGGGGTGGCCACCACCCCAGGGCGGCGGTACCGCCCACAGTCTAGGGGACCGCGGCGACACTGCCCTGACCGCGACGTGCCACCTGGGTCTCCAACGAGTTGAGACGGGCCCGCAGTTCCGGTGACCTGTTACCCTCACCCATATGTGTGGGGCTACCCTATTTCACTCCCTTTTGCCTCCTTTTCCCTATTTCAAGCTTCTAAACCCTCCAAATCCATCCAAAAAAATATGATTTCTCTCTCAAATCTTCCTCCCATACACATCAAGCCTCTCCTTCTTCTACATTTCACTCCCACCTCCACCATTTTCCTTAAACCCATCTTATACAACTCTCCATCTTCCTATTTCCCACCTATTTGAGCACAAAAGCTCTCTTTCGCATCTCATAATCTCCTAAACCTACAAACCCATCACAGCCTTCAAGTGTCTTCACTCTCATGGCTCTTTTTGAGCTAGTTACCACTATTTTCTCTATCTCCTCGCTCCTTTCCATCATGGGAAAGAAGAGGGCATCTGTGGATGAAGCCGGGCCTAGCCGCCCTACCTATTCAAGGAAGCAGACAAGCGCCAAGGCTAGCGTTAGCATCGAGCGAGAGCGAAAGATAAAGCGGGATCTTGATCCCCAAATTCCGCAAGAAAGATCTCTACCGCCAGGCATCGGACTTGGTGATTTTCATGATCGTAAAGTTGTGTTTAAAGCACATGTTGACGAAAGGCTATTTGGGTTATATCCGGTGATGGACTTCCTATTAGAATCCGGGTGGGGTCCCATATTTGAAGGCAAGTCTCATGTATGTGAAAGCACTGTCCAAGCCTTCTATGCCCACACACGAGATCCACTACTGGAGCCTCTATAGTTCAATATTCTCGTGGGAAGGCGGGAAGTCATAGTCGATGTAGGTGTGATGGCCCGAATTATGGGAATTGAATGTGGTGAGGTACATGCCAGTGAATCTCGTCTCACTAGTGTGCCAGAAAGAGACCGCCATACGTGGTTTCGTTGTGGCTGACTGGTTCACTGGAAGAGAGGTAATTGTCTCCCATCGACCAAGATAATGACAGACTTTCTCTTACTCTACCATATATTCATGCACAATGTGTATCCTAGGTGGAGTAACAGTACCGAATGCACTCGTTTGATGGTGGACTTCCTGTACAGAGCCGGCAGGGAGACAAGGTGTGTCTGCCTACGTTTGCCCTGCTACAGATAATCCAGACCGCATGCTCTATTAAGGGAGATACTTCACTCCCATTCGGCCGACTTATATCAAGATTGCTCGTAATTTTGGCTACATACTTAACATGGATGAACTTGCGCTAATCCATTTCATTAATGACACTACACTTAACAATATGGGAATTAACCCATGATAATGTCAAGCCTGACTTGATGAGTATGAGGATGAGATAATAGAAGACAGTGAAGAGGAAGAAAGTAGTGAAGAAGAGGAAGAAAATGAAATAGAGGAATGAAGTGAAGAAGAAGAGGAGGCCCAAGACTCTGATGGGGGACCTCCTACTGGTGCACATGAGCGCCGCCATAATCGGGCTGCTTAGAAGCCCGCATGGTTCAGATTAAAGAGAACCAAGCCGCCCTGAGACAGGAGGTTAAGGAGACCCAGGCCGAATTAAAGCAAAAGCTTGAAAAGAATCAGGCTTACCTGGAACAGAAATTCAAGAGAACGTCGCGCACCTTGAAGACTGTCCTGTGCTGTATGTTGTAAACGTCTTTAGGTTTTCCTTATTTTTTATTTTCATTTGTAATAGCCTTGGTAGGCTTAGTTGTGTGTTGGTTTGCTTAGTGTTTAAAGCTTTTCTTAGATTAGCTCACATGCATCTTTCGTCATGATCCATGTAAGATTACATCTCATGTATTGTGATAATTTTTGCTAAATGAAATGCATGAAGCTTCTTTTATTATGGAATGTGTGAAATTTTTGGCAAATTGAGTAACCTTGTTCTGAATCTCACACATGTTGCAATATATGTTGTATATAGGGAATGCCCCCTACGAACACTCAGAGCATTGCACGTCTCGCACTTGGCGGATCAATTGTTGGGGCACCTCCCCCAAGAGATAGTCATACGGACCCTAGCTTGAGCCCGAATTCACAACCTGCCACTACCCCCACCAATGGGCCAACACCTTATGCACCACTGGTTCCAGAACAGAACCGTGCATCTTCATCGACACCACACGTACCACAGTCGGCTCCTCATCCTGATAGGTTGGAGAATATGGTATTTTTTTTACAGCAGCAGCAACAGTTTTTTACCACTATTGCAGGTGTCATTGCTTAGAACATGAATATGGTCCGTCTTGTACCACCTGTGCAGCCTGCTAGAAACATGAATACCGGCGATCTATTTGAACGCTTCCAGTGCTTCCGACCACCCACCTTTGTGGTCACTTACAGGCCCAAGAAAGCCGAGTACTGGCTAGATTGCATCTTTAAGATGTTGAAGCCGTTGCACTACACTAAGGCAGAGTAGGTTGAGCTGGTCACATATATGTTTGAGAAGGAGGCTAGTCTATGGTGGAACAACATCCTACGAATGGTTCCTATAGGACACGTGTGGACATGGGAGGCATTTGAGACTCGCTTCCATGGGAAGTACTTCCCCCTCACTTACCGTAATGAAAAGGAGGGTGAGTTTCTTCAGCTCCGATAGGGAGGGATGACCGTGTCGGAATATGAGAAAAAAATTATGGAGCTAACCAGATACACTCCTTTGATCCTAGCAAATGAGTCAATGAAGATGTGGCATTTCTCAGATGGTCTGCAGCCCGATATCTGACGAAGATGTGTTGCGCTAGCTTTCCCAACTATGCTGATCTAGTGAACATGTCCTTGCGAGCTGACCAGGATGGAGACAAATTGTATTTCACACATTTATCAGTGGGCCCAAGGCCTCGACCTGATTGCCTCCTAAGCTTATGGCTCTATCAACACAGCCAAGGCGATCAGATAGGTGGTTCACCTACTGTAAGATGATGGGCCATTCAGATACATATTATTTTACTAAGATGAAGGAGAATGGTTTTATGTCGCCTCAGAAGATCAGTCGTCAGCAACTGCAAGCTATATCAGCTCCACCTTTACGATCAACACTGCCAGTACAACCATTTTACTGACCACCTATACCTCAAAATAGGTCACCTCAACGGCCTATGGAAGTGTAACCTAATTGTTCCTAGCAGACGGGTGTACATGCACTTGCAGCTGAAGCACCTGAGACAACAACTGTAATGCCTTTATCCTCTGAAGTCACTTTCCACATTCAAGGTACACCTGTATTTCTATTGGTGGACACCGTGTCCACTATATCGATAGTATCATGCTCTACAGTCAAGCGTTTAGGGTTGAACAGTACCCCTATGATAGGGGTGAGAGTCCTTACTGCAACGGGGACTTTTTTTGACGCGACTAAGTTTTGTAGAGATTGTCCGATAGACTTACGGAGAAGAACGGTGCCCATTGACCTGATTGTCACTCCACTGCACCATTACGACATCATCCTCGACATGGATTGGCTCATCGAAACGAAGGCAAAGATTGATTGTGATATCAGATTGGTGACAATGCATGTACCCGAGGGCACAGCTTTTACTTTCCCAGTGCAGGTCAGTTGGCCCTATCGTATTAGTTGTTACGCTTCCTTGTTGAAGAATGTTGATGGTCCGACACTTGGGGACACGCCTATAGTCCAAGATTTCATGGACGTATTCAGGACGATACCTGGACTACCTCCTCAGTGCAAGATCGACTTTACTATCTACCTTGTACCTGGTACAACACCCATTTTTTTACCAACATATGTGACACCCTGAAAATTGGGGGTCGTGTATAAACTCAACTCCCGAGTTCCAGACCGTCACTTATGCAACAAAAATGGTTATGATTCAATGTTGTCTGATTTAAAGCATTCACATGAGTAAAAGTATACCAAAACTGCAATTCATACTTCAGATCCAGTGATAAAAGCAAGCGAAAGACTAAACAATGTATATATCACTGTATGGAAAAACAAAGTAATCTCATCTGTCTCCAAAGTATGACTACATCTCTGAGTCTCATATACATATACATAACAAAAGAATAATGTTCAAAAAAGAAAGTCCCACTGATGTCCCCTCGATCCAGGTCGCCTACGGGAAGCCGTCGTGATACTGCATATACGAGAACTCATCCTGGTCCTCGTCGATCTCTGGCTCCACCTCCTGGATCTCGGCCTCACCTGCATCTACAACAGGGTCTGGTGGGTGTTGCAAACACCATCCCGTAACGTAGGAATGAGTGATCAACTCAGTGGAATCATAGAGCAAAGATTAGCATGTTCACAATTCAATCACGCGATAATAGTAAAGCAGTAAATCAGACAATCCTAATACTGTTGTTAATGCAAGATGATATGACGTGATGTATGCCCTCACCGACGATCACCCTCATGCGGCAACATCTTACGACCGCGGCATGCCACACTCCCTAGAGTGCTCCACATCTTCCAGGCACATGCAATGCTATGGTGATATGATTTCCAAGTTGTTATTAGTCCATTCAAACAGCAGGATTGGGAAACTAAGGTACTTCCCTTGTATCAATCCCCACACAGATCCTGTCTAGGGTCGTCACTCCTAGTAATCTCATACGATGTATATTTCGTAGGTCGCTGTAAGGGCTGCCAGGGCTGTTGCTCGCACTCGTTGCACCTCTCCCCCATCACCTTATCAATACAGGCCTACCGTACTCTACTGCAACGGAAGGGTCGTCGCCTCCCGTGGACTCAGAATACGCTCGCGGTCACTACAAAGGGCTCGTCGCCTGATCAGTGTAGGCCAACAGCTAGAATATAGTGTCCCATACCACCATAATCTGCTCACGAGTCTAGGTGCTCACTGGCCACTACGGGGAGGTTTGTGGCCCCAGCGTAGGCCGACAGCTCGACCACGGTGTCCCATACCACCATGCCCGGCTCATGAGTCTTCGTGGATTAAGGTACCATGGTTAACAGGGTTTACAATGGTAGGTTCAGTACCTTAGGTTCAAGCAGTTATGACACATACAAGGTGAACATACATCGGCCAGTCGGGTTACTTGACGGGCTCGACTAGAGCGATCGCATCTCAAGTCGAACGACATGAAGTGCGTAAAACACTTCGCGTGGCCTAACCACTGCCGCCAACTCTAAACACGAATCACGTTCATTGACGCGTCGTTCGTGGCTATGACCAGTCAGCCACGAATTCGCTCGGTTACCGACTGCCTGGACTAAGTCTAGTCCCACACACCTATGAAATCACATTAGCACTATATGCAAAGGTATTGGAATTGAAATACATCATGTGAGCATGTTAACACATGTTATAACATTCAACTTAAGCAAATCTTCAAGGCATACTTTCCATGCATGTAATGCAATCATGCATAAGGTCAACATGTAGGAAATCATTTAGGTCAGCATATTAATCAAGAAATCAATCTCAAACTACTACATAACATCATTTAATTCAATACATACTAATACACGCATTTATATAAACACATACACTACACACTTAAGTCTGCATATAGTATGTCGACCCAAAGTACGCAACTAGGCGAATCTCTTCGCCAAACTGATTATGCAAACATTCCTAACTCCCTAATGCGGCAACAAACCATATCAATCACGTCAGCAAAATATGCACGTAGACCGTACTTCCTACAAATGACTAAAATGCCCTAAATCTCATATTCTTCGTTAATTTACGAAACAGGAAACGGAGAGTATGTTGTACATGTCAAACGGCGATGCCGTCAATAATCTACTATTAAACGACATTGAAAGCGTTGTAAACCATCAATCAAAGTGTCTAAAATCCTCACCTAGCCTCTTACGGATGGGGAATTTTGAACGGAGCGTGTACGCTTCGTCTACGGCAGTAGGAGAACCTGATTTATGGAATACGTTAGCTAACACGCCCTAAATCTGGATAAATCCTAAATCAGCAAGTTCTAGGGTTGTTTTGTACCTGAAAGAACGGAGAAATCACCAGCCAGGTGATTGGGAAGAGTTGCTGAAGCAGCAGCAATCGGCGGCTCGGAAGCGGGAAAAATCCCTTCCAATCTCTCTCTCAAACTCTCTCTCCTTTTCCTAGGGTTTGCAATTTTCGGATGGGAGAGAGAAATGAGGGTTTCAACCCCTTTTTATAAGCTTAAAAACACCGGAAATAGGCTCCGGAACGAAGTTTACTTGGTGCCTATCCATTTCGGGGCTGTTTCGGTTCAAAAGCTGCTTTCTGGTGGTCCCCTGGTCGATTGCGATCGGACTTAAGCTCATGTGTACCAGATGTAGCTTGTATTAAGTTTTCAGTCTGGCAGGGTTCGCAGATCGCACGTGGCGGACCAGTTTCAGTTCAGCGGTCACCGCACGTAGATCAGGGCTGAAAGTCTCATGATAATAAATAGAAATTTTTCCTGATCCGAGGGTGTAATCTGGATGAATTCTGACGGTCAGAATGCTTAATACTGACGCGTCAAGTCGTGTGCCAGATTTGAATTTGAAATTTCAATTCTGTCCCTATTCGCGGTCGCTTCAGTCCGGGTTCAACGAAATAGTCTGTGATTATCGGTTTGACTTGATTTTCGAGATGATTGTCAAGTCCAGCTGGGCGGTTCTAACGGTCTAAGATAGGAGGTATCGGACCTTCGACGCGCGGTCTAAATCCAATACAAAATTTCAATGTGGTCCAGAGAACAAACCCGCTTAGAGTTTGATCCGAGGTTATAGAGTATTGTAGAGTTGTTTGTTCTACTCGGTTTGGGTCTTACAGAACGTATTTAAAGTGATCAGGGACTATTTCCCAGCTACTCTAGCGTTGCGCTAGCTAACTTACGCTTAATTTCCATGGAATTTAATTCTACGTAATTTCGGGTCGAGTTGGTACTCGAGCCTAAGTACGGATTTTTCACGGGCGTTACAACATATCGCATGCCTCCATGTGAAATAAATGAATTAAGGGGACAGATTGATGATCTGTTGAATTCAGGTTTCATACGGCCTATCGTATCTCCTTGGGGTGCACCTATTTTTCTTGTAAAGAAGAAAGACTGATCATTGCGATTGTGTATTGATTATCGCAGGTTGAACTAAGTGACAGTGAAGAACAAGTATCCTTTATCCAAGATGAATGATTTGTTCGACTAATTGAAAGGGGCACAGTATTTCTCAAAGATTGACTTACAGTATGGGTATCCTTAGTTACGCGTTAGGGATGTAGACGTGCAGAAAGCAGCATTCAGAACCAGTTTTGGGCACTATGAATTTCTCATGATGTCATTCAGACTTATGAACGCACCGACAGTATTCATGGACTTCATGAACCAGGTGCTTCGGCCGTATCTATACCGATTCGTTATCGTATTTATAGATGACATTTTGATATACTCCAAGAGCCGAAATGTCACGCCCCAAACTCGAATACCAGGCTCACAAAATTTTCGATCGCTGAATCCAGTGCCAACAGCCTCGTAGTACCCCATTCTCGGCTCCTGACACCCATATGCTAGGTCCCGATCCTGGGATGCTATAAGGAGGATTTTTAATCATTAATTTAAATGGTAATGAGCATAACCACAAGTATAACTCACGAACAATAACCACAAGAACACCACCACAAAATCTACTTTGAACAAAAGCTTTGAGTACAATGTGTATGAAAGGGAAATATAAGATAATGAAAATAACAGAAAACTCCAGAAGCTCAACTGCTTGCTCCAACTGCGGCAAAGCTACGACTGCGTCCCAATGTCACCTGCATACATCGATTGTGCATAAGCTTATAGAAAGCTTAGAGGGTGGTGTAAGTGTGTGCGCAATATGACCATGCTCAAAATGCAGGGTCAGAGTAATGCGGAATCATGCTGATGAGTACATGAATGCAATCAGCCGTACCAAGGCTATGCGGTGCAGATATGAATTCTATCGACTATATCAAGACCATATAATATGAGATGCAACTCAAGTATGTCAATCCTCATCCATAATATGAAATATCAGTACAGTTCTCATTTTAGATAATCATCAGGGTCTAGTACACTCTACGCCAGCTTGTCGTCCCTATCCGAACGTATAACTGGAAGAGTGGAAAAGACCTCACTATCCACCTGCCAATATCGAGCCCGACTCGTCGATAGTGGACCCATTACTCAAGCTGGTCAAACTCAACCTAGAAATTACCCCCTCACTCTGGCAGGTAAGGTCACACCCCTTTCCAACCGACTATGACACAGTGGGAGACGCGGCCTACTGTATATGGCCCTCGCACGCTCATATATCCACTCGGTCTTAACGTTGGAGTCATCCTCTGGTACCATCGAATTTAGGAATTTTCACCCACGGACATCTATGGCACCCCGATGCTAGAAACAGTATTTCTGGTATCTAATCTAGCCAACCATGATGTGTCTGTGGAGGCTATGACCCTGATGTCGCCAAGGCATACAATAATCATAATCACACAAATGTAAGTGATTGAATCACTCTACCAGACATGCATCAAATCCTGTGCGTACCACTCTCTCATGTAGGGCAACTTCACCTATCAGGGAGCCCATAAATAATCTGCATGAAGGCATATGCTATGATCAGTCACTTCTCATATCAGACATACATATGATACATATAATCATGAATCATGGATCTATACTAAACATGTTATGTGGTGATGGGCTCTGTTCATAACTAAGATGGGCTTAAACGACTTATACATTACAAGTATGGGCCAATCAATGGGCCCTAGGGAGAGTGACAATGTGGACATTTAACCAACATCATCCTTATAATGTGGACATCAAACCATCGTTGCTCCCAAGGCACGACCTGCTATGAACATCATTACATAAACCACGGTGGAATCACATTACAATGGGCCTGTGAACATCCCATTGGGCCTCAACCCATGGGCCTTAGATACATCAAATGGGCTGAATAACATGGGCCTTATATATATCAAGGTGGGCCTCGACATTGGGCCGCATATATCACATCGGGCCTAGTCAAATGGGCCGAATCAACTGGGCCAAATCGAATGAGCCGAGTTGAATGAGCCAAGTCAAATACATCAAATGGGCCGCATCACATAGGCCTCATATACATCAAAGTGGGCCTCGACAATAGGCCATAACTATGGTAAGTGGGCCACATCACATAGGCCACATGTATATCAAATGGGCCACACTCAAATATAAGTGGTGATAAGGATTTCCACCATTAGAATTCCCAAGGCCTGCCATAACATTTATTTCCCATCCAATCTGATCATAGGGTCCCAAAGGATTTTAATGGTAGCCATTCAATCCTCATCGTGCATCGTGGTCCACATGATAAATAGATCTGTCTTATTTTTATCTTAAGCCTTAAATTATATTTCAAAATAAATGGTTGGACAGTTTGGATGCAACGCATGCATCATGGTGGGTCCCTTAGGGATGGATGGCATAGATGAAGTACATACCTCATGGTGGGGTCCACACTAATGGAAGGTGCGGACTACAATACATACATCAGTGGGTCCCATGTGGGGCCCACCATAATGGTTGTTTTTCACCCAGCCTATTGACAAGGTCACACAGCCATGGGGCCCACCGAAATGTTTATTTTCAACCCAACCTGCTGATAAGGTCACGTGGACCTGGGGCCCATGGTAATGTTTATTTTCCACCCACCCTGCTGAAGAGGAAAAATAAATTTTACAATGACACAAAACTTTTATCCCAAAAGGGTTTCAACGGTAGACGTTTTATCCACTATTTCTTGTGATGTGGGCCACCTGAGTCCCATATGCAGCTGATTTCTGGGGTGGCCCACAGTCCCAGGAGGGGCCTATCGGGGCTTATCAAATGCACAGTGATGATGTTCCTCACACATCATGGTGGGGCCTGAGATGGGGCCCACTGACCCTGGCCATTTCACGTCCAACACAGTAGGCCTGCTGCGCATCAGGCGGTGGCAGCGCCTGCTGCCTCTAATAAATTTTTTTTATTTTGTTATGTTTTTTTCTTATGTGGGGCCCGCATCCAAAAAATCTAACCCGGTATTGGATTCTACAGCCCCTAATGGACCAAATGAGACCAATATGCGACACGTTTTTGACGAATTGAAGAATCAAGGTAGGTTTTAATGGTAATACCACAATTTCTTATGGTATGGCCCACCCGAGAATCAGATTGGTCTCAAATATCAGCTCAATGCCTAAAATGGGCTGTAGAATGGGATGGACGATGACGATTACATACATACATCAAGGTGGAGCCCAGGTAAGAGTGGCCTTCCTTAACATGTGTTAATAATATAAAATTATATATAATATATGTGTGTGTGTGAGAGAGTGAGGGGGTATTAGCGTTGTCAGCGCCCAGCGTCCAGTGTCCAGAGACGCTGGATAGACAGATGTGGTGGGCCTCACATGCATGGACAGTTTTGATGAAACACATGCATCATGCGGTGGGGACCACATTTGCCAGCTTGGTGATGTTAGTACACACACCATGCTAGCCGTCCTTGCTAAGAATCGACACCAAGACCTCAAGTCCCGAAACAAGGTATCTCCACTCAGTCTGCCAGTTAAGCTATGAATATGGGTGTGTACTGCATGGTGGAGTCCCACCATCCACAATGGACGATGCAGATAGAACATGAATTAGTGGGGCCCACTTCATCAAAATGGATAGAGGGAGGGAGAGAGAGAGATACGGTGAGATAGAGAGGAGGGACCCTGCCATTATGGGCCCTCCATTTCTTACATTCATACATCAAATAGGTCCCACCACATGTGGCCCCAAAAAAATGAGAAATAACGTGGATCACCCACCTCTAGGCCTTCTCCTTGGTCCCGTAGTCTTTTACGCACTTATGCTCAACGTTTAACGGGGGATGATGGAGTCTTGATGGTGGGGATGAGAGATGAGAGGGTGGAAAAATGGGCCACACTTATTGCTCTTGGAATTGCTTGGGATGGCTTGGACGTATGGAGCTTGGGAGAGTAGAGATAGAATGAGGGAAAGAGAGAAAAAAAAAATATGAAAGGGATGGGTGATGTGGTGGTTGTAATGAAGAGGTATAGGTGAGTTTTTTTTTTTGGAAAAGAGGGATGGGTTTGTTTGAAAATTTGTAAAAGAGGGATGGTGAGGGGAGAGAGAGAGTTGACTTAAGGGAAAAGGAGATATGGGTTATTGTACTTGGGGTAAGGCTTGTACTTGACATTGATTAATGGGACATGTCATAGAAATTCTCTCGAAATTCATAACGCGCAACGTTTCTTTGGAATGAACATGAACCCACATCTCCTGGCCTGCGTAACAGTTCGGTATGCGAGTCACGACGTTGGAACTGTGGCGATGGCGTGGCCACTAAGTACAAGTTTTTGATCGAGCTGACTTCAGTATAAAGGATCCGGCTTGCGCAAACGTCAGATACAGGTCGAGGGTTACCAAAATTTGACCAAGAGAATCGTGGAAGTCCATGGAACAATACGGACTATGTTACGAGTCTTAAACAAAAGGACCATGAAGAGCACCTGTGAGCAGTCTTCAATACTCTCAGGGAGAATCAGTTATTTGATCAGTACCAAAAATGTGACTTCTAAAAGGAAGAAGTCAAGTTTCTGGGGCACTTAGTATCCAAGGAGGGTATTGTTGTGGACCTTACCAAGGTGGTCGCTGTTCAGGACTGGGAGCAACCCGGTTCAGTTACAGAAGTGAGGAGTTTCCTCGGACTTGCTGGCTACTATTGTCGCTTCATTAAAGACTTTTTCAAGATAGTCAGATCGTTATCACAACTCACTTGAAAATATCTTAAGTTCACCTGGAATGAGAAAGCAGAAGCAGCCTTTCAGGAAATAAAGGACAAGCTGACATTTGCACCCTTGTTAGTATTGCCAAAAGAGAAATAGAAGGTGATCAAAAAGCTCCAAAAGGTCCTGATACGCGCTCCTGCCTCAGCGCCACTGCTGTCCAACGCTACCTGCACGCAACTATCGTGCATAAGCTTACAAAAGCTTAGAGGGTGGTGTAAGTGTGTGCGCAAGGCAAACGTCAAGTGTACAATATCAGAGTAGTGTGGAAGTATGCGGTAAGTCCATGAATAAAATCAACCATGCCAAGGCTATGAAATGCAAGACGTGAATGCTATCGGCCATACCAAGGCCACGCGATGCGAGATATGAATGTCATCGGCCACACCGATGTAATGCAAGGCCTACATAGCCGAATGTCATATGCGAAATGCAATCCAAGAAAGTCGATACTCATCAAGTACATATATCAGTACAATTCCTCTCTAGATATCACCGGGGTCTAATACACTTCGCAGTGACTGCCACCTTCCTAGCTGCACAGTCAAGCAAGCGAAATAGACCTCACTATCTGCCTGACCAGTAGTCTGCCAATACCTACCTGGCTCGTCGATAGCGGACTCATTTACGAGCTGGTCAAACTCAGCCTAGCTTATAATCCCCACACTCAAGCGGATAAGGCCACACCCCCTTTTAACCGACCACGACACAGTGGGAGACACGACCTACTGGTATTCGAAACTCGGGCGCTCGTATTTTCAATCGGTCTAGACGTTGGAGCATCTCCTGGTACCAAAAAGGTTCTGAAACTTTCACCCAAGGACATTCTAAGTGCCTACAGTGCTAGAACTAAGTATTTTCGGTATCCGATACGGCCATCCACGATGTACCTGTGGAGCCACGGCTCGGATGTCGCTAAGGCATGTAGTGATCAGGTCACACATATGCGAGATGCATGAATCACACCGTCAAATCATACAGCAATTCAGCGCGTACTGCACGATCATGTGGGGCACTCCGTCTCATAAGGAGTCCTGTAAGTGTCTCAGCCCAACGACTTATGTTATGATCAAACATTCCTCATATCAAGCATACATATGATGCGTTTGAGCATGAATCATGGGGCTGTACTAAGCATGTTATAAAGTGATGAATTAGTTACAAGTATGGGCCTATCAACGGGCCCTAGGAAGAGTTATAATGCGGACATCTAACTGATATTACTCTTACAATGTGGACGTCAAACCAACATTGTGCCCAAGGCATGGCCCGCCATAAAACCTCATTACACAAACCATGGAGGGATCACACATTGCAATGGACCCTAAGGACGTCCCATTGGGCCTCGGCCCATAGGCCTCGAATACATCAAATGGACCGCCTCATATGGGCCTTATATAAATTAAGTGGACCACATCAATGGGCCTTATGTACATTGCAATGGGTCATAACCCATGGGGCTTTGGATACATCGTAATGAGTCGTATCACATGGGCCTTTCATTCATCAAATGGGCCACATTAATGGGCCTAATGTACATTACAATGGGCTTTAACCCACGGCCTTGGAATACATCAAAATGGGCCTTATCCCATGGGCCTTATATGTGTCAAATGGGCCTAATCCCATGGGCCTTATATGTGCACTAAGGTGGGCCCACTTGAACCATAAATCTGTCTTATTTTTAGCTCAAGCCAGTAAGACAAACTGGCCAACTGGTGGATGGTTTGGATGTAACACATGCATCAAGGGTGGGGGTCCATATAAGAGCTATCATCACATATATATTATATATAATATATAATCTATATAATATATATATATATACACACACACACCCACTGCCACCGTCCACGATTAGTAGACGGTGCCAGTGAAACACATACATCACTGTGGGTCCCACATGGGGCCCACCAAAATGTTTATTTGCCAACCAACCATTAATAAGGTCCCACGGACCAGGATGAAGGAAAAAATAAATTTCATATTGATCCAAAACTTCTGGACCACCAAAGATTTTAATGGTAGACGTCCCAACCCCACTGTTTCATATGATGTGGGCCACCTGAGTTTTTAATGGAGTTGATCTTTGGAGGGGGGGCCACTTCAGAAAGTGGCCCACCTTTTGAATGGGTTAGATGACATATATACACCATGGTGGGGCCCACGGTTGGAGCCGTGGGTCCTGCCCAGCCGTCCGTCCTCCCGCCCGTCTCTTGGCAGCAGCACGCCTGCTGCTTCTCCTTTTCTTTTCTTTTCTTTTTTTTTTTGAAAACTTAGTTTTACCACGGTTTTTCATGTGTAGAGCCTACATCGGTTGAATCCACCCCGCTCAATGGACCCTACAGATCATGAAAAATCCATCAAGTCCAATATTTACTATATTTTGGTACATCAAAATAACAGGATGAATCTCAATGGTGGACACACTGTTTATTATAATACGGCCCGGCTGAGGGTCAGATTAACCTCATTTTTCGGCTCAACGCCTAAAATGGGATGGGGAAAAGGATGGACGGCTTGGATTGAATACATACCCCAAGGTGGGGCCTATACAAGTGGCCCACCCCAAGAAGCTTGAAACCAAGCTTACATTTGTGTTTTCACGTCCAGCGTTCCAGCGTCCATGTACGCTGGACATTCTGGCTCACACGAATGTCCAAGGTGGGCCCTACTCAGGTGGGCCACCACATGGTTGGGTGGTGCAGGTCAACACATATAAAGTGGGCTCCCCCTACAAAGGACTTGGGTCCCTTACATGCTTCATGGTGGGGTCCATCCAAGTGGGCCACATGGTCGCACCATCACACATCAAATAAATAATTAAAAAAATGAACAAGAGAGGGAGAGAGAGAGAGAGAGAGAGTGAGACACGCGTGATGGAGGGACCCCGACACTATGGGCCCTCCATTTCAGCCATCCAATCATACATCAATGGGTCTCATTGCATATGGGTCTTCCAAATAAAAGATCAACGGTGGAGATCCCTCTCCATCCAAAATGAACGGTATATATGACCTCTATAATGAAAGAAAGTAAATATCATGATGGGGTCCATAGAGAATGGCCCCATCATGGAATGATATTGATGATCAAGATGGGCCATAGGCCACATCTTAGGGTCCCAAGTGAGATCCAAACCATTGATGGGTTTGCCTCACTTAGCCCATCTTAAAAATATGAAAAAACTAGGCTATGGAAGCACCCACCACTTGATCTTCTTAGTCCGTTGGATAGCCTATCTCCTAGAGCTTCACTTTGATGGTGGAGATGAGAAATGGATGGCTAAGATGAGAGGTTTTGGGATGGGAAAGTGGGCCACCAAAATCACACATTTTTTTCTCATGGGAATGCATGGACATGGAGGTGCTCTCTTGCTTGGGTTTGTTGCTTGGGAAATGAGAGAAAGAGAGACGGGATGTAAGGAGATGAGGGATGGGTGTGGTGGGTGAACGGGTGAGGTAAGTGATGGATGTGGTACTTGACATGTAAGGTGGTGTAAGAGAGAGGGTAAAAGGAGTTGACTTTGGTGGTTGCTAGGGGATAGGGTGAAAGGTGATGTGTACTTGACATAAAGTGATTGATGGGTGATTGATTGATGAGATTGGTTTGACACTTTGTATAGATTCTCTTGGGAATACAAACGAGGAGCGTTTTCTCGAAATAAACGCTGGCTCACATCTCTTAGTCAGGGTATCGGATCGGTAAATGAGTCGCGGCGTTGGAACTGCGGTGACTGTACGGTCGCAATGATACAAGTCTTGGATTAAGCCGACTCAAATGTATAGGATACGACTTACAGTCGTGCGCAACGTCAACTACAGGTCGCGAATTGCCGAAATTTGACGAGAAGGATCGCGGGAAGCGACGGAACAATACGTATTAGGATATGGGTCTTACAGCTTAGATGGAGGTTTGAGATATCTTAGCCGCCTATGCATCCCAAATCTCTATGACTTGAGGAGAGAGGTTCTGGAAGCCACACATAATCCAAGATTAGTGATGCATCTCGGTAGTACAAAGATGTATCAGGATTTGAAACGTTCATACTGGTGGGACAACATGAAGGCCCAGATTGTAGATTTTGTATCCTATTGTCTCACATGCCAGCAGGTTAAGGCCAAGCATCACCAACCTCCTGGTTTACTTCAGCCCATGCCCATAGCTGAATGGAAATGGGACTGCATATCTATGGATTTCATTTTCCGATTACCGAAGATAAGGAAGGGACATGACGCCATTTGGATAATTGTGAACCGATTGATGAAGTCAACTCATTTCCTCCCGATTAAAGTTTCAAACTCAGTAGATGAATTAGTCAAGTTGTACATCAAGGAGATTATACGACTACATGGAGTTCCTATGGAAATTGTGTCAGATCGGGACACACGATTCACGTCTATATTCTAGACTCGGATTCAGGAAGTAATGGCAGTGTAACTGCAGTTCAGTACTGCGGTCCACCCACAAACTGATGGGCAGACAGAATGGGTAAATCAGGTACTGAAAGATATGTTGCGAGTATGTGTGCTTGATTTCAAGGATAGTTGGGATGATTGTCTTCCCTATGCTGAGTTCGCTTATAACAACTGCTTTCAAGGGAGCATTGGCATGGCTCCCTACGAAGCATTGTATGAGTGCTCATGTCGAACACCCCATTGTTTGGCAGAAGTTGGCGAGAAGAGCCTGATTGGCGTAAATTTGGTTCAAGCGACCTCAGAGAAGATTGATATTATTAGACGCCAACTCCTTGCAGCACAAAGCAGATAGAAGAGTTACACCGATACACGACGGCGGCAGATGGAATTCGAGGTTGGGGACCATGTTTTCCTAAGGTTTCCCCCATGAAGGGAGTCCTTCGATTTAGAAAGAAAGGGAAGCTTACGCCGAGGTTCATAGGCCCATTCTAGATTCTGGATTGAGTGAGTGTGGTAGCATACCGTCTCGCCTTGCCCACACCACTCACCGGTGTGTACAATGTATTTCACGTATCGATGCTGAAGAAATACGTTCCTGATCCCACTCACAATATTAAGTGGGAGCAGTTTCAACTAAGTAAAGATGCTACATACGTACTTCGACCAACACGTATCTTGGATAAGAAGGAACAAATCTTACGTAGAAAAGTTATCCCTCTTATAAAAGTATTGTGAACTCACCACACTAAGGAAGAGGCGACCTGGGAAACAGAAGCCGAAATCCATAAGAACTACCCTCAGATCCTCGAGGAGTACGAAAAGGAACTAATTTTGGGGATAAAATTTTTCTTTAAGTAGGGTAGATTGTAATGTCTCGAAAAAATCCATACAAAGATCCGAGTGCCACATTAGGTAGAAAACTTTAAAGACCGTGTACAATGAAAATTAGATGAAAATTAATTAAGTATTAAACTAAATTAATCAGTGGATTTTCTTGAACCATTATCTATACGAACTGCAAGACCCAAAACCATTAAAATCGCTAGCTTAACATTACTTAAAAACCACGAGAAAATCTCAAAACCCAGTTGCTCTTAGGAACACATTAAAAATATGTATCAAACCTAAACCGCGCGTCGGAAGTCCGATTACTGCAAAACTATAAGGTTATGACTGCCTTATTGGGCCTGACAACCATCACAGGAATCGAGCCTCAAATAATATCTAGAAACGTACAACTTGAGCCTGGAGCAAAGTGTGTAAGAAACATGAATATGTTTAGAAAATAAATCCAAACTTAAGTGAATTGGACCATTTGCTTATGAGCAAAATTGAAGGCTTCAGACAGTTAGGTTCTAACCCAAATACACTTATGGGTCAGGGAAATTTCGTTACTCATTCCGTATACTTCTGGCCCTGATTGAGTGACAACGACCGTCGATTTGATATAGGTTCGTCATGGTCGATCTGGTCATCCAATCACGCTGAAAACCCAGTCCTGGCTTAGATTCATTGTTAGGGAACTTACTCCATGACATAGACAAGTAATGGACTTCCATATGGGCCCCGTTTATCAAAAATAGGCACCCTTTGGCTATAACCTAAGTATACCATGGCCCTGGGGCCATTTACACCACTCTTGAGCCTATATAAGGCCCTTAAACCTACCTCTCTCTCTCTCTCTCCCATGCGAATTTTCTCTGACCCTTGGAGAGAGAAGATAGAAAAGAGGAGAAAAGAGTGAGGAGCAGAGAGAGATAGTAGATCGTTGCTTAAATTCATTGTAACACCCTGGATTTTGAAGGAATGATTTTTAACCCATTTCCTTCAAAATCTCACCTTTTACCACCACATTCTTCAAATTTCTCTAAGTACTTTCATATTAGATATAAATCTTAAAGTTTAAATGGTGAAGAACTATACTTAAACTAAAACTTACTGTAAATGGTACGAACATGAATAAAATGGGATTTTAACTACTGAATTTTTAAAATATCATGATGTAGATAGATTATTTGGATAGATTATCTTCTTCTACCCCAAAATCATATATTGTATGTCGCGTAACTCATTCCGGTTTGCAAATGAGACCCGATAAATGCCTCAACGGACTCGTGGGCCCAAACGACTCAATTCGGGGGGACCCGAGGTGGGTCCCACATGTTTTCGGCATCCCCAGGGGAGAAGACATCGCCCCTGAGGTGAGCCCTCACCAAATTAATCAGTGACAGGTGAGGGGCTCGTCGGTTTGGCGAGGCCTCGTCCGTACAATGGTCAAGCAGCCCATTTTCTGTATTTTTTCTAAGCATTTCCTTCAACTTTGAAAAATCATATCTCCTTCGTTATAACTCCAATTTAGGTAATTAATAAACTATATTAAAGATAAATGAGTCTAGGTTTATATAAAAATATTTAAAAATATAATAAAATAGTTTTTATAGTTTAAAGTAGGTCATTGTGACAACTGTCTGAAAATTACTTGTTGGACAGCTGCTGGTTCTGGAATTTTTTGAATTTTTTTAAAACACGAAATCTTATGAAATTTGGTGAAGATTGGTTAAAATTGATGATGAACCACAAAAAAAATAATTAAAATAATATAATAACTAGAAGTGTAAAAATGGGGCATATAATGGGACTAGGACAGTATTCTGCCATAATTAGGGTAGAATTTGGTTAATACTAAATTGAATACTCAGTAGAATTAACTTGAACCACTTCTAATATGAACTAAAAGAACCAAAATGACTAGGACCGCTAATGCTACGTTACCTAGAAACCTAGTATCAATCTCTAAATCTAATTGCTCTTGGGAGCATCGTGAAACTTCGTATCGGACCTGGACCGCACGTCAAAAGTCTGATAGCGATAACCTTAGATCATTATGACCGCCTAGTTGGACTTGATTATCACCTCAAAAATTAAGCCCAAACGATGTCCTGTGGCCATTTCCTTGGGTCTCGAGTGAAGAGAGTGAGAAAGCGAAGATTTTTAAAAAATTAAATATGATTTTAAGTAATCTAAGATGTGTCGCTTGCGCATTATTTCTAAGCATTCTGACCATTAGATTTTGACCCAAATTCACCCTCGGATCAGGATAAGTGGCCCATACATGTCAAAGTACTTGTGACCCTGATCGAGTTTTGGTGACCATTGAATTGAAACTGATCGCCACGGACGATCTGGAAACCCGATCGGACCGAAAAGTTAACTTGCTTAAGATCCAATACTAGTGAACTTAAGTCCGACCGCATTTGATAAGAGGTCCTCCAAAAGTGTTCTGTTGGATCAGAAAGAGCCCGATTTGGTTATAACCAAAGTATACCTTGGCCCTAGGGCTATTTCTGTCGCTTTTGGGCTTATAAAAAGGCCTTAAACCCCCATTCTCAAATCCCATACGAATTATAAACCCTAGCCAATCAAAGAGAGAGAAAGTAAGAGAGAACTTGTTGTTCCTTCTTGGGATTCTTCCCAGTTCTTCTACACATCAAATTCATCATCTCTGAATCGTTAATCCGGCGATTCTAATTCCGTTCTTGGATAAGTTAACCAAAACCTAATCTATTTTGGAGCTTAGAATAGCTGTAGTGAAGTTATAGCTAACATTTTTCATGCCTTAGGTAGCGTATCCACTGTTGACGAAGACTTATCGTCTGAATCACATCTAGTACGCATTTTCTAGTTTAAGGTGCAGACTATATACATTTAGGTTATGATTTTCAAGACTTTCAATGTCGGTTAATGATATATTACTGACATGGATGCTATTTCACATGTATAAAGTGTTGTCCGTTTCATTTTTCAGTTATACGTTAACTATGTTAAATATACTGTATTCCTCGTATTTATAGAAAATACTGTATACGTATAAAATTTAATTTTATGCTTGTCATGATTAATTGTTATCTATGTATACTAGATGCATGTGTATCAACTTTTGGGTGAACGGATTAGCCTAATACGTGTTTTATCAACATACGTTGCGTATTTTATATTATGTAGTCTAAGTGTTTGTGAAAATGACTGAATGAGTATAGAATTCGCTTTCGTGCTCGCCATGGCTAACTGTCATAGATATATGATTGTTGTATAGGCGATAACCCTTTGACAAAAGGATTTTTTCTAATACGTATGCTAAAGAATACTGAATATGTATGATGTAATGTGTAGACTAAGTGTATGTAAAAGTGTCTGAATGAGTTAGTAGTTAGTAAGATGTACCTGTATGCGGATTGAGATATGATTCTCAACTACATCAATGAAGTGTATGATTTTCTCCATGTATTTTATATTTCATATGTGTGGATTTATGTTTAGGTTATTTTTCATAACATGCAGAAACAATGTCGTGAAGGGTGATGGGGAAGTGGTGTAACGATTCCGTGCAACAGCCCTGGTGTAACACCCCGAATTTTGGCCAACCTGGGATTAAACGTCCTTAGGCTATGGGTCAATTAAAACACTTGAAAATTCGCTTAGAACCCAATTCCATAGCCAAAGAAATCACTTAGGATTAATTCCTTTAGAAAATAAGTGTAAGTTAGCTAGCGCGATGTTAGAATAGCTGGGAAATGGTCCCTGATCACTTTAAATACGTTCTACAAGGCCCAAAGCGAGTGGAACCAATGGTGCTATAATGCTCTAAAGCCTCGGATCAAACTCTAAACCGATTTGTTCTCGGGACCTCTTTGAAACTTTGTATTGGATCTAGACCGCGCGTCGAAAGTCCGATACCTACCATCTTAGACCGTTATGACCACTTAGCTGGACTTGGCAATCGTTTCAAAAATTAAGTCCAACTGACATTCTGAGGCTATTTCATTGAGCCTGGAGTGAAGAGAGTGAGAATAGGGTTAAAATTGGAATTTAAAATTCAAATCTGGCACACGATTTGATGCATCAGTATTAAGCGTTCTGACCGTCAGAATACAGCCAAATTACACCCTTGGATCAGGAAAAATTTCTATTACATATCACGAGACTTATAGGCCTGATCTTGGTGCGGTGACCGTTAAACTGAAACTGGACCGCCACGTGCGATCTGGGAACCCTACCGGTCTGAAAACTGGATGTGTGCTAGATCCAGTATGCATGAGCTTAAGTCCGACCGCATTTGGCCAGGGGACCATCAGAAATGCTCCTTTGGACCGAAACGGCCCCGATTTGGTTAGGCACCAAGTAAACATTGTTCCCAAGCCTATTTTGGGCATGTTTTAGGCTATAAAAGGGGTTGAAACCCTCACTCCGCTCACTCATCCGAATTTAAGAGAAACCCTAACTTGGGAGAGAGAAAAAAAGTTGAGAGATTGTGAGAGAGTGGGAGAGTTCTTCCTGCCACTTGTGCTACGTGTTGCACGTGCTCAAGCAACACACCTCTACCGTTTTCTCGACGATTTCACCGCGATTCTAGGTAAGCAAATACCCTAAATAGTTGCTGATTTGAGTTTTCTTTGTTTCCATAGCGATGTAGCTTATGGATCTCGTGTATTAGGTTCCTTATTCGCCGTAGACGAAGCGTATACGCTCCGTTTCAATTCACGAGTCTACAAGACTTAAGGTGCGGATTTTAGACGCTTTGATTGACTGTTTCCAAACCTTTCAATGTCGTTTAATAGTAGATTCTTGACGGCAACTCCGTTTGACATGTACAACATGCTGTCCGTTTCCTGTTTCGTAAACCAACGAAGAATATGAGATTTAGGGCATTTTAGTCATTTGTAGGAAGTACTGTTTTCATTCATATTTTGCTGACGTGATTGACATGGCTTCTTGTCGCATTAGGATATTAGGAATACGTGCAGAATTAGTTTGACGAAGAGATTCGCCTAAATGTGCACTTCGGGTCGACATGCTGTATGTAGACTTAAGTGTGTAGTGTAAGTGTTTGTATAAATGTTTGTATTAGTATGTATTGAGTTAAATGGTGTTATGAATTAGTTTGAGACTGATTTCTCAATTAATATGCTGATGAAAATAATTTCCTACATGCTAGCCATATGTACGATTTCATTATATGTATGAAATGCATATGCTTGATGTTGTACTCAAGTGGTATGCTATAACATGTACTTGATGATTTCCTTATGATTTAGTTTGAGATTGAATTCTCAATTAATATGTTGATGGAGAGGATTTCCTATATGTTGGCGACATGCGTAATTTCATCATATGTGTGAGAGACATGTGTAAGATGATTTGCTAAAGTTATATGTAATAACATGTGTTAACATGCTCACATGGTTGTATTTCATTTCCATTACCCTTACACAACTGCTAATGTGATTCTATGATTGTTTGGGACTATGCTTAGTCCGGGCAGTCGGTAACCGAGCGAATTCATGGTTAGCTTATCTTCGCCACGAACGACGCGTCGATGAACGCGAGCCGTGTTCTGGAGTTGGCGGCAGTGGTTAGGCCACACGAAGTGTTTTACGCACTTCATGTCGTCAACTTGAGATGCGATCGCGCTAGTCGAGCCCGTCAAGTAACCCGACTGGCCGTTGTATGTTCACCTTGCATGAGTCATAACTGCTTGAACCTAGGGTACTGAACTTACCATTGTAAACCCTGTCAACCATGGTACCTTGATCCACTAAGACTCATGAGCCGGGTATGGTGGTATGGGACACCGTGGTCGAGCTGTCGACCTACGCTGGGGCCACAAACCTCCCCGTAGTGACCAGTGAGTACCTAGACTCGTGAGCAGATTATGGTGGTATGGGACACTATATTCTTGCTGTCGGCCTACATTGATAAGGTGATGGGGGAGCGGTGCAACGAGTGCGAGCAACAGCCCTGACAGCCCTTTGTAGTGACCGCGAGCGTATTCTGAGTCTACGGGAGGCGACGACCCTTCAATAGCAGTAGAGTACAGTAGGCCTGTATTGATAAGGTGATGGGGAAGCGGTGCAACGAGTGCGTGCAACAGCCCTGGCAGCCCTTGCAGCGACCTATAAAATATACATCGTATGAGATTACTAGGAGTGACGACCCTAGACAGGATCTGTGTTGGGATTGATATAAGGGAGGTACCTTAGTTTCCCAATCCTGCTGTTTGAATGGACTAATAACAACTTGGAAATCATATCACCATAACATTGCATGTTCCTGGAAGATGTGGAGCACTCTAGGGAGTGTGGCATGCCGCGGTTGTAAGATGTTGCCGTATGAGGGAGATCGTCGGTGAGGGCATACATCACGTCATGTCATATTGCATTAACAACAGTATTAGGATTGTTTGATTTACTGCTTTACTATTAACGCATGATTGATTTGATAACATGCTAATCTTTGCTCTCTTATCCCACTGAGTTGATCACTCACTCCCACGTTATGGGATGGTGTTTTCGGACACCCACCAGTCCCTATTGTGATTGCAGATGATGGCGCGGCCTGCGAGGTGAAGCTGGATTTGATGATGATGAGGAGGATCTCTCCTTTATGCGTGATCTGATTGACGGGATTACAGGGAGGTTGATTAGATACATTGACACTTGTCATTTTATATTTTTAGCACCCTCATGTATATTCATTTTATTTACTTTTGAAGTATACATGTATGTGTATAACCTGGTAATATATTCACACTCTGGAGACATACAACAGTTTATATATGTTATACATACTATTACAGTCTTCCGCTTACAAATTTACTGTCTCTGGAGTATGATATGCTGTTCTGGCTTAATCTCACTCATGTTTAATACATTATCACAGACAACATTCAATCATACATATCTATGTTGCATAAATAGCATTTTGGAACTCGGGAGTTGGGTTTTTGCTCGACCCCCCGATTTTCGGGATGTTACACCTGGCAACCCTAAAGCGGATAATATCAGACCTTTGATTGTATAATTTAAAATATGATCCATTTACTGCTTTGACTATATCATCGGATAACATGTCATAATTGAATGTGATTGGAGCTATTGTATAGTCCAGGTAATCGGTAACAGTCTTTAAACTGATGGTTGAGATTATTTTCACCACGTAAGATGTGTTCGATGAACCCGAGTCGTACTTGGGATGTTCGGCAATGGTTAGGACACACGGAGTGCTTATGCATTCCATCTCGATCATTTCGATGTGCACTTGGCCTAATTGAGCTTTTCAACTAACTCAATTAACCGATGTATGTTCACCATGTTTGGACACTACTGTTTGAACCTAAGGTACCAAACTCACCATTAGAAAGCCCTTCTAACCTTGGTACCTCGATCTATTAAGACTCATGAGCCGATTATGGTGGTATGGGACATTATATTCGAGCTGTCGGCCTGCTCTGATTGATGACGAGCCCTTTGTAGTGACCAGTGAGCATCTATACTCGTGAGCCGATTATGGTGGTATGGGACACTATATTCGTGTTGTCAGCCTACATTGATTGGTGACGAGCTCTCTGTAGTGACCTCAAATATATCCTAACACTGTATAAGGGCGACGAGTCTTGTTGCAGTATTTAGGATATAACTAGACCTGTATTGATTGGTGACGAGCCCTTTATAGCGATCTAGAACTATACTATCGTATGAGATTATCTTGGACTGACGACCCGAGAATGGATCATCGTTTGGATAATAATATAAGGGAGGTACCTTAGCTTTCCAACCCTACTGTATGAAAAGGACTAATAAGAACTCGATAATCATGTTCATATCATCGCACTGCATGTGTTGTCGGCGTTGGTGTAAGAGCACTGAGGAAGTGACTGACATGCGCGACCGTAAGATGAAGATTGCAGAGGGAGATTGTGGTGAGGGCATGCATCATTCCCTCATATCATTCTTGCATTAACAAGAGTATCTAGGACATGTTTGATTATACTACTTTATCATTACTGCTTGATTGAATTAATAACATGTTAACCTTTGCTATATAGTTCTACTAAGTTGATCACTCACTCCCATGTTACGGGACGATGTTTGCAACACCAACCAGTCCTTATTTTAGTTTCAGATGATGACGATGCTTGCGAAGCGGAGTCGGATTGCGATGATGACGAGGAGTCATTCTCTTTCATGCAATTTTCGAGTGGATTCGCATGAGTCGAGTCCGGATCGACGAGACTTCAGGGATTATGCATGTAGGGGACTATTACATTCTTTTAACACTTTATATTTTTGACACAACACTTGTAATTATTGACCTGGCATTGCAGACATATTTTGAAAACTTATACTAGTTTATATATTCATTTCAGTCTTCCACTAGCGTATTACAACTGTCCTTGGATTATTTTTTGTTGTTTTGGCTTAATCCACTTCATGTTTTATGCACAGTTGACATTCATCCATCATTGAAAATGTTGCATAAGTGATGTTCTGGAACTCGGGAGTGGAGTTTATGCTCGACCCTCCGATTTTCAGGGCGTTACAAGATGGTATCAGAGCATGATTTGGATTAAACTGGACCTAGGTTATGGTCACACGACACAAGTTGACGCCACTATAACATAGGAGGGTGCGAGAAAAATATAAAAACAGGTTTAGGACTCCTAGTTTTATTTGTTGGTGAAAGTTTACTAAAAACGATCGTTGAGATCGAATTCGTGCACACTCCTAATCACACACGACGACCCCAAATCACTTCTAGATCGTTAGAAATTGGTAAATATCAACATGTATCCGTTTTGTTTCGAAACGACCCAAACCAAGTCAAACCGGAGTAAGGGCCCAAATCGAGGCTGTTTTAGGGGGACCCAGGGTGGGACCCATACTTTTTTGGACCCAGGTAGTGGGGAGGGCCTCGCCCAAAGGGCAAGGCCTGGCCGGATAGGTCAGTGGTCGGCGAGGCCTCGTCGACGGTCAGGCTCGTTCGAGCTGGGCCTTCTAGCCGACGCCAGTTGGGGTCTAGTGAGACTCTTTGGTCCATGGTCCTTCGTTTAAAACACCCCCAAATATCTACTTCCTTCACAAAATCCACCTCCAAGCTCTCCCTTTTCCTCAAAACAGCTCCCTTCTTTCTCAAATTTCCCTTTCAATCCCTCTTTTCCTCATTTTCCTTCAAGTCATACATCCTTCCACCGTTCTCAGCAATACCCAGCTTCCAATCCCCTTATTTCTTTTGATTTGAGCTCCTACACCCCCCATTTAAATATCAAATTTGTGTAAAACCCACCGCCCACCCTATTTGTCATTTTTTTTTCTTTATATCCCCGCCATTTGAGCCTTTACACCCTCTATTGAGGCTCAAATCCATGGAGACCCAAATTTTCATCTCATTCTTCTTATTTCCCTCCTTTTACATGGCTCTTTTTGAGCTAGTTATAGCCATCTTCTCGATCTCTATGCTTCTACCGACGGGCGATACCTAACATTGTAGCTTAGTCTATAAACAGTGACCATCTAGTGTTGGGACATCTAGAGTTTTGGACGTGGAGTTGGTATTCCTAGATTTCGAAAGATTGGATGGTATAGAACTTCTAATAAATTAATAACATAAATCCTAGACTCTCCTTAGTTGGTATGAGCATATGTGTAGAGCTCAAGCGTAATTGAATTTAGGTTTGGGCAACTCAATCCTAATCAGGCAACTTTTGATCATAAGCGATAAAATAATTTCTGGTATTAGAAATGATGATATGAAACCATCTAGCGTATAAGCATAGACTTTGGATTACAACTAGTAAAGTGTCATTACGCATAAGTTAAAACTAAGTACTAGTTATACTAAGGTTTGTAAAAGACTGATTTTGCTAAGATAATTGAAATATAGAGGTAGTTAATTGTCTTGATTTGGTTGAGTGAGACCTCATTCCTTTGTTAGATTCCCTTGATACTTATAGGCATCCTTAATAACTCTTAGGAAAGCTATTTTGATTTAGAAACTAGTCATGCTTAGAGAAAATTTATATACCCCTCAGATTCAATGCTAGGATAAACCAGCACACCCCTCAGAATTGCCTTCCCAAGGACTTATTGCTATCAAGGAACACGGAGTAGAAAACCTATATATAAGCGAAGTATTCGCGATTTGAATCGAATTCTCAATCCTAGTAGTTACCAATAAATCCAATACTCTGATCAAGCAGAAGATCGGGATCGACTAGGATTAAGAACTGATATGACAAATTTTCTGTCATAGTCTAGGCAGAAGGTCTATGTATCTGGCTCAGACCCACTACACGACTTTCCTTCTGTGTTGGCTCGACCACCTACAACCAAAAGTTATTACTTTACCTTTGGGAAGTGTTAAGGACATATAGCCAATAGAGATTGGATATCTTACCGCAAGCTCACACCCATCCCTGAAATCAACCATAACACCCATCATTTTTAACTCCTTTCTATAATTATAGGTACCAATGTCATAGTACGCATCATTAACGAAGGTAAACCAATGTATTGAGAGGTTGTTTCACATTTTATGTCAAGGATAGGTCCTAAATTGCACCTCGTTCCGACATATGAATCGAGACATAGATTCTTGAGCCTTGAGGGTAGAAATAATTTTTTTTAAGGGGGGTAGAACATTATGAGCCCAATCTAGTTAGGTCAACTAATACAACCGTTGGATTAGAGTAGCGCAGCGGAAGCGTGGTTGGCCCCTTCCCCACTGGCCCAGGATCGAAGAAAATTGATTCAGGTTATACGTAAGGTTAGGTCATTAAATTAGGATCTAAATCTTCCTTAGAATGTCAATAGTGAAATCTTTACAGGGGACAATTAGGGCTTAAGTGTCGAACCTATTCATCTTAAATCATAGGCCTAATAATAGGAACCGTCGTCAAGACTCCAAAAAGATAAGGAAATAAATTGTAGCAAACTATCAAGGTATAAGCGAGAGATAAAGAGTAAGTTTTTAAGGAGGATAACAAAGATGCGTCATACTAGTATAGATGTATATACCCCACCATGTATATAAACTTGAATTAGTAAAGTTTAGGCAAAAGGAATAATAGAATCTTTACTCATTACTCTTAGCCAATTTCGGGGACGAAATTATTTTTAAGGGGGGTAGATTGTAACATGCAGGATTTTTGCCAATCTGGAGTTAGACGTCCTTAGGCAATGGGTCAACCATAGCACTCTCAAAGATCAATCCCAAAGTCTAAAAAAAATGATTTTTAACCTATTTCCTTTAAAATCTCACCTTTCACGACCTCATTCTTCAATTTTTTCCAAGTACTTTCATATTAGACATAAATCCTAAAGTTTAAATGGTGAAGAACTATACTTAAACTAAAACTTACTGTAAATGGTACGTACATGAATAAAATACGATTTTTACTATTGAATTATTGGAATCTCATGATGTAGATAGGTTATTTGGATAGATTATCTTCTTCTACCCTAAAATCATATATTTTACATCGCGTAACTTATTTCGGTTTGCAAATGAGACCCGATAAGTGCCTCAACGGACTCGTGGGCCCAAACGACTCAATTCAGGGGGACTCGAGGTGAGTCCCACATGTTTCCGGCATCCCCGGTGGGGATGAGGGTGAAAGTGCACCTACTACGTGCCCTGGTTTGTCAATTACGTTATTAAGTTGAGTCAGTCGGACAACAGCGCCTAACAGGAAGATCAAGTCAAGCGTCTGCCTCAACTGGATGTGTGGAAGCTCGCCATAGGTAAATCATAGTCTCACATCCTATGTCCCAAAACACTAGGTGATTAAAACCCTTAAAAAGAACTATAACATCTTAGGATTTTTGTGTAAGGAAACTTTTTTATCAAAAGAAAAATCTTTATAGTTTTTCTTACACTGTCGATTATATCGATAACCCCTTCGATATAATCGACCAGCTCTGTCGATGTCCTCGGGATCTCAATCGATACAATTGAGTGAGGATAAAAAGTGTCCAGCAATCAAACAATCATCTGGACGATTTATCGATATATCGACTTGGTTGTCGATATCATCGATATTTGAATATCGATCATATCTGAAGCGGATCGATAATATCAACAGATTGCTTTACGGCGCCCCTATTTTTTTAAAAAAAACTAACATATGCTCCGATATATCGATAACTGTCCGATTCAATCTAAACTCAAATATCGATCATATCGAAAGTCAGTCGATCATATCGAAAGTCAATCGATGTGGGCGCTTATTTTCACCAGCATAAATTTCAGGCTGTTTTTTATGTTGATCGGGGTGCCTATCGATAAATCGATATTCATATATCGATCGTATCGAGACATCGTCGATTGGATCGAGTCCGGACATAAATCGTCCAGCAGCGTAAAGGTAAATCTATACGATTTATCGATCCCATCGACATGGTCTTCGATATGATCGATGTATAAATTCTGATGACATCGACCGTCCCCCGATCATATCTGTTAAACCTGAAATTCTTCAAGGCTTCTCTCTTGATTTCATCTGTCGATAGATCGATCCATCTCTCGATGGAATTGGAGTTCGAAATCCGATAACATCAATGTGTGTCTCGATCCCATCGACCAGTAGGCGGAAAGTTTCTAAAAGTGAAATGATAATTGAGTTTGTATCATCGAGAACTCTGCCGATACAATCGAGAGTATACGCTCAATCATATCGATGACTGCTCGATGATATCGAACTCTGTCATAAATATGACTGTTTATATCTGTTGGAACCTTTTGCCTATATATAGAGAGATTAGTCTTTATTGTTGGTAGAAAAAGAAGAGAGTGCTTTTGAGAGTTCTAACCTTCCTATTATTTACCTAAGCCCTTTCTCTCAGGAAGTTCATCCTCCAATCCACCCTCATCATTGATATCTCATAGAGTGGATTGGAGAATGAACTTCCGCATTCAAGGATCCTCCAGCTACAACCTTAATCATTAAGCTGGGATGCCTTGAATGCATAGATGATTAGAACCACTCTATCTTCTTAATTGAAATATATTTTGAGAGTGGTATTCCATCATAACCTTGACCCAACCTAAAGCCTAATATAAATACATCTTTGTGCTGCGGTTCAAAGGAGCTAAAGACCCTTCAACATCAAGGAGGAGATCTTCAACATTGCGCTGAATAGGACTCATCAACTTATTTGTAAGTATCTAGAGTCCAGAGGACACTTGTGATCATTCCTTTCTAGGATTGAGTTTTAAGTGTTGCTCACCATTTGAAGTCCTCGAAGGAGGCCTCCGACGGGAGTGTACGTGCGGGGTTAGTTGTGTGGACCCTTGCTCCGTGGAGAGCATAAACTTCTGGTTAAGAGTACGCCAGTAAAACTTTCATCATAACCTTGACCAGAATAATGCAAAATACCCATTTATCACCCAAAAAGGAAGACAATGGAAAAATCACGGGATCAAGTTGGTAAGATAACAAAAGTTACCACAGCAAAAACTTCTGTCTTAAGGTGGAGAGTGAAAGAAAAACTAAACTCTGTACCCTGAATTATTAAGCATATAAGAACACGTTCAAATTTTGCATCAAAATCTAGATAATTGGTGAAATGATACAATTTTTGCTAAATCCTCAATTTTACATCTAAGGTTAGAGACCTCTAATTTTTGTATATAAACATTATCATGTTTATATTTGTACAGAACTAGTGCATTTTTTTGTTTGACATATACTGATTAAGTCAAGAAATATACAATAGTGTGTCAAAATTACAAAAATTCTAAATAGCAGATACTTTCAATGCAAATGATGGTCTTCTTCGATTTTATCGGCTGCGTATCGATACAATCGATGGTTGTTCAGAATGTGAAAAGTCGTATGTCCATGGACAACATCGAGGGTAGTCTCGATAAAATCGATCGACAACCTCATGATACAATCGATTGGTTGGTCGATATGATCGACAATTGGCGCCCGATAAAAGTCAGGAGAACAAAAAAAAAGTTTTTTTTAAAGGCGGTTCGGTTGTCTTCTCTGTCCGATCCTCTCGACCAATCATCCAAGGCCAAGTAGGACTAGCCAAATCTCTCCACAAACCAGGTAATACTCTTCCAACATCATCAGAATCTTCCTCTCTTGGTTTGTCGGTGTTTTTATCATTTTTTTTTCCAATCTTTCAAAGCCTTTTTCTTCACATGGGAAAGGACAAAAACGTGGCATCTGGTCCAGGCGAATCTTCAAGAGGTACTCGACAAAAGGTCCTTGCCTCAAGGGAGAGAGCAAGGATCCCAGACAGTGGGACCCCCACACGGCAAAGATCATGATGTGGTGGGTCCCAATCCGAAATCCCTGGACCGTCTCAACCAGTGCCTCCTCCTCCTACTGTCCAACGGCCACCAAAATATGCAAATAAGAAGTTGATCTTTGAGAGAAAAGTAAACAGGGAGTGTTTAACACCCTACAAATTAGAACCCTTGTTTGCTGTAATTGGTTGGCTGCCTATTCTGGATTTTAGAGGACCATGCCAACTGGAAAGAACACGCAACTTCTTTGCTGCATGCCATTCTCCGGTGGCTGATCTTCCTTCCTTCATGGTATCCATGGATGGTGATGATGTACTTATCACCTCTGCAACCATAACACAGATTCTCAATCTACAAATAGCTCCTGAAGGACTTCCAAACTGGGATCTTAACTTTCCAAATGTGCGCTCCAAAATAACCAAATACCTATGTCATAACTGAGAAATCCCATGGCATCAAGGGAATGCCCTGAAAGCTATGTATATGGAGCCCCGGTTCAGAGTCAAGCATGAGATCTTCACCACTAACCTGTACCCAAGAAGCACAAACCGATCGGATCTAACAAGTTTTATGGTGATGATAGTCTACTCTGTTACAACTGGGATGAATATCTGCCTTCCAACCTTGATTGTAAATCAGTTCGTCAATGTCATACATACTTCCAGAGATTTGCATCTGCCATATCCCTGGATCATTAGTAAAATTTGTCAAAGCATTGTCTTTCCATCCACAGCTGATCCTGTTTTCTCGCTCAAAGTTTTCAACAAGAAAAATATTCGAAAAATGGATCTGAGATTTCATGAATACAAGGAAGAAACTGAGGAAGAAATTCATGTAAAAGGGGAAGGAGGAGAAGGTAGTGATCCCATGGAAGGAGATGAAATGGCTGACGATGCACCTCATAGACCAAATGTTGCTCCGTCCACATCAACTGCTGGGTTGGTAAAAGGCTTAAACTGGACAGGATTGGGGCCATTCAGAAGGACATGCACTCAGTAAAGGAATGGCTCACTGTTCTGGAAAGAATGGTTCAACGAGTTCAGAGCACGGTCCAACAGTTGGTGAATATACTGACGTGCCGACGGGACGACACGATGCCATCTCATTCTGCTCCTTGATGCCAGACTCATGCATGCTATCATGCATAGCTTACTCTTATTTTTGCATATGAACATCAGTATCTTTTTTGGATGTTCTATGCTCTCAGTGGTGTGTATGACAGTTTTTTTTTCTGTTTTTCTCTTTGGATGAATTTTCCCACGGTTGGGCTAAAATACTAGTTTATTTTTGTGTGCCCTCCAATGGGCTTTATTTTTTTTGTTGGTTTAAATTGTTACTGTCTAGGGCAGCATTGGATATTTCTGCCAATCTTGGACAGCTTACATATGGCTGAATCTAGTTCTTTTACTCCTGCTATTTGAATTTCTGACTCCCTGGTTTATTGCAGTTTTTGAGGTTATGATCTGCATATTTATCTTATGCCTTAAGTGCTCTATTAACTTCATTCTGTGTCTTTATTGATGTATGCTTTACAGTGTTCTCATTTATATACATTTATCTATCTGAGTTCTCCCATAAGCTTCAATCTTCAGTCAATATCACGTCTTATACCTTTGCCAATGACTGACAAAAAGGGAGAGAACAATTCAAACACCCCAAGCGAAAATTGTATATCTGTGTTGCAAGTGTTAGGGAGAGCAACCGCAACAAGAAAGGGGGAGTTTTTTAAAGTAAAGGGGAGAATTTATTGGGTGTGTACATGGGAGTTTAGAATTTGTAAAATTGTGCTAATACATGTACACACAATTTAGGATGTATCTGTCTAGATATATTCCTAGGGTGTGTTTGGATATTTTGTCACGTAATTGATAAAGGGGGAGATTGAAAGTGCACTTAGTACGTGCCCTGGTTTGTCAATTACGTTGTTAAGTTGAGTCAGTCGGACAACAGCCTAACAGAAAGATCAAGTTAAGCGTCTTCCTCAACTGGATATGTGAAAGCTCGCCATAGGTAAATCATAGACTCATATCCCATGTCCCAAAACACCAGGTGATTAAAACCCTTAAAAAGAACTAGAATATCTTAGGGTTTTTGTGTAAGGAAACTTTTTAATCAAAAGAAAATTCTTTATAGTTTTTCTTACACTGTCTATTATATTGATAACCCCTTTGATATAATCGACCAGCTCTGTCGATGTCCTCGGTATCTCAATCGATACAATTGAGTGAGGACAAAAAGCGTCCAGCAATCAAACAATCATCTGGACGATTTATCGATATATCGACTTGGTTGTCGATATCATCGATATTCGAATATCGATCATATCTGAAGCGGATCGATAATATCGACAGACTGCTTTACGGCGCCCCTATTTTTTTAAAGAAAACTAACATATGCTTCGATATATCGATGACTGTCCGATTCAATCTAAACTCAAATATCGATCATATCGGAAGTCAGTCGATCATATCGATTGTGGGCGCTTATTTTCACCAGCATAAATTTCAGGTTGTTTTTTATGTTGATTGGGGTGCCTATCGATAAATCGATATTCATATATCGATCGTATCAAGACATCGTCGATTAGATCGAGTTCGGACATAAATCGTCCAGCAGCCTAAAGGTAAATCTATATGATTTATCAATCCCATCGACATGGTCTTCGATATGATCGATGTACAAATTTCGATGACATCGACCGTCCCCCGATCATATCTGTTAAACCTGAAATTCTTCAAGGCTTCTCTCTTAATTTCATCTGTCGATAGATTGATCCATCTCTCGATGGAATCGAAGTTCAAAATCTGATAACATCGTTGTGTGTCTCGATCCCATCGACCAATAGGCGGAAGGTTTCCAAAAGAAAAATGATAATTGAGTTTGTATCATCGAGAACTCTGCCGATACAATCGAGAGTATACGCTCGATCATATCGACGACTGCTTGATGATATCGAACTCTGTCATAAATATGACCGTTTATATCCGTTGGAACCTTTTTCCTATATATAGAGAGATTAGTCTTTATTGCTGGTAGAAAAAGAAGAGAGTGCTTTTGAGAGTTCTAACCTTCCTATTATTTACCTAAGCCCTTTCTCTCAGGAAGTTCATCCTCCAATCCACCCTCATCATTGATATCTCATAGAGTGGATTGGAGAATGAACTTTCGCATTCAAGGATCCTCCAGCTACAACCTTAATCATTAAGCTGGGATGCCTTGAATGCATTGATGATTAGAACCACTCTATCTTCCTAATTGAAATATATTTTGAGAGTGGTATTCCATCATAACCTTGACCCAACCTAAAGCCTAGTATAAATACATCTTTGTGTTGCTGTTCAAATGAGCTGAAGACCCTTCAACATCAAGGAAGAGATCTTCAACATTGCGCTGAATGGACTCATCAACTTATTTGTAAGTATCTAGAGTCCAGAGGACACTTGTGATCATTCCTTTCTAGGATTGGGTTTTTAAGTGTTGCTCACCATTTGAAGTCCTCAAAGGAGGCCTCCGACGGGAGTGTATGTGCGGGGTGCGTTGTGTGGACCCTTGCTCTGTGGAGAGCATAAATATCTGGTTAGGAGTACGCCAGCAAAACTCTAGGGTTAGAGGTGAACCGAGTAAAAATCTCTGGGTGCGTTATGTGGACCTTTGGTCTGAGGAGATCATAAACATCTGGTTAGGAGTACGCCAGCAAAACTCCTGGGTTTGAGGTGAACCGAGTAGAAACTTCTGTAAAGGTTGAAGGTGAACCTGATTTAAAACCTTAGGTTTAAGGTGAACCATGGGAAGCCTCCTTAGTGAAATTCGGTCACTCAAGGGTTGAGTGTGGAAACCGGGAGTGGAGTAGACAAGTAGTCGAACCACTATAAAATGACTGTGTTTGAGATTGATATTGTCTTTCATTTATGTGATTGCCTTACATGTCTTTACATATGATTATCTAAAATCACATCTTATGCATACACAGTCATATCCATCACAATCTGATTCATAAATTTGGTTATCTTACAAGTAGTTGTGATTAGATCCTCTATCAGGCTTGGAAGCCAGTAGAGTTATTTTTTTTTATGTAATCTCAATCTGTACTCTTTGATAGGATTAGTGTGATAGGATTAAAAAATAATTTATAAATCTTTAAAAATTCCTATTCACCCCCCCTCTAGGACATATTGACAAATTCCTACTTCAAAGCGGTCTTCATCGCTTTTTCAGGGGGGGGGGGGGGAGGACATCACCCCTGGGGTGAGCCCTCACCAAATTGATCAGTGACCGGCGAGGGGCTCGCCGGTTTGGCGAGGCCTCGTCCGTACAGCGGTCAGGCAGCCCGTTTTCTGTATTTTTTTTGCGCATTTCATCCAACTTTAAAAAATCATATATCTTTCGTTATAACTTCAATTTAGATGATTTAAAAAACTAAATTGAAGTTAAATAAGTTTAGTTTTATATAAAAATATGTGAAAAATATAATAAAATATTTTATATAGTTTAAAGTAGGTCATTGTGACAACTGTCTGAAAATTACTTGTTGGACAACTGCTGTTTATGGAATTTTTAGAATTTTTTTACAACAAAAAATCTCATGAAATTTGGTGAAGATGGGGTAAAATTGATGATGAACCATTAGAAAAATAATTAAAATAATATAATAACTAGAAGTACCAAAAATGGGGCATATAATGGCCCTAGGATAGTATTTTACCATAATTAGGGTAGAATTTGGTTAGGTACTAAACTGAATACTCAGTAGAATTAAATTGAACCACTTCTAATATGAAATACAATACCTAAAATGAGTAGGACCGCTAATGCTACATTACCTAGAAACCTAGGATCAATCTCTAAACCCAGTTGCTCTCGGGAGCATCGTAAAACTTCGTATCGAACCTGGACCGTACGTTGAAAGTCTGATAGCGATGAACTTAGACCATTATGACTGCCTAGTTGGACTTGACTATCACCTCAAAAATCAAACCCAAACGATGTCCTGAGACTATTTCCTTGAGTATGGAGTGAAAAGAGTGAGAAAGCGAAGATTTTTAAAAAATTAAATATGATTTTAACTAATCTGAGACGTGTTTCTTGCGCATTATTTCTAAGCATTCTGACCATTAGATTTTGACCCAAATTCACCCTTGGATCAGGATAAGTGGCCCATACATGTCAAAGTACTTGTGGCCCTGATCGAGTTTTGGTGACCATTGAACTGAAACTGGTCCGCCACGGATGATCTGGGAACCCGATCGGACCAAAAATTTAACTTGCTTAAGATCCAATACTAGTAGGTTTAATTCCGACCGCATTTGATAAGAGGACCTCCAGAAGTATTCCATTGGACTAAAAAGAGCCCGATTTGATTATAACCTAAATATACCTTGGCCCTGTGGCTATTTCCATCTCTTTTGGGCTTATAAAAAGGCCTTAAACCCCCATTCTCAAATCCCATACGAATTCTAAACCCTAGACAATCAAAGAGTGAGAAAGTAAGAGAGAACCTATTGTTCTTTCTTGGGATTCTTCCCAGTTCTTCTACACATCAAATCCATCGTCTCTGAATCGTTAATCCAGCGATTCTAATTCCGTTCTTGGGTAAGTTAACCAAACTCTAATCTATTTTGGAGCTTAGAATAGCTGTAGTGAAGTTATAGTTAACCTGTTTCATGCCTTAGGTAGCGTATCCGCAGTTGACGAAGACTTATCGTCTAAATCACATCTAGTACGCATTTTCTGGTTTAAGTTGCAGACTATATACATTTAGGTTATGTTTTTCAAGACTTTCAATGGCAGTTAATGATATATTACTGACGTGGATGCTATTTCACATGTATAAAGTGTTGTCCATTTCATTTTTCAGTTATACATTAACTATGTTGAATATACTGTATTCCTTGTATTTGTAGAAAATACTGTACACGTATGAAATTTAGATTTGTACTTGCCATGATTAATTGTTGTGTATGTATGCTAGATGCATGTGTATCAACTTTTAGGTGAACGGATTAGCCTAATACGTGTTTTATCAACATACGTTGCGTATTTTATATTATGTAGTCTAAGTGTTTGTGAAAATGACTGAATGAGTATAGAATTCGCTTTCATGCTCGCCATGGCTAACTGTCATGGATATATGATTGTTGTATAGGCGATAACCCTTTGACGAAAGGATTTTTCCTAATACGTATGCTAAAGAATACATAATATGTATGATGTAATGTGTAAACTAAGTGTATGTAAAAGTGTCTGAATGAGTTAATAGTTAGTAAGATGTACCTGTATGCAGATTGAGATATGATTCTCAACTACATCATTGATGTGTATGATTTCCTCTATGTATTTTATATTGCATATGTGTGGATTTATATTTAGGTTATTTTCCATAACATGCAGAAACAATGCCGTGAAGGGTGATGGAAGAGTGGTGTAACGATTCCGTGCAACAGCCCTGGCAGCCCTAAAGCAGATAATATCAGACCTTTGATTGTATAATTTAAAATATGATCCATTTACTGCTTTGACTATGTCATCGAATAACATGCATAATTGAATGTGATTGGGGCTATTGTATAGTCCAGGTAATCGATAACAGTCTTTAAACTGGTGGTTGAGATTATTTTGGCCACGCAAGATGTGTTCAACGAACCCGAGTCATACTTGGGATGTTCGACAATGGTTAGGCCACACAGAGTGCTTATGCATTCCATGTCGATCATTTCGATGTGCGCTTGGCCTAGTTGAGCTTATCAACTAACCCGATTGACCGATGTATGTTCACCATGTTTGGACGCTACTGTTTGAACCTAAGGTACCAAACTTACCATTGGAAAGCTCCTCTAACCTTGGTACATCGATTCGCTAAGACTCATGAGCTGATTATGGTGGTATGGGACACTATATTCAAGCTGTCGGCCTACTCTGATTGGTGACAAGCCCTTTGCAGTGACCAGTGAGCACCTATACTCGTGAGCTGATTATGGTAGTATGGGACACTATATTCATATTGTCGGCTTATATTGATTGGTGACAAGCCCTCTGTAGTGACCTCGAGTATATCCTGACACTGCATAAGGGCGACGAATCTTGTTACAGTATTTAGGATGTAACTAGACCTGTATTATTGGTGATGAGCCCTTTACAGCGATCTACAACTATAGTATCATATGAGATTGTCTCGGACTGACAACCCGAGAATGGATCATCGTTTGGGTAATGATATGAGGGAGGTACCTTAGCTTCCCAACCCTGCTGTATAAAAAGGACTAATAAGAACTCAGTAATCATGTTCATATCATCGCACTGCATGTGTTGTCGGCGTTGGTGTAACAGCACTAAGGAAGTGACTGACATGTGCGACCGTAAGATGAAGATCACAGAGGGAGATTGTGGTGAGGGCATGCATCATTCCCTCATATCATTCTTGCATTAACAAGAATATCTAGGACATGTTTGATTATACTACTTTATCATTACTGCTTGATTAAATTGATAACATGTTAACCTTTACTGTATAATTCCACTGAGTTGATCACTCACTCCCACATTACGGGACAGTGTTTGCAACACCAATCAGTCCTTATTTTAGTTTCAGATGATGGCAATGCTTGCGAAGCGGAGTCGGACTGCGAGGATGATGAGGAGGCATTCTCTTTTATGCAGTTTTCTGGCGGATTCACATGAGTCGAGTCCGGATCGATGGGGCTTTAGGGATTATGCATGTAGAGGACTATTATATTCTTTTAACACTTTATATTTTTAACACAACACTTATAATTATTGACCTGGCATTACAGACATATTTTAGGGACTTATACTAGTTTATATATTCATTTCAGTCTTCCACTAGCATATTACAACAGTCTTTAGATTATATTTTACTGTTTTAGCTTAATCCACTTTATGTTTTATGCACTAATACAGTCAACATTCATCCATCATTGAAAATATTGCATAAGTAATGTTCTGGAACTTGGGAGTGGAGTTTATGCTCGACCCCCCGATTTTTAGGGCGTTACATTGTTTCCCACTACATCACGTACTGAATCGCCACCCCAACATCTCTACACCATCCATTCTAACTTTGATTTGGGTAAGAAATCTAAACCCTAATCTTATTTTAGAAATCTGAATAGAGGAATCGATGAAATAGCTAACCTATTTCATGATTCAGGTAACCATTGTTCTGTATACAGAGATGTAGGATACGAACCAAGTTCGTATGAGCAATCCGACGAAAGGTGCAGACTATAAATGTTTAGGCTATAGTTTCCAAGGCTTTCAATGTCAGTAATGATTTATGTCAGACTTGATTGCTGCCATATGATCTTAGTTACGATGTATTCAATAAATTATACATGCGTGTAAACTATGTGAATATATAATGCATTACATGTGTTTGCTGAAATATTTAAATGAAATTTCAAGTATGATTTATGCTTGCTATGACTATTAATCTAGAATACATGTTTGTTGTATGTATGACAATTCCTTTATGAAAGAATTTACCATAATATATGTTATAATGAATTTAATTCATGTATGTAGTAATGTGTAGTCTAAGTGTTTAATAAAATGTCTGAATGAGAAATTGTTTAATGAATTATTTTTAATAAGGGTGTTGAGATAGGATTCTCAAATACCTTATCCGTATTTATAGTTTTCTTTATGTAATATAAATTGCTACTATGTGATTTATGGATGAAATACATATATATAACATGTTTAATGTGTTTGATAAAATGCTCAAATGAGAATTATGTTTGAATTATTTGTTAAATGTTATTATGATTAACATATGTGACTACCCATTGCATTTGAGTATGATTGGGACTACTACATAGTCCAGGCAATTGGTAACGGTTCCCGATTAAGTGACGGAACTAGCTTCACCACATTAGATACGTTAGATAAATCCGAGTCATACGGTGATTGTCGACACTGGTTAGGCCACGTGGAGTGCTTATACACTCTATGATGATTTATTCAGTGTACGCTCGTACCAATCGAACTTGTCAAATAACCCGATTGGCCTATTGTGTGTTTACCATGTATGAACGTTACTGCTTGAATCTAAGATACCCCCGTCATTGTAAAGACCCGTTTCAACTATGGTACTATGATCCGCTAAGACTTATGAGCCTAGCATAGTGGTATGGAAAACTGTGGTCGAGCTGTCGATCTACGCTGGGGTGACGAGCCTCCCCGTAGTGACCAGTGAGTAACCAAAACTCGTGAGCCAAATAGGATGGTGTATGGGATACCGTATTCGAGTTATCAGCCTACGCTTAGGTGACGAGCCTCCCGTAGTATCCGCGAGCATAAACTATACCTATGCTGAGGTGACGAGCCTCTCCGTAGTGACCTTGAGTATAAACTCGTGAACTTACCAATCCACTACTTTTATCAGGGGTGATGCCCCACAACTTGCCTATTGTATGTAATTAACTAGGATTGATGACCCTATATAGATCTTTATTTGGGTAAATGATAAAAAGAGTGGTACCTTAGCTTCCTGAATTTGTTCTATGAATAACCCTAATAAATTACTTGGCTAACACCATGCACCGCATTACATGTGCTTTGGTGAGCAAGCGCACTTTTAGGGAGTTTGTCATGCGCGATCGTTAGATGAAGTTGTTGAGGGAGTGCGGGCGAGGGCATGCATCATTACAGCATATCATCCATGTATTTATAAGAATAATTAGATTATATTTGTTGTATTGCTTTATCATTACTGCTTAACTGAATTGATAACATGTTAACCTTTGCTTTATAGTACCACTGAGTTGATCACTCACTCTCACTCTAGGACGGTGTTTTAAAACACCAACCAGACTCTTATTTAAATGCAGGTTGCGATAAGGCTTACGTGACAGAGCTGGACTTCTTGGACGAGGAGGAAGACTTCTCTTACATGCAGTTCTCAGTTTGGGTTTGCATAGACCTAGAGCTGCGTCGCCTGGGTTACAGGGACATTGGATTAGTTGAACATTTACATTTTGAAATTTTGTGTATGTTGAAACAAAATATGTAAATATTAAGCTCGATAGCACGTTCATACTCAGGAGGTTATGAAACACATATATACTTTATATATTCATCTTAGTCTTCCGCTTGCTTATTATATTAACTTTGGAGTATGATATGCTAATTTAGTGTAATCTCACTCATGTTTAATGCACTAATATGGACAACATTTAAACATCATTATCTATGTTACATAAGTGATGCGTTGGAACTCGGGAGTTGAGCTTTGCTCAACCCCTAATTTTTGAGGCATTACATCACTGCTAGTGGGTCCCACTATCCCAAGGACGGTGTGGGATATAATACATATCACGGTGGTCCCCATACGAATGGGCAGTTAGGATATAACGCATCCCTCATGATCAAATGCACCCAGTGCTGAAGATGAGGCAACGTTTAATGGCTGGTGGAGGTACTCCAACAAATCCACTTCAGACAGGTGGGTCCCACGTGGGGCCCACCACATATACATGTATATATATGATATACATATATCATGTAATATATTTATACATATGTATAATATAATATTATTATTTATATTTATTACTTTGTTAGCCGGTCAGTACACCCCACTATCAGTTCACTTCTCTAGATGGTGATGGATTGTTAAGTCAAGGTGGGTCCCACGTGTGGGGTCTACAGCTGGTGGGTCCCATTACATGTGGATGTTCCACATCATCACAGTGGGTCCGCATCAATGTGGCCCACCCATTTGGGATCAAGCTTATATTTATGTTTTCACATCACCCATTAAGGTAGGGCCCACATGGCCTGGACGGTATAGATCCAACACGTCCATCAAGTGAGTCCCACGAAGGTGAAAATATGGATAAGTTACATACAACATGGAGGCCATCAACAAGGGAAAGAGAGCGAGAGTGAGAGAGAGAGAGAGAGAGAGAGAGAGAGAGAGAGAGAGACGAGTGATGGAGGGACCCCAGTACTATGGACCCTCCCTTCCATGCTTTACAACATACATCAAGTGGGGTCCCATTACATGTGGGCCCACCGATCAAAACCAATGGTGGAGTTCCCCTCTCCACCAAAATACAAGGTCTAGATGACCTTATTCATATAAGGAATTTAAACATCATGATGGGGTCCATGGAGAATGGCCCCATCATGGAATGATCATGAGAATCATGGTGGGCCATCGGCCACACCTAGGGTCCAAAGTGGGATTCATACCATCAATCGGTAGGCCGCACTTGGCCCATCATGAAAAAAATGAATTCTAAGCCTATAGAAGCACCCACCTAAGGATCTTCTTAGTTCCTTGGAAAGCTAAGATCTTTGTCTCTCTTTTTGATAGAGGTTGATGAAAGTTGAAGCGTGGAGATGGGAGATCTTGGGCTAGGGAGTGGGCCACACATGGCTCTCTCATGGAGAGCTTGGACATTGGCTCCCTTAGGTTGCTTGGAAATGGTGGAGAAATGAGAGAGAGAGAGAGAGAGAGAGAGAGAGAGAGAGATGTAAGGAGAGAGGGATGGGTGATGGGTGTAAGGAAGGGATGGGTGGAGAGAGAGAGTTGACTTTGGGAATGGGAGAGAGATGGGTAGGGTATAGGTTGCTTGTAATTGTGAAAGGTTGTGTACTTAACTTGGTTTGATGTGATTGATGTGACATGTAGTTGAGATTCCCTCAGGATTGTAAAATGCGCGGCGTTTCTTCAGAATGTACACATGCCACAACCCCTGGCCTGGGTGTCGTATCGACGCGCGAGATGCGGCATCAGAACTGCGGCGATGATGTGGTCGTGATGGTACAAGTTTTAAAGTAACCCAACTCAGAATCATAGAGTGTGACTCAGGGTCATGGATAAATACCGATTATAAATTCCGGGTTTCCAGAATTCGATAGGGAGGATAACGATAGTTTACAGAATAGTATGGACTAGGATACAAGCTTGACAAGTAACATTTAAAAAACTTCAAAAATCTTCTACAACAAGATTACAAGACTTTGTTATTCTTTTGTTTGTAATGATATTTGTTTTGTCATGAAATTGACAAAGGGAGAGATTGTAAGTGCTAAAATGATTAAAGTACTCTTTAGTTGTCAAATTTCAAATGATCAAAACAACTTGTCAAGAGATCTTCAAGACCGGTTCTTAATCAAGAGATTATCAAGCTCAAGTCTGGTACACTCTCAAAAGAAGATCAAGCTCAAGTCCGGTACATTCTCAAGAGAAGATCAAGCTAATGATCAACTGATATTCAAGTGTAAGATCAAGCTCAAAGGTCAAGACAAAATCAGCGATCAAGTTCAAGACAAAGAAGTTCAAATATTTCACATATCTCAGGTAGTATAAAACCCTAGAAAGACCTTAGGTTTAGGTGCTTTAAAAAATTATTTAAATTGGGTTTTTATACTTTTGTTTGTTTGGAATTCGACCAGCCTAAGGTTTGGTTCGACTAATCTGAGTTTTTTCGGCCAGTCCAAGTTCAAGTCAAAGAGAAACTGAATTTTGGTTGCAAATTTGACCAACCAAATTTTTAGTTCGACCAGTTGAAGACTGATTTCAACCAGCCCAAGAAAAATACGGCTCGAAGTCCAACAACTAAATCGGTTCGAATTTTGGGATCTTCGACTAGATGAACACCAAATTCGACTAGTCGAGCAGAGCTCTTCGACTAGTTGAACTGGTCATCGAACTAGTCAAAGATTGGATAAATCTTATCCCGCACAAATCTGAAATCCGTTGAACAAAATCTTCTACTCGAGCTAGTCGAAGATTCAATTTATTTACATATAAATTGAGGTTTTATCTTAATCTGAAATATCAATTATTATTATCAATTTCTTCTGCAAGAAAGAGAGAAGTTTTAGTTATTAGCAAACTATTGAATGGTATTTATAAATTTTATTTATAGCTTTTGTTTAATTCCCTTAATCTCTTTCATTTTGATTTTTAAGAGAGTAAATACTACTATTCTTTTGAGATTTAAGAGAATTAACTCAAGTAACCATTAGTTTGAACTTAATTAAATCAATAAAACCCTGGACATTTTCTATCTGACTAAACATTGAACAATCGACATTCAAGAAAAGCAGTTCTTCGTCTACAATTTCTGAAACGTCTTCTATGGTAAAGATAAGTATCCCTTCAATTCTTTATTTGGTTTTTCTGAGATGGCCAGAACTTCTCAATATAGATTTTGTCTGAGATAACCTGAAAATCTTAGTGAGGGGTTTGATTGTGATAGCTTGGTAAAATCACAAATGTATCAAGTTTTAAGGTGATCCTGAGAAAACTTTTTTTCATAGTGAAAGCCAAGATTACATGGAGAGTAATTTTGAGAGTGGAGTAGGTGTGGCTGTTTTATAATAGTTGTTGAGACACCGAACCACTGTAATTCTCTGTGTTATGTGATGAATGTTTTTATCTTTTATGTGGTGAATGGTTGTATTTACATTTTAGTTAAAGTGGTGAATGATTGTAATATTTATTTATTTTTTTTACTCTTATAAAGTTTGGAATTTTGATTTTAAAAGTATTCATAAAATAAGATTGTCTTGCCTAAACTTTTAGATGAAGGTTGTCCTACGAATCATTTGAAATCAATGTTTCAATACTTAGGCAATTGAGATCTCTGATTTATTTATTATTCAGCACTTTATTCGATTATTTGGCATAGTCCTATTAACCCTCCCCCCCCCCCCCCCCCCCCCCCCCCCCCCCTCTAGGACTTCATAAGCTCTCCTTTTCAGAATCTAATGCCAATTTCCCTAACATGGGATACCTTAGAGAGTGGAGATATCGACAATTAATCACACAATACCCTTATAATTCATAAAACATAGATAATCATGAAGGAAAACTAATGAGGAGGAATTATATATTAGATGAACAATCATTAAATATCCACCTTACATGGAGTGGAACAAAAATCCATAAAAATAGGTCTACTAAACCAAGTAGTTCACTAAGGTTGAAGACCGAAAACCAAATCCTTCTCAAGAGCTACTATACTCTTATCATACTTGCTTATGATGCCCCTTGCTCTTGGCTAATGCACGTTCATCCTTTGCTTCACTTTCCATTCTATTTCTTCCAACCCTATGAACAAGTAGGTTAGTAGTGTATCAGATGATACACCAAATACCATTTCTCGATATCCATATAAGGTAAGAGGAGAGAGTCGCTCCCGCATTGGCCTCCCGAGAAAGTCACTTTTAGTAGGCATGACACTTAGCCTTAAAAAATGCCTGACTTTTCACGATGCCAACATTCCTTTTCAAACTTACCTTTACCCTTCCCTTTATGCTTCATGTTCTAATTATTTTCATCCCCCATTAAGGTTGTTCACTTTGCCCTTATTCTCATCGTCCCTCTTGCAATTATTAGAATTAGACTTGCCAGTAGATGAATTCTTAACCAAATTCACCACACACCCTTTTAGCATCTCATATTGTTGGTCTCATAGAGGACCAAATACATATGGAGCTTCTAGTCATCATACTTAAGCTACATCATGTTGTAGTTGTCAATGAACCTATCATACATAAGTGTCGAAGGTAAATATACGACATTAATTGTGGATTTCTCATCCTTGGCATGCCAATCATCTCTAATTCATTGGTCAATTCAAGTATTTTCATGACATGCTCACTGATCGACGTGCCTTCCTCAAGTTTCATGGAGTACAGTTGGCTCTTAAGGGCTCGGGCATGAGTATTCATCTCGGCATTGAAGATGCCCTTCAAGTGTAGATATATTTCTTTGGCCTTAATCATGTTTCATGTGGAGTATATCAAAGATGAAAGCTAATGTGGACACATTAGCTATCTTATTGTCTCTTTCCCATTTCGTAACATTGGAAGAGACCATCAGGGGCTCATCAACAAACTTTGGGTTGGGTTTGGGCAAAGAAGGCTCATATATGATATATAGTACTCAGTCAAGGTGAGTACTAGCTCGAGCTTCTAAAACCAATTTATTAGTGTGTTTCTCAAAGGTAACCATTTTAGAAATTATGTTGATTTTTTTCATATTTATTACTATAAACTTTAGATTTTAATGTTTTTGTGCTAGGGAATATAATATTTTAAGCGCACATATGTGGAGTCTGTCTTATCATATCCCTAGCATGATTAACAACTCCCACTACACAAAGTAGCTATAGATAAAATAACCAAAGCCTCATGTATCCATCGACAGGCTAACATCCCATGTAGAGCGTGAACTAAGGTATGTGTTTGCTAATTCAGCACCGTCTATGGACTCAGTTCAGAATTTGTTTCACAAAACAAGAAGGCATGTAACATAATTATGTACAAACTGCAAGGTGACTATTTAGATTGTCTTGTCCTCGCTCACACATTACGTCATACATCCATGTATACGACCAAGGCGCCTTTGACTTTATGAGGCCTCAGGACATAACTCACATCAACATCCATGGGATTATCACACCAGGGTTTTGACATTATCCGTGAACCATTATTCATGCATGACAGGGGGGTGATCTAAGAAAAGTATTTGATATGCCTCCTACTACTTAATTTGAACCCTTAGATGTGATCAACACATCTAACTTGGGTTATTTGTTAAGTTTTAGCCCGATCTGATCTCTAACAGATAAAATCCACCCTAAAGGATCGAATGGTCTAGAATTCGCCCCTAACAGATCTGATAATCAAAGGTCAGATCTCGACCATCCAGAGGTATCCTTATAAAGAATAAAAATTCTTCATAGAATTCAAGGCTAGGAGGCCACCAGTGGGTGAGTGGTATCCTATATTCTATTTGTATTCATCATACATTGTGAACACACATGATCAGTCAATTATTGGGCTAATTCGATTTACTTGCAGAACTTTGGTACAACCGGCATTGGGTGCAAGCAATTCGTGTAGTCCAGCTACTGTCGGTCGTCCGTGTTCGACTCGAAGTCCATCAAACAAGCCTATGGTAGCCGACCTAACTCTGGCCACCCCTTAGTTCGGGCGATTAGCTGACTTTCCCAATATTGTAACCAACCTAAGCATCACTACTACCAAGCAATTCATCATGTCGTCATTGCATAGATTTAACAACACAACTACTTAAGCACTTCATCAAATATGTGAGCATCAATAGAACAACACGCCTACTTAGACATTTTCTCAAACATGTGAGCATCGATAGAACCACACATCTACTTAAGCATTCTATCAAACATGTGAGCATCAATAGAACCACACATCTATATAGGCATTCCATCAAGAAAGTGAGCATAAATAGAACAACACATTCGATCACTTAGATATTTTATCAAACATGTGAGCATCAATAAACAACTAATGACACGCGTTGCAATCAAACTCGAAATGTATACATGCTAACAATTGATAAAATATTCATCACAAGGGATCATTGATAAAAAGTAACATAGGGGTATTGGTCCGCAGCTTTTGACGATCCATCCAACTCATGACGCTCGTAGGGTTAGGGTGTTATGAAAATATCGTCGAGAACTTAAGCAAGCATGCAAACTTATAAGATTTGAAAGGAATTAGCTACAAGACCTAAACTTACAAACATGACTCAATACTTACCTCTAATCGTCATCAAATCGACATCGATGAAGGGAATGGTTGATATAGAAGGGATGAGAGGGTGTACAAATCCTCATACTTCCAAGCTCTTTCTCTCTTTTCTCCTTTCTCATTTCTCCTTTTTCTCTTCTCCCTTCAAAGTTAAGACTCAAAATTCGTATGAGGAGAGGGGGCGTGAAATGAATGGGTATATATAGTGCTAAAAAGTGTACAAATGACCCCAAGCCATTCGTTCATTATTATAACCCTAAGGGAGTTTTTTCCCACTAATGGGACCCAAAGGAAGGTATATGGGTCAATCTAAGCCATGGGATAGGTGTCCCACAAGGTGATCTATGTTTGGAAACAAACATATGATGATCAGGCATGTCGATTAATCGGGAAGGCCCTAACTTAGATCGATGATAATTGATGATTAATTGAAGTCGTGGCTATACAGATATGTATGTGAAAAAAATTTAGTTGGTACCTCGACTTTGTCCATGAATCGAATGTTCAAAAGTTATAACTTCGTGAAAAAGCAAATGGACTAGTTTCACTTAAATTTCAGGTTTTAACCTAAGGCATTCGTATATCCCATGCACTTTCCTTGCGGGTTTAAGTTGAGTAATCTTAAACATGATCCCTACTCAATATCCACGATGGACATCAAGCCCGGCAAGACGAGCGTCTTTCTATAGTCTCCAGTTTACTGGCTTACTAATGAGCAGTCTAGATAATCAAAGTATTTCTTAAATGAATTAGGTAACGAGATTTCTTGTACACAATATTTAGGGTTTAGATTAGCTAAGTTCATAGTATGGCCTATTTGTAACTAGCGAAAATGGTGATCTGATCATAATCACCCTAAACCAATGGTTCTTATGCTAAATGAGTAACTAGGTTAGTTAGGTTAGTTAATTAAGACTTGGCCCCTATATGTCTTGGCTTTAGGTAGGTATTTATTTAGTTATAATAGTATTTTTTAGTCAGTGATATGTCGGCTAGATTTAGGGCCCTAGATGAATAAATCATGAGCTAAACTCGAGATTTAAGTGATCAGGCAGATTCGTTGGATTCTTATGGTTGATTAATCAGATTTGTACAGTTCTTTACTAGTACTACCCATGTATAGGCTCACCTCGAGCGTAAATAGTCAGTAAGTGACAACATAAGATAATTATAGCGAAAATTTTCAAAGTTTTTTAGAAATCCAAAATAGTAAAAATCTAAGACATTACAATTTATCCCCTTAAAAAAATTTGTCCCCAAAATTGCCTAATGTTAATAAGTAAAGATATTCTTTTAATATAAAATAAATAATAAATAAAATATATAAATCTATATATAAAATCTAAAATAAAATTAACATGTGAAAATAATCTAATCAATCTAGTTTTAGATACATTTGAATCGAAGAGCATGGATTGAACATGTTTTATCAAAATTAAATTTGTTTTATTTTTTTGAAAGTGTTGTAATAATAAAAATAAAAATGATAATAATAATAATAATAATAATAATAAAAGAGAAATAAACACATAAATTTATAATAAAAATTCAATTAAAAATAAATTATATACTAGATTTAAAACAAACTAGCATATAAAAACTAGAGAAATCGCATAGACTTTGAATAATGCTAAATCTAAATTGAATCTTTGTATTTTATTCCACATCAAATATCTTCATTTAATTTTTAAAAAAAATCAAGGAAATAATGCATAAGGTCACCCACCTAATGGACGAAATCTCTCTCCCTTGATTCTTTTATCTTTCTCCACCCCACACATTCAAACTTGGGCTCTAATAGCCCCCACGTGTCCCACTCTTTCTCCTCCATGTTTTAGTTGCCATTGATCTTTTTTTCACTAATAAATTTCACCCTATGACACACCCCAACCAATGAGATATAAGAATTACCCACTCTAACCAATAAGATGCAAGTGTGACATCACACTAACGAATGGAATATTACAATGGAACCTCTCTCTCTCTCTCTCTCTCTCTCTCTCTCTCTCTCTCTCTCTCTCTCTCTCTCTCTCATCCTCCATACACGAGGACTCTTCCCTTAAAGTGAAAAGCATCCCCACTCTTGGTGGGTTCCTCTATGATGTGTGTGCTCTATGGATGGTCATGTTAATGGTCCCAAATGGGTACATTTTTAAGAATTATAAGTAGAATATCTGATCTTATGATTTGGATCCCTAGATTGGTGGATATAATGATAGTGTAAATGGAAGGTAGGAAAATTTTATAAATACAACATGTATGAATGAGTAGGTGGCCAACAAAGTGTGTTAAGGAATGATTTAAAACTGTGGATCAATTAGCTGTTAAGAAGATATAAGGGTGACATGGGTAAATGCATGTGAACCATTATAATTCATGGTGTAATATTAGATTGGTGTAAATTGATGTGATAGAGACATGAATGGTTGGATAAGTGTATGTATGTAAATAAAAAAGAATGTGTTGAGAAATTATACAGAAATAATATTTTCTGTAAAATATGAAAACCGAAAACCAAAATAATCTGGAATCAAGACAGGCTAAAGCACGTATTAGAACATTGTCCTTAAAGTGTTATTTGCCCCTACTCAAGTAAATTAAGTATGCTGAAAGGTTGCAGGCAAATTGCTCCTAGGATACGATGAGCCTAGTGTGGATCTGCGTTAAGCAAACACGAAGACCCACTAATGGAACTCTGTTACACAATTTCTGGCAGAAAAAAAAAGAAGAAGAAGAAGAAATGTGAATTAGACCACTTCACTGGTCTGTTCTTCAGCTAATGTTCTAGACCACACTACTGGTCTGTTCTTCAGGCAATGGTTCAGATGAACCTTGCTATCTTACTGGAACTTCTAGTTTATAGGAGAGGATATGGTTCATATTAGTCTACTAGAGTGTGTTGTGATTGTTTGGAAACTCATCCAGGCTCAGTATATATAGGCTATGGTGGTTAGGAGTTATGGTATAGGGAATTTAATCCAAATGAACGTTTCTAGCTATTGGGAGAAACTAGTTGTTATTTACAGTTTCTAGCTATTATGCATGTGGTGTAATGGTTATTGCGTGCAACTATTTATGACCGTTGTGAGACACTAGCTAACCATTTCTAGCTGTTGGGCTAGACACATGCAGCAGTTTCTACATAGTCAGCAATCAATGGCAAGAGGAGTTACACCTCTCTACAACAGCTCTCTTTCAGCCTCTATATAATACAAGGGACCTCATTCAATCCTCTAGAGTTCCAGCTAGCCATCCGCCTTAGCTCTCTGTTGCACCGCGACCCACACTCGTCTCGCACTAGTTCACATAAGGTCGCGAAGGAGTAACCCTCTATGAAATGATGCGGACGTGTGAAGTGCAAAGTGAGCTACTAGCGCCTCTACAGCCACACTGCCTCACATGCCCACGATCTCGCACTGAGTCTGTGCCCGAGATCAAGACCTAGCTAAAGCGCACGCGCGGGTGTTCCAGTGCGTGCACGCAAACCCAATTCTCCTTAGATTAGGTGGGTAAACATTATAATACTCCACCATTATCATATATACACAAAAATCTTCTTCTCTTTTTCCAATGTGGGACTACTCCCAAAACACAAGAAAAGTGTTTTTTCAAAATATTTTATAATATGTATATTTTATATTTTTTTATTTAAAATATTTTTAAAAATCAATATATTTCAACAATCCCCCACTTGATTTTTAAAATATATTTTTTAAAAAAATACTTTCGTCAGAATAAAAATAACTTATATGCCCAAAGAAAGATATCTTTCGATTTGAATCTTTCCTTAGTGTAAGTATCTCAAAGCTCTATCGAAATGACTGGTAGCTGTAGCGTTGAACCAGTTATTCATTAATAACAGAGCCGGAGAAACTATACATATTCACTATGTGTATTTAGAGTTTCCACAATCTTGCTCAGCACAATTAATGGTTATGTTCTCATCCTAATTCATGAACGATCTCGAGAGAAACTCCAACTCTCATGAGAGACGACACCATCTCTACGTCCACATAAGTGAAATCCTTCCTGTGTCTTCATTACTATAAGACACATGTTCATTAGACTAGATTTCATTGAGAGTTCTAAGACTCAACCCTCTTTCATAACTCTCAGCACTTATCTATTATGGATGAGGTCGTATATAATTTTAGTGCTAAAAACTTTTCACATATCTGTAACTTGTTTTTATCCATTAAACCCAAACTTAGGAATTTTCTAATTTTAGGTTGGGTTTCATCACTGGTGGAACTTTGGTTGAAGAGTTTCAATCTCATCCCTTTATATGTTGCCTTTACTACATCTCTCGAAAGAAGTTTAGTAAAAGGGTCTGCTAGGTTATTGCTTGATTTTACATAGAAAATAATAATGATTACATCTTAAATCAATTATCTAACATAATTATGTCATAGACTTATATGTCTAAACTTACCATTATATGTGCCACTATAGGCTCTAACTAATATGTTTTCACTATCATAATGTAGTGACATAGCCGATATAGGCTTTACAGAAAAAAGAATTTCTAGTAAAAGATCCCTTAGCCACTCAGCCTTTTTGCCTGTTGCAGTCAGGGCTATAAATTTAGACTCTATAGTCGAGTGCATTATGTGGGTATGTTTCTTGGTTCCCCAAGATACAGCTGCACCTCCTAGGGTGAATACCCACCCTGTAGTAGACTTGTTGTCCCCTTCACTCGATATCCAGCTCGCATCGGTATATCCTTCCAACATGGCAAGAAACTCTGAATAAAATAGTCCTAAGTCTTTGGTTACTTTTAAGTAGCCAAGGACTCTACTGATTGCATTCCAGTGTTCAGTACTGGAATCTAGTAAACCTAATAAGTTTAATCATAGCATATGCGATATCAGGTCTAGTGCATTACATAGTATACATAAGACTTCCTATAGCACTCGCAAATGAATTTTTGCTTCTTTAATATTCAGATGGTTAAACTTGTTTAGTATCTTCTCCATATAACGAGATTGACACAAAGCATAACCTCCATAATATTTTTTAACTTTGATACCAAGGATGGTATGTACTTGTCCAAGATCCTTCATTTTAAATACGAAAGATAAAAACATCTTTGTTTCATTCATACCTTCCATTTTATTACTAATTATTAACATGTCATCAATATACAGATAAATAATAATTATACAGCTACCATCAACTTTAAAATATATGCATTTATCAGCTACATTATCCATGAAACCATGAGACTGTATTTTGGAATCGAACTTCTCATGCTACTGTTTTGGTGCTTTTTTTAATCCATATAAAGATTTAATTAATCCACACACTTTATTTTCATTTCCTGGTAGAACGAATCCTTAAGTTTATTCTATCTATACCTCCTCATTGAGGTCACCATTCAAAAATGTGGTCTTTACATCCATCTGATGGATGTAAAGATGATGTACGGAAGCTAGCGTAAATAATATCCTAGTGGATGTTATCCTAGGTACAAGAGAATATGTGTCAAAATAATTTATCCTTTATTTTTGTCTAAAACTCTTAGCTACTAGTCGAGCTTTAAAGGTTTGGATAGTCTCATTAGTGTGATATTTCTTCCTAAATACTCACTTGCAACCTATGGGTCTAAAATCTAGAGGTAAGTTAACTAGTTCTCATGTTTGATTTGACATTATAGATTTCATTTCATCATTAATAGCCTCTTTCCAGAAAGTTGAGTCTCTAAAAGATATAGCCTCTTTATATGTTTTTGGATTATCTACTATAGTCATTACTATAGATATTTTTCTTATAACATTTTCTTTATCTCCTTCTACAAGATGGAAAAAGATGCGTTGAGGACCTATATAATCATCGTCTAGACTCTTCTCTATTCTTGTCCTTTGACTCCTATGAGGTTCAATAGAAGCTTCTACTACTTGTGGAGTTGTACTATCTAGTTATCTATCAGGAGTTTGGACTTCATTATCTTTTGACTTCAAGGATAGTCAGTTCTCAAAGAACTCAATGTCTCTTGACTCTATTATAATGTTAGACTCTAAATCTAGGAGTCTATAAGCTTTACTATTTTGTGCATACCCTACGAAGGCACACTGAATAGCTATAGATCCTAACTTAATTCTTTTTGGTACAGGAGTTTTGAAATATGCAAGACACCCCCACACTTTAAGATATCCTAGGTTAGGTTTTCTACCTTTTTGTTTCGACCAAAAACGAAATGCATTTGATTTAGGAGAATTTTTTATTTAATCAACAAAGATAGTGAAAAGGGAATATTCATCAATTTTATTTATTCTGAGTTCATTAACATCCTCTTGATCCTTTGATTCCAAGATAGAATCTCTTAATAAAGAGAGAGATACATAAATCAAATATAATCAAAATGTAAATTTTGACATCATTCCAGTACATTTTCATCAAATCTCTAGGGGAGACAAGTTGTGCGGGTTTCCCCCATTGGGATCCCTTAGAAATATCCGAAATAACTTGATCATTTGTCAGAAATTTCAGCATAACGACTGCCCTTAAAGATAATCTGTGCAACTCATACAGGAGTTGCGCAGCTGGCGAGTTACTCGGACCCGCGCAACTCGCATTGAATTGTGCAGGCTACCTTCTTCCCTTCTCTCCGCCCTCAATACCTGTCAGAGGGACTGAGCTCCTGAACATCCAATCCCTCAAATGAAGGGGTGAGGGGGGATTTATAGGCATTCGCACATGTGAGCCCTCAATTCCTGTGCCATGGGCCCCACCTCGCATCACTAGTTCCCTTTTCCCTGACAAAACCTACGCGTCTCAGCACAACTTTGGTGAATTGGGGGGACCCACGTAACTCAAGTCCCGCTTGATCCAAAAATTAATTTTTTTTTGAATCAATTTGAAGGATCAAACTTTATCATGGAGAATCTGAGTTGCGCAACTCTCATGCCGGCGCAACTCTCCGGCAGCGTCTTGACCCTATAAATATCAACTCTTTCTAATCATTTTCATTTCCTAATTTTCTATCTCCCGATGATTCCCCTCTTCTGCGATACACTCCCACCCAACTTTCCCTCGCAAATCTTGCATGCAACTCATCCGCACTTAATGCAGTGAATTCTTACCTCGAAACTCTGTCAAATTTCTAACTTTTTCTGGACTTAACCATTTTTCTCGAACTTCCCAACTATGGATCATACTAAGAGAACTTTTCGCGCAGTAGATCCACCCACAGATCATCCCTCTCATGCTAGCCTTCCAAATTCTCCTCCAACTTCTAATCCTTCACCAACTCCTGTAACTCATGTAGCCCCTTCTCCCCCAGCCCAAGCAACCACTCCTTCTTCAGTTCACGAAATTCCACCATGTAAACAAGTTACGGTGATCAAGAAACGGCCCGCATATATAAAGGAGCCAATCCTACCTGTTCTTGATTTTTCTGACAAAGTCAAGTTGTTATCTTAGCCAATATGTCAGGCAATCATCTCTGGAGCCATAGCATCGCCTCCAAAGCAAGGTCGAGAGGTTGACTGGGAGACTTGGCTAGAATCCACATCCAACCTGCGCACAGACATCGTTCGATCGCCAATAAGAGAAGACACACCACCACCCACTATCTCTCAAAGGAAGCGAAAGAAGTCGAAACAGCAGATACTTCAAGAAAAGATCTAGGAACACAAAAAGAAGAAAATCCCAAACTCTTGGGACACGATAAAGGTTCAGGATGGCTTCATAAAATTCAACAGCACTCTCAGGAACGAACTAGTGACAATTCCCATGAACATTCAATAACATCAGTCCATTCTTAAAAGCGAACCAACAGATCGAACCTTGTAAAGCCGTATGATGTATACTCCAAACTGGTCGATTCGAGAGCCCCAAATGTTAGAGGGCATTCTTTCAGAGAGAGGATCAAAATAACAAATTGGTGAAGTACATCGTATGCGATTCCTGGTTCCATGCTACAACCCTCATGCACGCTTTTCTACATTCTTTTTCGAGACGATACGCCAACATTTCAGAGAGAGAAGTTCACTATGGGAATCTGGAGAATTTCATACACGAGGCTTCCTGACATCTCATAAATATTACACTGATTGGGCTAAGGCTTTCCTTGCCAAACATTCTGCGACACTAATGCACGTTAGCCTCTATGGCGCTATTAAAGTAACTTTTGAGTATTTTTACATGGATCACATGACTTATAAGGGTTTCCTGAGCTATTGGTGTCCCACCACAAACTCCTTTCATCTTCCTTTGGGCGAAGTCAGCATCACTTTGTGGGATCTTCACAAAATGGCAGGTCTACTTGTGACAGGTCGTTTCTATGATGAATACGCTCCTACCAATGAAGAATTCTCTCATTTCTCTTCTTCCAAAAGACAAGTACTAGTATCGAATGCTACTGTTGAAATTTTCAGGGAGATGTCCAAATTTCCCGACACCAGCAAAATTTCTCCTTTTCTTTAGCTAGCTCATTTTTCCCAAGAGCCACAGTATATTCTCCTCCTTTTCATTGTAATCTTCTAACATTCATCAATCACCATTTTTACCCATGACTTCCTTTCCTTGGCAGGTTTAAGAATAGTAATTCGGACAAACTAGAAAATGTACTTCGCAGAATACGAAACCTGTTAGAGTTTTCATCCAAGGGTGAATTGGCGGCTTTTTTAGCATATTGGCTGAGTACAGTAATACTTCCAAGTTCAAAATGGGCAGACACCATTAGACCATCCGTATTTATTGTTGCAGGCAGATTGGCAGAAGGATGAAGATATTCACTAGCGCCCTTTGTGCTTTGCTCATTGTACCGAGCCTTCGAGGACGTTGCTACGCATTGCCAAAATTCGTCTATCAGGCCCAGTTCAGCGTTCACCCCATGGCACTACTTTTCTGGGTGGCTGGGTATATATTTTCGATGGACATATGATGACCCAGAAAAAGCTTACGTTCATCTGTCCCAACTCCCTTTATGTCATTATCAAAGGAGAGTTATGCCAAAATGAATGTATGAATGGGTCATCGATGCCATTGAGTCAATGAATGTCATTGATTTTTACCAATTCTCATTTTCCCAATATATCGTGGATCACAAAGCTATTAATGATGATGAGCTCCCTCCACCCGAGAGAGCATTCTTCATATCAATACGGTCTAACAGCCTGCCTTTATGAGAAGGCAGTGAGTTTTAGAGAGAACCGTATTACCCCAGCCGATTCGCGCAATAATTTGGGTATGATCAGACCATCCCTGACCATTTAGAAGAAGTAACTCGCAACATGCGCTGTTATGGTACAAGGCCATTTAAGTAGAGTTTAGTCTCGAGACAACTTCTTGCAACCCGCATCAACTCAAAGTTCATTATACCAGACTTTAGTTGTTTCGTTCACACAACTTATCCGTAGATGTGGTGGTGGGCACATCAATCATTCCTCATTCACCGATGCTTGCCAGTAAATTCGCCAATATGGATCCCTACCCTATACTGTTGAACACAATCAGGACCCTGCTCTTGGCGATATTTGCGTGAAGATTTCCGTAAGAGAACACATTCATGGAGTTAAACCGGCTAATACTCTTGAAGGTTGGATTGCTCACGGGTTTCCACTGATGCATTTCAAATCTTAAAAAAAGCCTATGGCTAAGGAAAATGCCCCCACAGATGTTGACGAGGAAAACACTCTTGTGGATGTCAACATAGCAACTCCTATTCTAGCTCCTATGATTCCTTTTCACACCTTTAAAGCTGCTGGGAGAGCCTCCAGAAGTACTTTTGTCTATCCCATCACAACCTTCTCAAAGAGAATCCTCATCGTCTGTGACCCGGTCACAAACGCGAGCAAGATCTTCTGCCTCTCTCATGGCTACTGCTACAGAAAACCCAGCTTCTGCTGAAAAGAGGGAGTCTATACGGAAGGGGAAACAAGCAGTTACTAAAGAGCGTCCCCGGAGATCATCATCATCTCCATCGTCTTCAGAGGAAGAAGACAGAGTTCTCTCTTGTAGCTCTACTTCTACCGGTCAGACAGCCTCTTCCAACGGTTCAAGAGAAGAAAGTGAATCAGATGCCGATATAAAAGAAGTTAAGGTCATAGAAGAAATGGAAGAAGGGGAAGTAGATATTGGCAAGGACGACAGAGTTGGAATGACTACTGGGGACGTAGATATTGGCGACGATGACAGAGTCGGAATGGCTACTTGGGAAGTAGATATTGGCGAGGACGACAAAGTCGGAATGACTACTGGGGAAGTAGATATTGGCGAAGATGACAGAGTCATAATGACTACTGGGGTTAACAAGGAACTTTCCCAAATAGACATTCCTCCAGTCATTATTGGAGATTTTGATGAGGGAGAAGAACCCTTAGACTACGGAGATTATGAGGATATAGCCGGAGCCGACTTAACTATATCTTTTAGCAACAATTATTCTCCCCTTCCACATGTAGCGCCTTCCAATCCTCTGATTGATATTGTGGCATACCCAAAGATTCTTCCGGTTCCCATGGATACGGTTCAAGTTACTCTTCCCACTTCTGGCTCCGCTAAGCGTTCTGCTGAAAAGAAGAGAGAACCTCCCAAACTTCCCATCAAGAATAGCAGAGCAGTTTGTGGCATAACTTTCCAAACAGAGCCTGCTACTGTTATGACCCCAACTACTGTGGTGTCCAGTATTGAACTTAGAGCCCCATCTTATGCTAACATGGCTTTGGACTTACCCGAACCTCCCTTGGAGGAAAGGCCATCCATAAAAGCGGTGACTTTAGCTCCATCTAATTCGGAAATCGCTGGTATACTTCACTTTATTTCCCTGCTTCATATTAACGTCCTTGCAATACACATATATATCCTTTAACTTATGCATTTTACATGTACTTCGCAGTTCATGCTGTCTCAAGTGGCTTTACAAACTCAAATTTTATGGTCACTGTATCAAATACCATATCCTTGGAAAAGATTTCTCCCCCAGCGTTATCTTTATTGAGAAGCTCCATATTAGCAACCATTTACATCTTTAAGGATCCATCTCAATGGTCTGACATAGAGATAGTGCTAACTTCCCTGAAAAATGCCGCATGAATTACTAAGTTCAATATTTCTCCTTTGTGTGAGTCTTTATCCCATTTTTGCAAGACCTTACGCAACTCGGTGGATGTCCGCAATATGACTATCGCACCTGAAATTCTTGCTCGGCAACAGGAATTATTACGGCTAAAAGAAAAGGTTTCAAAAATAGCAGCAACAATTTCTATTTATGAAAAGGAGTTTCATTCTCTGAAGGAGCAGGTAAAGGCTGTCAAGCATTCCTTGGTGATAATAATAGAGAAAATTGTAAACTCAAACAACAAATTCTGGATTTAGAGACTGAGCAATGCGAAATAAATTCAAAGGTAAGTCAGCTTGAGGCTAATATTGAAGTTAACAGTGTCATGCCCCAAACTCAAAAATTGAACTCACAAAATTTTTGATCTTTGAATCCGGCTCCGACAACCTCCGTAGTACCTCATTCTCTACTCCTTGCACCCATTTACCATATTTCGATCCTAGGATCCTATGAGGAGGATTTTTCAATGTACATTTAACTCGTAATAAGCATAACCACAAGTTTACCCAAATCATAAAGGCAACATCATCATCACATATCCATTAATATAAACATTTGAATACAATGCTGAAAGGGAAAGACATATATCGAAAATCAAAACCCCAAAAGACCACTGCACGCTCCAAGCTCAATTTATTGCAACCTAACATCACCTACACTCATCTATCATGTATAAGCTTATAGAAAGCTTAAAGGGTGGTGTAAGCGTATGCACAAGATATCAAGTATTCAATGCAATGCCATAATCATACAATGTCAAAAATATTGGCAAGATCATGAATCATACGATAACAGAGTAAGCAAAAGAACTGACAAGTCCATGAGTCATACAATATCAGAGTACACAATACAGATCAGCTATACAAATGAGGAGTCATAAAGAGCCAAATATCAGATGTCGAGGGTACAATACAATATGTAAATCTTGTTAAATCCATCTAGGTCATATAAGTATAGAAAACATAACAATCAAAAATGCTTTATGCATGCGGATGTAATATGCGATGTGAATGAAATGACCAAGCTGGAGTGTGAGGTCGGGATGATAGTACGTAGTATCGCAGGCTACAGGGTCTATCATAAGGAACTTTTATCCAAACCAGTCTCATACCTAAATTTGGATAGTTAGACTCAATATGGTAAACTCTAGATCTCAGGTTAGTCGCGTGCCCAACTGAAATCCTGACCATGCGAAGGTGCATGTTACAAATAGTTATGCACCACCAGCCCGAGTGGATAGTGAATGAATGAGTATACACTTTTTACTTAATAAGTTCACATATCAATACGGTTCCTCTCTGGAAAAATCACCAGGGTCTATTACACTCCAAACTAGATTACCGTCTCATGTGCGTAACAAGGTGAGTGGAAGAGACCTCACTATTCGCTGGTCAATATCAGGCTTGGCTCGTCAATAGCAGACCCATTCCTCGAGCTAGTCAGACTCAGCCTAACATTTCCCCTCCTCTCAGCCAGGTAAAGTCGTACCTCCTTCCAACCGACCACGACATAGTAGGAGACGTGGCCTAATGGTATACGGCCCTCATGCGCTCATGCATCCACTATTTCTAGACGTTAGAGCAACCTCTGGAACCAAGAGGGTTCTTGGACTTTCACCCAGGGATATCTATAACACCCCATGTAGAACAAATTTTTGGTGTCTCATCTGACCATCCACGATATGCCTATGAAGCCTACGGCCCTGATGTCGTTAGGGCGTATAGTAATCTCAGCACACAATGTAAGATACATGAGTCACACGATCCAGTCATGCATCAATCCTGCGCATACCATGTTCTCATGTGAGACAATCTCCGCCTATCAGGGAGTCTCATAACAATCGATACTATGGCATATGCAATGGTCAATCATATCTCATAACAAACATGCAGATGATGCGTATGAGCGTGTAACATGATGCTATGTTGTCATATGCTCATAATCGATATCAATAACCGGCATTAACAATCAACCTCGATAATGTGGACATTTAACCAACATTACCCCCAAGGAATGGCCCATATAGAGCCTAACATACAGTGGACCCATGGCCTCACAAGGACCAAATATATAAAATAATGGGCCTCACTCAAGAGCTTAATACACATCACGATGGACCTTTCACATGGGCCTAACATACATCACAATGGGCTCCATTTCCTGGCCCTCAAATGCATCACAATGGGCCTCATCGCATAGGCCTCATATACATTACATTGGGCCTTAAACACATGCTAAATACACATCACAACGGGCCTCAAATACGGGCCGCATATGCATTTCATTGGGCCTAACAATCAGAATCAGAATTAACCTCGACAATCAGAATCGGTATCGACAATCAGAATCAGCATCGATAATCGAAATCAAAATCGGCCTCAACAATTGGCCTCGACCATCGGAATCAGCCTCGATAATCAGCCTCAATAATTGGAAGCGGCCTCAACTATCGGAATCGAAATCAGAATCGGCATTAATAATTAGCCTTGTCAATCAGAATTGGTATCTACAATCGAAATCGGCCTCGACAATTAGAATCGGAATCAGCCTTGATAATTAAAATTGGATCGACAATCAAAATTAGCCTCGATAATCGACCTCGACTATCAAAATCAGAATCAGCCTCAACAATCGTCATCGACAATCAAAATCGACCTCGATAATCGGCCTCGACAATCGAAATCAGAATTGAAATTGGCCTCAACAATGAAAATCAGAATCAGCTTCAACAATTAGCCTCGACAATCAAAATCAGCCTCGACAATCGAAATCAGCCTCGATAATCGGTCTTGACAATCAAAATCAGAATCGGCTTCAACAATCGGCCTTGACAATCAGAATCGAAATCGACCTCAACAATCAGAATCGGCCGAACAAGGCCTAAGGGAAGGTCACAATATAGACATCTAACCATCATTGCCCATCAATGTGGACATTTAACCAACATTACTTCGAAAGAGTGGCCCACATAGGGCCAAACATATCGTGGGCCCATGGCTTCATACAAAGGCCTAATATATATTGCAATGTGCCTCATCATATGAACCAGAATACATCACAATGGGCCTAATCGTATGGGCTGGAAATACATCTCAATGGGCCTTACCAAATGGGCCAGAAATACATTACAATGGGCCTCATCATATGGACTGGAGATGCATCATAATGGGCCACGTCCCATGGGCCTAATACACATCACAATGGGCTGTATCACATGGGCATATATATGCACATCAAGTGGGCCGCATCACATGGGCCTAATACAATCGAGTGGGCCTCGTACCTAGGCTTCATGTATATCAAAGTGGGTCGCATCCCATGGGCCATACATACATCACATTGGCCTCAATACATAGGCTTCATATTCAACATGATGGGCCACACCAATGAGCCAATATACATCAAGTGGGTCGCAATACATGGACCACACCAATGGGCCAAATATACATACAAGTGGGCCCCGCATACTCAACAA